>VWZS01006220.1:32585-70687 GCA_013397075.1 Rhabdornis inornatus
GGGCTTGGAGCAGCCTGGGACAGTGGGAGGTGTCCCTGCCATGGCAGGGGTGGCACTGGATGGGATTTGAGGTCCCTTCCAACCCAAACCATTCCAGGATTCCATGATCATCAGGACCAAAGGCTCTTCTTTCACCAGCTACAGTAAAAGGTTTTTACAGCCAAGGTTATGGAGGCTTTGTGGTGATCAGGATGAATCCAAACCAGCTGACAGGATGGAAACACCAAGTCAGGCTCATGTCACAGAACACCCTCAAGAATTTTTCACCACAGGCTATGAAACAGATGGGCAAAGACTCTAGGGATACACTCACAACAGGGATGAGAGAATCAGGGAATATCCTGAGCTGGGAGAGACCCACAGGATCACCCAGCCTAGCTCCTGGCCTGTTGGATCCCAGAAATCTGGGTTTTTTGAGCTTTCTGTGCTTTCTGGCACTGACCCCCAGGAGAACACTGCTTTTGACCTGAGGCCTTGGAGAAGGCTTCCAAATGTGAGTGATGGAGTTAAAATCACTGGTGTGTAGTTAAATAGAAGTGTGTGATTTCACATGGTAAAAGGTTTTAAATTTGAGGTTTTTATAATATAGTAATAGGTATGGGACAAGATGGAGGATTTTGGGTGGTGTCTTTTTCAGTGCTCATCTTCCTTCTTTTTCAAGGTTCCAGGCAGTAGTTTTTGGTTGGACAGTCAGTGCTGCGCTGAGGGTCACAAGGTCTGGCTATTGGGTCAAAAGTACAAATAATATATGTGTTAATTCTCTCTTGGACTGTTTAGCTTTAAGAGACCTTGTAGCAGCTGGATCTCTCTCCATTTTGCTCGCTTCTAGATGGTGGCTTGAAGCGTTGCTGAACTTTCTGTAAGATTTAATAAACAACCGAGCCCAAACACGAGAAAATTTGTTTCCTTCGTGGTTTTAATCCTGACTCTAAGTGAAGACAGAAGAGACTCCAGACAAACCACTAATTAAGTGGTGCAAATACCACCACTGTTACACTGTCCCTGCACAGACACCCCAACAACCCCACCCTGAGCATCCCTGGCAGCGCTGTCCAAACGCTCCTGGAGCTCTGGCAGCCTCGGGGCCGTGCCCGTTCCCTGGGGAGCCTGGGCAGTGCCAGCACCCTCTGGGGCACGGAACAACCTTTCCTGATATCCAGCCTGAGCCTCCCTGACACAGCTAAAAGGTGCAGGAACCCAAACCTCCAAACCCCACATGCATCCCTGTGCACCTCCCACCCAAAGGAAGCTGCTGTTAACGATCTGATTAAGCTCTAAGAGTCCCAGGCTCCATCCAGGTCCCTCCCTGGGTGGGTTCCAGCCCCTCCAGGCCTGAGGACTCGGCTCAGGAATTACACACTTCATCTTCTGTCATCTGCTCCCCTGGAGGAAGCAAGGCTCCAAATTGAATTATCACAAAGAAATCAATTCCAGATCAAACCTCTGTGAAATTATAATTGCTTTAATGATCTGCAGGCTGGAATAGACAGGGCCCAGAGAAAGCATCATACACTTTCCCTCTTCAGTTCATAAGGCTCCTGTAGGAATCAGCCTTTGTTCACAGGGAGCATTAGTGTTTTCTAATTATGTATTAATTTAATCTACTATTAATTTTCAATTATTGTTATTACACAGGAACTTCCCTTTTCCCAAATGTGACTGCTGTGTAAGATGCTGAATTCCAAGCAGCTCTGGGGTGATCTGACAGGCAGCTGCTTAGCCTTTAAAATGGGAAAAAACCCCCTCCAACAACCAATTTTGATGAAGACATTCTAACCAAACAAAAGTATATTAAAAATAAAAGACACACACAAACCTTTCTGACTCATCTGAAAATGAGCAGCATTTTACCAGCAGCCTGCTTAGCCTAAAGGCTTAACTCACTTAGGTATGGCGTGTCTGTGGAGATTTTCATTAGAATTGACATTTTGACAACTGCAAAAAAACTCTACAACAACCCTGCTCACAACATGATGGGCAGTTTAAAAATAATTATCAGCCACAAGACAAAGGCAACCCGGGAAATGAAGTTTCACTGAAGTCTCTTCTTCTTAAGGATGGTATTTAGAAAATAATCAACCATCCTTCCTTAATTAATTGAAGATGCAAAAATAGCCCTGGATTTTCAGCATTACACAGGAGCAGAAGGGACAGGGCTGTAAGCAGAGCTGCCCTGGATGGGCAGCAGAAATGTCTGAGTGTGGGGGGATTTAATTCTTGGATTTCACATTCCAGAGACTCTGCTCATCAGAGAGCTGCTGGCACTGAGGGTGGACCCTCCTCACTATGGAAAACATCCAAGGTGCCCAGGGGAACAGGAAGCTCCTGAAAAACACATTATGTCAAACCCAAGCGGCATGGTTGGTGCTGCCTTTCCCAGGGATGAGGCTTCCCAGAGGGAAGGCAGAGTGCCTGTGCCTGCACCTGGGCCTGTCTGCCCTGTCTTGGCACAAGATCCTCGGATTTTCCATGAACAGCCAGAATCCCATCCAACAATTAGTAAACTAGGGAGACTCTCCAAAGGCTGCAATAGCTTTGCAGCAGAGGGACTCACACACACTTGCAGTGCATACAAAACAAGGAATTAGATAATCCTGGAAATAAAGGCTTAGGAAGTGCCTTTGGCTCTGCTGGTCCAACACCAGCAGGATGAGCCCATTAGAGCAGAGATCACAGAGCACCAGTGACAAACAGAGCTCCTGGAGCAGCAGGACTGATCCTGCACAACCCCCTGGGAAGAGCTGACCCACAGGACATCCCCCAGGCACATCCCCTCTGTGAGACCCCTGTGCCACCACTGAGCTGGGGTCAGCTCCTATATCCCACTGAGGGGACAAAACACCCCAGGCTGAGGGCACAGGGAGCACCCCAAGGTCTGTGCCCCATCCCCTGAATTACACAGCCTAAATCCCTGCAGGGAAACCTTTGGACAAGTCTGCAGAACACAAGGAATAGGAGAAACATGGGTTTTTTTGGAGGAATAATAAAGTCTAAGGTTACTTCATGAGGTCAAGGAGGTTTCTTTTGAGCCGTGTGGTCCAGGTGTACTGTCTGCCAACACTCCTGCCCTGTCAAAGCCCCATTTATCACAGAGCTCCCTTCTTCTATTATGTGTATTCTTCTATTATGTTCTATTTGTGTATCAAAACAGCTGTAGTGAAACCAGAATTACTCCCAACTCAGACCAGAACATCAGCAAGCCAAGCTCAGCTCATCAGCTGCAAAAGTGTTCTGGCATGGAAAAGCCACACAGTGAATAAAACCTTCCTGACACAAGGAAATATCCTGTTCTGTGGAACACCCCTGGCATCTCCAGAGATAAAGATCAAGAACTTGGCAAACTGAAGACAAATTGAAGAGGTGATAACTCAGGACATCTTCAAAAATTAGTATCTTTAGAGCCTCTTCCAGTGCCCTAAAGGGGCTCCAAGAGAGCTGAGGTGAGACTTTGGACAAGGGCCAGGAGGGACAGGACACAGGGAATGGCTTCTCACTGCCAGGGGCCAGGGATGGATGGGATAGTGGAAAGGAATTCTTCCCTGGGAGGGTGGGCAGGGGCTGGGATGGAATTCCCAGAAAAGCTGTGGCTGCCCCTGGATCCCTGGCAGTGTCCAAGGCCAGGTTGGACATTGGGGCTTGGAGCAGCCTGGGACAATGGAAGGTGTCCCTGCCCAGGGCAGGGGGTGGGACTGGATGGGCTTTAAGGTCCCTTCCAACCCAAACCATTCTGGGATTCTCACACAGACAGCACACAGCGGAATTAAAACAGGAAGCAGGGATATGAGAGTGCCCATAAAGTGTGAAAAGACTTCACATGGAAGCACAGACACACACTGGTCCTACGGAGACCAAGGCTGAGGATCTATCCCCCACAACACCCCAAGGCTCCTCAAACTGTAGTCAGGATTTTTTCCTAATATCTACCATAACCACCTCCCTGTGCTGCCTTTCCAAGTTCATCGCTGCAGCAGTGAACGAGCACACAGGAATCAAAAACACAACAGAGGAGCCTTAAGGAACCTAAGGAATTTCACTGGCTTTTGGGGGGCCTAGACTGGAATATAATTTAAAAATGTAAGAGAAAACTCCCATATCTTCATCAGATGCAAAAGGTGCAGCACAGCATTTTAAACAGACCATCAGGAATCTGAAAGTGCAGCACAAGTCTATCCAGACATGCACTACAAGGTCAGCAGCTCCCACCACCTCCCAAGGTTTGGCAGTGTTTATTATTTGGGTTCCTGAGGTCAAGCAACATGAAAATCCTGAGCCTTTTGAGGTCTTTTTTCTCCTATGCTTGCAGCTGGCCATCCTGCTGGAATAGCTGCAAGAATAAATCTTGCAGAATAAATCTTGAAAACAACATCCCTGGAGGAGGCCAGGCAGCAAAAGGTAGAGAGGAAAGAAAAGCAGAACATTCAAAAAAATAATACAGAATTTGAAATTATGAGACCACTCATTTGGGGATATTTATCCTGGAACATGGTAAAAAAGAAAAGAGTAACAAAAACCCACCAAGAATGGAAGACATATATATGGATGGCAAAAGTTTATTGAAAGATATTTTACTCAGTGAATACCACAAATAGGAATGGGGTTTGGTTCAACATTTGAGCTGGTTGTGCCAGATTATTACCTTGAAATAGCTGCCATTCCACCCAAGGGAAAGTGCAGAAGTGATGGGACAGTCCAGATGTGCAGGGCTCCTGCTTGAGTCTCACAGGATGAACCAGGTTGGAAAAGACCTTGTAGATCATCGAGTCCAACCCATGACCCAACACCTCTTCACCAAGGAAACCCTGGCACTGAGTGTCATATCCAGTCTTTTTTAAACACATCCAGGATGGTGATCACACCTGACTCCTGAGCCCTCCCCAGTTCCCACTACTCAAATCACCATGAAACCAGCACACTTCTTCCCCAAAAGGGACACAAAAAGTGACTTCTGCCATCTCCTGAGCCCCTTTCCAAGGGTGAGAGGGTGCCACACAGGGCCACCAGCACTGACTGACAGCTCCAGCCTGGGCTGCAGGAGCTCCCCACTGTCCCTGCAACACAGATAAATGGAAAGTTTGGTCAAATTGCTTGGGCTGGCATGTTTTCTGCCTTCCTTTAAACCAAGTAACTCATGCTAATCTGCAGCTAAATCCCACCATCCCAGAGGCACTGCTGACATCAGTCAGGAAATAATTCCCATTCCAAGGGACAAATCAGATCCTATTGACAAAATCCAGTGTCACATTTTTATTTAAAGGAGGCTCAGGCTCTCCTGAACAAGCAGGAGACACCTTGTTTTGAGCATTATTTCAAGGATGGCCAGATCTGAGCTGCCCCCAGAGGAGCAGGCTGGTTTTGGCAAGGTCATGTTTTATACATGACCCAGCACTGCAGCTCACAGCTTTGAAGAGTTATTGTTTATGGATGGGGGATTTTAATAAACTGGAGCAAGCAGGATTCCCAACTTCTGTGGCATTCCCAGGTGATTTAAGATCAAAATAATTTGTGTGTGCATGGAGGCAAATCAAAGCACAGCCTTGGTGGCAGCCTGGGGTGGCAGCACAGGGACAGGCAGCACGTCTCAGCTGAGTACCAGAGACTCCGACTCCTCTTCAACACTACAGGTTAATGGGACAACCTCCATGGAGTGCTGGAGATCCTGGACTCTGAGCAGGGTGGTTTGCTACTGAATCAGCAGCAGGGAAGGGGACAAAGCTCCATGTGGAGCCTCCCTAGGCAGGCAGGTGTGGAATCCAGCCCAAAGGCAGCCCCAGGGGCAGTTCCACCTCAATTCCCTCCAGGCTCACCCTGCCTTGCACAAGGAGTAGCCAGACAGAAAATTACTGCAGCAGCTTAATCAATTCCTCTTAGAAAAGGACTGGAGGCACAGGGTGGTGGCAGGGTCAGGGACAGAGTTTGGCAGACTTGTGACAATCCCAGGACTTCTGTGGCCCTCGCTGCTCCTCCTGAGTTGTGACAAAAATCATTCCAACAGCTCAGGCAGAGGACTGATTTCACTCCAATTCTAAGAAGGGAGAGAACACACAGCCTGCTGGGAGAAGCAGCCTGGTTCTGGAAGCAAACACATCCCAAAATTCCAAGAATGCAGAACTGCTGCCTCCAGCTGGGACACAAACATCACTTCCCTGGCACCGAGAGCAGCTGTGCCCAGTCCCTGTGCAGGGAGAGGCTCTCAGGGCAGGATGGTGCCCACCACCCCAAGGGCATGTGTGTCCACCACCACCACAGCACTGGTCCCAGTATGGAACTGGCTGCATGTGCTCCTCTGGAGCCAGAGAAGGGCCCAGGGACACTCACCAGAGCCAAGGAGAGATGTCCCCAAAGTGTCTATACCTTCCAAACACATGAGCTTTGCTGTTTTCAGCAACTGAGACCTTCAAGGTCTTTGCCAGGAGAAAGCCAGCCCCAACAGCTGAAGAGTCAGTCCTTCACAAGGTTCTTTCCCGTGGACAGAGGTCCTGGTGAATGCAAAATCCTCTTTACCTCTGAACTTTCAGGAGGAAAACCTCCTCAAAGCTAAACTCAGCCTTAGCCCATCTTCTCCCACCTGAGTTACATCAAGTGAACAAAGGCCTTGATGAGCTGCTGGGATGCTCAGCCAGGCTCACTCCCCTTGAGGCACAAACTTCATCCAAACCCATGTCAGAGAGACCTTCTGCCACAAAAATGTTTGAGATTTACTGTTTTGGCCAAAGCAGTCATTTCACTTCTGCTGTGAATGCAAATAATGGCACAGGATCCTTCCTCTCTCCCTATTTTCATCTCTAAAAATAAGGAGTTTACACCCTGCTTTTAAAAACAAGTCAGGAGAGAACTGCAAAATACTCAAGTACCTCTGTTTTCTTCACAACCAGAACAGCTGAAAGACCCTCAAAAGCTGAGGGGACTGCACTTATGAGCTCACCAGAACCCAGAGCACAGCAAATTCACCCCCTGCTCTGCTCTCTGCCTCCACTTTAAACCCCCACAGTCCCCACTCCATCTACCACCCAACACAAGCCTAGATTTCCTGGTGGGACTCCTGACTCACCAGCACATTTTCCTTTCAAAGGCCAAAACAAATGTGTAGAGGCAACAGGGATTTCATTAGTTCCCTCTTAGTTTCAGTTGATCAGCAGGAGTTTAAGAGATTGGTTGTACTCTGGAGCTTCCCTAACAAGGCACTCTTCATCTTATTTAGGAAGAAGGGAAGGAGCAGCCATGGGAAACGTCTCATCCTTGGATCTGCGGCTGCACACAGCAGCAGAGCAATTAGCAAGGTGGTCTCTGCAGCACAGAGAGCTGCACTGGGATGTCCTCACACTCATTTACACCCTGAGCAGGACTGCAGCTGGAATTCTTGCAGAACAAGCAATTTTCAATTACTCCCATTTCCCTTCAAGGGCTCCAACACTGCTCATTTCCATGAAACTTTGTGTGACTCTATGAATTCCAGAGTCCATTTCCTCACACTGGAAGCCTACTCCAACTCAAGAGCAATGCTCCCAAACCCACGGGTCAGTCACAACCAGAGCAGTGCTCCACCCACCACCATTTACTGCTCCAGTCACCAGGAGCTGCTCATTGCCACTGTCCCGAGCTCCTGGTTGCTCATCCACTGCTTCAGGACACCCTTTCCCATCCCACCTGGAGTCTCAGTGCTTGTAGACAATCCTTCCTTTGCTGCAGATGCTGCTCATTTTCAGAGGAGGAGGTGACAGGTGGAGCCTTTCTTTCAGTTCAGATGTTTCTTGGTAAGACTTGTGGAACAGGCAGAACAATTTTAATACTGGAAATATCTTCCACCCTGCACTGGGTTACATAAGGACATCCACATATCCATCTTCATCTTCATCTGCTCCCCCTCTTCCACTGCTCCAAGTGTGGCTGCTTCCAAGGTCATCTCAGCTAAGGAAAAGTAATGTGGGCAGCAAAGCCAGTTCCCACCTGAGATTTAAATGAACCTTAGGTGCTCTGTTTATCTATTTTTAATGGATGTTCAGGGACCTGTTTTCAAGTCCTCCCTCCAAAAAAGCCCCTTCTGTGAGAAAGAAAGTTCCTACATCACCCACTGAACCTCAGGACTGAAGACAGAAGAAACTCCCAATATGTACAAACCAGTCAGACTGGTTTAGGTCTCCTGTTCCATGGGCTGGGATCAGACTGAGAGATCAGAGTACACAAACACACCTGGATGTGAGGCTGTGTCCATGAGCAAGGGGAGACTCTCCACTGCTCTAAAAGGTGTTAGATCATGTCCCTCACTTGCTCCTGGCCATGACAGGTTGCCTGTTTCCAACTCATTTTCTCCTCCACCACTGCCAGAGTCAGAAGAGGTCAAGGAATCCCAGAACAGGGGGAAGAAAGGGGAGGGAGAAGCATCTGCATGTGAAGAAATACAGCAGGAGAAACACGGGCTGCAGAGATTAGGAAACAGGCTTTTCAGTGGGAGCAGAGCAAGAGGCAGCTGCTGGAAGCAGGGCAGGGAAGCATTTAGCATTTCCAGCTGCAAGGCTAATCTGATATGACACTGAATCAAGCCTGGATACGCAGCTCCAATAAATCTTTCATCAATAAAGCTCATTGTCATAAACCTGGAGCACACCAGGAAGGCAACAAACTTCACCTGCACACACAGCCCCTGTGGGGTCTTCCCTAAGGACATTTCATGGAGGCAGCATGTGAATTTTGTGATCCTCCCTCACTGGCTGCAGTGAGGAAACGCTGTCACGTTTAGTCTTCATAAAGAAGCAACTACACATCTGACCTACATAGAGTGCACAGATGTGAGTAGCCTCGCACAGCACGCCACAGATGATTTTTTTTTAATGCAGAAAAAAATTAAACACCACCTGTTTTGACTGGGAATGCGCAGGAACAAAAGGCAGCATGCACAGGAGTGCTGTACCAGGATTCAGATGGCAACTCAGGAGCAGCATTGTCTTTTTTTGTTTAAATACACTTCCCAGGACTGCCCATCCCTGAAAGTGCTCAAGGCCAGGTTGGACAGGGATTGGAGCAAGCTGGGATACTGGAAGGTGTCCCTGCCCATGGCAGGGAGGGGAATGGGATGATCATTAAGGTCCCTCCAACCCAAACCACTGCATGATCCCATGATTTTCAAGATTGGGACCCAGCTTTTGCTCCCAGGACTGACAGCCCTGTAACCTTGGGCAGGAGTGTGAAGGATTGACATCCATCCCCCAGGGATCCTCCCAGGATGCTTAATGGCACAGGGACAGAGCCCTGGGGCTGCTGAATCAGGGGACAAGCACAGCACTGCTGCAAAACCTTGTCACCTGAAATACTGCACACTCCTGCAGCACGCAGGTGACCTGGGTGACAAAGTCCAGGTCCATTAGGACATGTTGGGGTCAGGCTCTTCTCTCAGGGGACAAGTAACAGGATGACACTGCCTGAAGCTGTGCCAGGGGAAGTTTGGATGCAATCTTAGGGAAAATCTCTTCACTGAAAGAGTGATCAGGCACTGGAACTGTTCAAAAACCACATGGATGTGGCACCTGGGGACATGGGTTAGTGGTAAAGATGGTGCTGGTAGTAGAGGTCTTTTCTAACCTCAGTGATTCTGTAATTTCAGGTGTCTGTTACCTCCCAGAGTTGAACCCTGAGACAAAAAAGGAGGGAAAACGAGTCCATGCAGCAATAGGAAACAGCTGCAGATTTACCAAGGAGGGGCTCAGAGCAGGGCCAGCTCCTCAACCCAACACTAAGCCCAATAGAAATGGCTGCTATGCAGCTGCCCCGAGAGAAATGCCACATGCCAGGCATTCCCCAGAGTCCAGTCCCTCCGAGAAAATCAGCTGTGACAGGGCAAAGCCCCAGGAATGGGGTGGGAATGGCCAGGAGGGATCTGTAGGGTCTGGGGGAGGCCAGAGCAGCACAGCAAACGTCACACAGCAGGAACTGGGAGCTGAGCCCTGGCTCTGTGCCCAGCTCTGCTCTGCCCAAGGTCAGGCCAAGTCACAAGCCCTCCTACCTGTTATATATTTAGAGCATCAGTGCCAGAGCCACTCTGCTCCTCACCAAGCCCAGAGCTTCAGCTACCACCCTGCTGCAAGGGCAAATGTCAGCACTGGCTACCAAGTCCTACAGATTTCTCTTTTTTTTTTTTTGATGTGGGAGCAAAAAGCAACTCTAGAGAGTGGGAAGCTTTATCAATACCTTGTGGTTGCATTTATTCTCACTAGGTAATTTTGAGCAAGCAAAATTTCAGGGATGAACAAGAATTCAAGGAAGTGATCACAGCACCAAGCCTGCCAGAGCTCAAGGGATACTTGGACAATGCTCTCAGGCACAGGGTGGGATAGCTGGAGTGCCCAGTAGTCAGACTCAATTCTTGTGGGTCCCTTCCAGCTCAGAGTATTTAATATTTCTAATAAAATAAATTGTTTGCATGGGTTTTATCAGCTGGTCTATTTGCTGGCAATTCCTCTTGCTCAGGACTCTGAGACTCAGAGTAAAGTAAGAAGCTGACAAGCTTCAGGGAAAGAAAAAAAAGTAAAATCCAAACTTATTGCCTGATTTAACCTGGGAATTTACAAAGCAGCCACTAGCAGCACAGCTCCCTGCACCTCAGCATCATCAGCCTGTTTGTTTCCTCTGTTAGTACCAATTCCAGCATGGGCTGAGGGCATCTACTTCCAAAGGCAGCAGCTTCCAAAAACAATTCCTTTTAACAAAACCTCAGTGGATCTAAAGGCTGTTTGTCACTAGTACACAAGGCTTTCTCTCTCACATCACTGTCACATTACTACAGGTTGTAGAGATGCTCAGGAATGCTCGCCTCCTGCTACAACTCAGGAAAGAATTTAAAATTCGCTGTATTTATAAGATTTCTGGACTGCTTTTCCCAACTGCATTTTGCCCTGGGATATGGCACCTCCCCAGCCTGAGCAGCCTGCAGAAGTGGTTCATCCTCTTTTTGGGGACTTGGAGAGAAAAGGCTTTGTGTAAACATGCAATATTTACTCCCCAACATGCTGTAGTTCGGCAACCCAGCTGTGCAGACTTGGGGCAAGCCATAAATTACTCACATCACTGAGTGGGTAAAAGCCTCTGACTTGCTGAGCCACAATCCCCTGCACCAATGCCTCACAACAAACTATAAAATATAGATGTTTATGCTACATATAAGGCTAAAATCTATTAACTCCGAGGTCACACTGTTTTTCACCCTCTGGCAAATGAGGAGTTGAAAAGGCAGAGAGCATCAGCACACAGAAGGGGATGGGGATATGGAACCTGTAAACTGAACTGCAGAAGGAGACTGGAATGAGATGAGCCTTAAGGTCCCTTCCAACCCAAACCAGTCTGTGACTCTATGATATGATAAATGATAATAAAAGCAATGAGTGCAGACACCAGCCTGGATCACACAGCTCAGGCTGCTGCATCCCCCTTCACTGAGCCAAACTCCTCAGCCCAAGCCCTCCAGGACCTCCTCTCACCAGTATTTTGGGACATGCACCAGGGACAAGGGTGACTGTGCAGATAAATAACCTGCTCCCTTCCAGCTCCACTTAGGAGAGAGGCTGCTGTGACCTGTTACCAACAAAGTGTTAACAACAGCACCACAAAAAAAACTGTGTCTGCATAAAGGAGCATCAGAAACCTGCTCCAAATGATTGATTAAACCTCCCTGCCTGTTCAGCTGTAGCTCTGGGCTTTTCCATGCTGAATTAACCACCTCTGCTGTCTGCTGCCTGTTTGACACAGAATAAATGTTCTGCTGCTAGCAAGCACTTTTTTTCCCAGGTCTCAGTGCTCAAATGGCAAAGGAAGAGACCCAAAGTTTCTTTTCCAAACCTCCCTGCCAGCAGCTGCCAGTGTCAGATATCACCTCACCTCTGCATCCCACTGTCTGAACTGCACCATGCCATGGAGCCCCCCAGCCCTTCCCTAGGGAGCAGCAAGAAGATCCCACTGCTGCAATAAGAGGAGAAAAAGTAATTTTCAAACAGGATCCTGCTCCCTAGACGGAACATTGGTAGATTCTGCGTTGAAATTAAGTTGCACTTTGGCTTTTATCTTTCTCGGAATCCCTGCTTTGCAGACTGGTCTGGAAGATGAATTCAGGAGAACTGGGCAAAAACATGAGAGCAGCTGATTTATACTTTGGCTGGAAGAGCTTTAATTCTCCCAGACCATACACACAGCCTGTTCATTTAGGGGGGAAAAAAGGTAATTTAAAACATCTTTCCTAATGTCTGCTGGCAGAACAAAGATGAAGGACTGTAAGAGGTGATCAGTGTTTAAGCCCATCTTCAAAGCTGCAGATTTGGGGAGCTGCTGAAGATAAACAAGCAGTTGGGGCCCAGGAGCCAGGCTAAAAGCTGACAGAGAAATTGCTTTTTTCCAAAGCAAACAGAATGCAAGGAACGGCTCTGTTCAGAAAGGCTGTGCTCATTCCCTCGTAATACAAGCAGGGCAAGGGACCAAATTTAATTTCTTCGTCACAACAAGTTTAATTAAATCATCTAAGCCCTCCCTGCCTGTCTCCTGCCACGAGGTGTGGCTGTGCTCACAGGAGGCATCAGCAAACTCACCCTTATTCCCCTGGCCTCGCAGGAAATGCTGTTTATGCTGCAGTCAGATGGCTGGGGAGCCCAGCTGCAGGGAAGCTCTGGCTCCTCATGAACAGCAAAACACACAAATCCCACCTGTGATGTGCAGCACTGGCAGCAGCCACATCCCTGGAGATGCTCCACAGCATCACCTGCACAAGGGAATGTCCCAAGGGGTGTTTGTCCTCAGCCACTCCTGCGCCCTGAGGGTGCCCAGGTGCCACCAGAGGTACAGGATGGACACTGGCTGCAGGGTGGGAACTGCACCAAGGATTTGTCATCATAAAGAGAAACTTCAGAGCCACTTCCTTGACTTTGGACAAGGGATGGAAGGACAGGACACAGGGAGCGGCTTCCCACTGCCAGGGATAGATGGGATATTGGGAGGGAATTGTTCCCTGTGAGGGTGGGCAGGTCCTGGCACAGGGTGCCCAGAGCAGCTGTGGCTGCCCCTGGATCCCTGGAAGTGTCCAAGGCCAGGCTGGACAGGGCTTGGAGCAGCCTGGGACAGTGGAAGGTGTCCCTGCCCATGGCAGGGGGTGGCACTGGTTGGGCTTTAAGGTCCCTTCCAACCCAAACCATCCTGGGATTCTCTCAGAGCCACCACAGAGACAGGTGAGGTTTTACTGGCCTGTTGAAATGTGTGAACATAAGAGCTGCACTCTTTGGAGCAGAAGTTAAAAATTATAAACAACAAAAACTTAAGTTTAAATTACTAGAAGAGCTCAAGGGGATTTCTGCCATGCTTACAGCTTTTACCAACTTCAGAAGGAGCTCTGGGAGCTATAAGAGCTCCAAGCATTGCAGACTGCTGCAGCACCAACAAAAATACCCGTTTTACAGCAGACACAGCTCCAGGGACAGGACCAGGAGCTGCTGAACCACCAAACCCCTCCAGTGCTGCCCCTCAGCAGGAACACAGCTCAGGCCAGGCAGCACCATCAGCTCTGCAAGGTCTGTCCCACAGCAACCACTGAGATTTTTTCTAGATTTGAAAAACAACAATTATGTTTGAGCACCAACCACGTGCAGTCTTTTACACAGGAGCCACATCCTGGGCCAGAAGAGTCACACTGAAATGCTGGCAAGAGGAGGATGTCACCGAAGGCCAGGTGAAAGGCAGCCAGGGACACTGAGGGCACTGACACGGGTGCCAGTGACACACCAGCCATAGCAGCAGCCGCCCTGTGCAGAACTGGCAGAGCCAGCGCTCCCCACATCCTTCCAAAGGAACTTTTCCTCTCACAAACGCTCCCAAGACAGTTTTCCAGAAGAAAGTTTGCTAAGGACAGAAGGGTAGCATAAGATTTAGACTAATAAAGACATCAAGAGCTTTGGTAGGTGAGACCTGCAACCACCTCCTCTGTCCGCCCTGTGACCTTTGCCAGCCAATCCTGAACTCAGGAATTCCCACATTAAAATGGACAACAGTGGTTCCACAACGACTGTCCATTGCCACCTTTTCAACACCTTCTCTTGCAGAAACTGTCTCCCGTTGAAGTGCCAGCAGGCAGAGCCCAGGGGAAGGATGCTCTCCTCCAGGGAAGGTGGGACAGGCAGGAGCCGGGGGGGAATCCTGACCCAGCAGGAGGCAGAGCTGCACTGCCTCAGTTATTACTCCTGCTCACACATTTAACCCGGCCATTCTCATTCTGCCTGCAGTAGCAACCCGAAAATGAGTTCTCATTCATTCCCAGCAAGGCTGTATTTGTTGAAATGTAAGCTGCTTGCAAAAGCATCAGATAAAGCCCTGGCATTTCTCAGCTCCTTTTGTTCGGTACCATCCCTACACGGAGGTGATGCTGCAGATACCAGCTGGGAGTCACTGAATTCACAAAGACATAGCCCAGAGGTGCCCATCTATTTACCTTACTCTTGGCAGAAATAAATCCTAGCAACGTGGCATTGTGTTTTCTATTTTAAAACCAGATTTTTTTGAACAAATTAAAAAAAAAAACAAAAACAAACCACAAAGACAGACAGTTGTGCAACATCACTGGCAAAGTCTGTGGATGTTCAGTAAAGGAAATACTCTGCTGCAGGTGCAGGGATGCTCCTGGAACAGAGCTTAGCATCCTGCTGGACACATCCTGCCGGGCAGCTCCAGCAACAGAGGGCAAGGAAAAGCCCAGAAACCCTGAAATCAGCTGGGGACCTTCCCTGCAAAGGCAAGGACAAGTCTTGCCTCAGATCACCAGCACCACTTGCCCCACACATTCACAACACGTTCTCAAGGCTTGCTTCAAAATAAATAATAAAGTGTTAGGATTCAGAGGTGGCAGGGTGAGAACTGCTCCAGGAGCTGCAGCTCAGAGGTGCCCCTGGAGAGGGTCCATCCAGTCCCACAACTCTTTGTGCCAAGAGCCCCCAGGGAGCAGGACAAACAGCATTGTTTGGGTGTTATACAAGAGCCAAAAGCATGACTCAGGCTGCCCTTATAGCCCTTCCCTGGCTAGCCAGAGCCAGGGCTGAGCCATCAGCTGCTCCCAGGGATAGGGGGGCTCCAGGGACACCTCCTGCCCAGGTGAGACAGCCCTGGCACTGCTCCTGCAGCCAGAGCTGCTTTCAGACAGATTTTCAGACAAAAACCTACTCTCGTTTTATTTGAGAACAAGAAGTCATCACAATACTCGCAGGATTTCACCTTTCTCTAACAAGCAGCATCTCGCTGGGAGCTCACAGCACTCCAGATTGCAGGCAGCAGACTTTTCCACATCCATGCTCCAGCATCATCTGTTACATCCTGCACAATATTCCCCCAGCTCGGGCTCTGCAGGAGCAGCTCCTGTTGTTTGCCCACAGCCTGGCAACACCAGGATACTCTGATTGTTTTAGGCTGCAAGTAATGTGAGAAGCCCCAAGAAAAGCTTTGGATCCCCTACATGCACGCAGGCTGGTCTCTGTGAAAGTAAACAGCCTTTGCTCATGGTTAGAAGCCTTGCCTTTGGTATTTCCAACATCTCAAGTACTAAACTAGACACAGACAGATGTTAACTCTGCAGAACACACATCTAAGTCAATTCCTGCCCGGTATCACCTCAATTCTGCCTTTTATAATGCACCTACAATTCATTTTCTATTGGAGATGGAGCTGGAAGACACCCAACCTTCTCATTAAATGCACACTTTCAGGTGAGACCAGCTGGCACTATTATTCACTGGAATTAAACAGGTACACCAGAACTGGTGGCAAAAATAAAAATAGCCCCAGCTCTGGGCACGCCGGGGAAGGCAGCAGCCTTCTGTGCACAACAGCAAAATCAACTTAATCACAAATGACAACTTCTGAAAGCCTTTACTTTGGATTCATCCTTGGCATTTTTCTAGGCCAGCTTGAAAACAAAAGCTTTGTCTCCTTAAAATGCAATTGCCTGAGGCACCTCTAAAAAAAGTGACATAACTCAGGTTTGAAAAATGCCTCCTGGGTTTCAGATCCTCCTAAGAGCCTCTTTACTATTCAGCTTGATTCAGATTACCCAGATCAGCATGAACTCTGCAGATTTACCAGCTACCAGCACAGGTATAAAATACACACGTTTAGGATTATTTTTTTAAACTATATTATTAAAGCGCTACAGTTATAAAAAAAGAACTTGTTATTGATCTGAATGGTTGCTCCCTCCCTTTTCTCCAGCAGGTTTATAAACACTCTCTGATGACAGTTTATTCTGAATTTCACTCTGTTCAGCTTATTCCAGATTTTTTTTTTCCCCAGCCTCTTTCTCTTCCTAGGTATTTTCAACCTTTTCATCACAAACCTCAAGCTGTGAGAAGAATGAGCAACTTGTTTTGGAATCACAATTTGATCCTAAAATTTGATTCTTGTTTCTTCTCCCTTGTACAAACTTTTTTTATTTCAGTAATTTTACAAGCAGTGACTTTGTGCTTCTGCAAATCCAGGAGCACAGCCCTGTGCCAGTAACTTGATGGGAGGGGGCAAGGAAGGAGAAGCTGCATTTCTCCAAGACAGACACAGCTACTTCCAACGCCTTGGATAAATCCACAGTACCTTTAGCGTATCACAGATTTTTATACCCATAGGCTGTTTCCTTTGAGCAGACACAAATTAACTGCTAGGTCTGAAAACTCCTCATGCACCACTAGTAAAGAACTCAAATCAAAAGGAGTTTTGTTGCTTTTACTGAATGATTTGGGACAAGGAGAGCTGTAAGCTGTCTTGGTGATGGGAGCAGGTTAGAGCCTTTTTCTGAATGATCAACTCCCATCACTTACTCCACATAAACTGCTCTCTGTCAAGAGCTTTAATCCTCTCTTTTCAATCCCTAAATAAAACATCCTCCCCAAACTCACTGCTATTATCAGCCATTTCTAAAGAAAGCGGTTTTTAAGAACACACCTCTTTCTGCTTTGCTGTTCCCCTGAAATTCATCTCCTATATTAGCCTGACAGAAGTGAAACAGCAGCAATCCTCAGAGAGCTGGAGGAGTGTCTGAACACCCACCCCTCCCAAAGGAAGCCTGCACGCAGGGCCCAAAAGAAGTCACAAAAAGGCTTCCAGGAACAAAAGCAATAAACCTTGTGACACATGTCACGCACAGCAGGCAGCCCACGAAGGTGCTAGAGGGTCACACATCTGAGGTTCAGCTCCTGGCACGGCTCCTCAGCTCCCTCACAACAGCAGCCCTTCCATCCCTGCAGGCTCCTCATCCCAGAGCTCGCTGGGAAGCCCAAATCCCAACAAACAGCAGAATAAAGGACAGGGCAAAATGAAAGGGAAAGCAGCATCTCCCACATCACTGCTAAAGGGAGAGCGAGACTGGAAGGTACCTGTGGCACAGCTCAGCCCTCCTCCCCGCAGCACGGACAGTGTGGCGGTGCTGTGACACAGCCAAGGAAAACAGGTTCAGCCAGGCTGCTGAGGTGCAGGGCAAATGCCAAGGGTTTGTGCTGTCCCTGCCAGCTCGGGAAGGGCCGGCAGCAGCGTCTGACCTGCGCTGGCCGGGGTCCCTCCCTGCCCGGCCATCGGTCACCACATGGGATTCGCTGGGGGGGGAGACACAACCACGGCCTCCATAGGAAATAAGAGGGTCTTTTCTTCTGGCCTTGGAAGTCAGCTCAAGCCAGCCGTGATGCCGTGGACTTGTGTTTCCTCCAAAGCCTGAGAAGCTGCTGGAGTGTGGGAAGGCCCCAGAGCCACAGCCAGCATGGGCTGGTTCCCAGCCCTTCCCCATGCCAAAACCATGGGAGAATTACACGCAGGAGTGGTGGAGTCACCATCCCTGGAGGGATTTAGAAGAGGTGTAGATGCAGCACTGGGGGACATGGTTTAGTGGTGGGCTTGGCAGTGCTGGGTTAATGGCTGGACTCAATTTTAGCAGGCTTTTCCAACCTAAGTAATTCTAGGATTCTGTGCTAAAGCACTGCAGCAAGCACAGCTGCGATGGGTCGTTCCTGCAGGTGGGCTCTTGCTCTTCAGAAGCAAGTCAGGAAAATAAAGGCGCACATCCAACCACCCTACTGTCCCTCCCGGCAGTTTGTGTCTCAGCTGCCTGGGCTTTCCAAAGGGGGAATCAGCCGCCGGACCCCTTCCAAAGGCACGGCCAGATCCGACTGCTTCATACTCACCAAAGCTGCTCGGGAGTAAGACACGGAGTTTCACACAGCACCTCAAATCAACAGAATCACCAAGCTTGGAAGAGACCTCCAAAATCATCAAGTTCCAACCACTGACCGAGTCCCCCCATCCCTACTAAAACCGTACGGCCGAGTACCACATCTACTCATTTTTAACATTCCGGAGGATGGTGACTCCACCACTTCCCTGGAGAGCCTGTTCCCAAATACAACCCCCGACAGGAATCAGCAGCCCCAGCGTAATCGCGCCAGAGAAGTTCCGGCACGGCGCGCTGGATCCCGCAGGCTCCGCACGGACCGGCGGAGAGCGGCGCGGCTCAGCGCCGCCCGGGCTCGATATTCCGCCTGTTTTCTCCCTAGGAAACCGCTCCCGGCCGCCCGAGGCCCCGCTGGCAGAGCAGCCGAGCATCTCCGGTTGGCAGGAGGCACAAAGTACCCACGATCGTGCGGTCACACCGCGGACACCCCTCCCAAGCGCCCGGGACCCGCGCAGGGCTCAGCCCCGGAGCCATCGCCGGCCCCGGTGGGGTCGGACCCACCCGGCAGCCGCTTCCAGGAGCGGCACTTCCCCATCCCGCGGGCGCCGGCATCCCCCTTTACCGCTAAACGCGGAAAACCTGCATCGGGGGTGGGAAAACCTAACCACACGCAAGAAAACCGGTGGGGAAAGCGAAGATTGAAAAGCAAAATAAAAAAAAAACAGTAATAATAAAGCGGCACTAAGTCACTGAGCAGGAGGACTCGCGCTGCCAGCAAGGACCGCACGCTCGGGCTGGCGGCAGCGGCCCCCGCAGCAGCCAGGGAAGGGGCGGCAGCACTCACCGGGCAGGTCGGTGCCGGGCAGGTCGGTGCCGTGCGGACGGAGGGCCCGGCCCGTCCCGCCTCGCCCGCGGGAGCCGCCGGCTCAGTGCCGCGCACCGCCCCGCGCCGCGGCTCCTTCCCGCCGACCGTACCACGGCTCCACGCCGGGGGGGACCCGCGCGCCGCGGAGAGCTCACCCCGCCGCCCGCCGCCTTCTCTCGCTGCTGCCGAGGCGCAGCCCGCACCGATCCGCCCTCACGGGGCTGTGCCGGACAGGGCCACGCCGCCGAGGCTGGGCCCGAGGCAGCGCCGCTCGCCCCGCACCGCCCGCTCCCTCCCGCTCCCTCCCGCTCCGTTGCCCGCGCGGTGGAAGAGTCCAGAGCGGGGCGGGCGCGGGCGGGGCCGGGCCGGGCGCGCGGGGCTGCTCCGGGCGCGGGTCGCCGTGAGGGAGCGGTGGGGCCGGGCCGGGTTAGGCTAGGCTGAGCTGCGCTCGGCTGCGCTCGGGCTCTCGGTATTGGGGGGTCCCGGCCCCGCAGCCGCTCCCAGTGCTCGCACCGGCACCGCTCGCTCTTTGCTTACACCCGGTTCGCCGCAGCCGAAGTTCGCACCCGCGGCGTCCCCGCCGAGCGCGCAGCGGAGCCGCGGCTCCAGCCCGGCCGCTCTTCCCCAGGGGCTCTCGGTAACAGCGCAATGGTCAGCTCGGCTGCTCCGTTCTGTGTCCGCCTGCTCCTGGCACTCGCCGGGAAGAATTCGGTTCTCTTGGGAAAATGATGTTTCCTGACCGAAATTACCGTCCAGCATTTCGCCGGGGTCTAAAGGCGTGGGAAGGCCAGGCGGAGAGGGACAGGCACACGCGGGGCTGTGCCGGGGGCTGGGGACAGCATCGCTCGGAGGTGGCACACGGGTTCCACGGCTCCCACTCTGTGCTCCCAGCTCACGGCAGCGGGGTTCGGGTCACATCAATGCAAATAATTTCATGCAACTGCTCTCAACAGCGTGTTAGGGAAGGGCAAGAGCTCACCAGCAGGAATGGCACATCACACAGTCATAAATCATAGAGTCACCGTCAAGTCCAACCATTATCCCGGCACTGCTACTAACATATGTCCCCACGTGTCACATCCTCACAGCTTTTAAATCTCTGCAGGGATGGTCACTCCCCCCACTGCCCTGGGCAGCTGGGGCTGGACAACCCTTTCAGTGAAGAAATTTATTCCTGTTACATGCCTGGGATAATGCCACAGCACAAGTGATTAAATGACAATCAAGGCAAAATCCCCCTGAAATTTTCCCCACTGATCCCAACAGAATTACAGTGGTATTTAAGTGATCAGTTACACAAAACTACCCAACACAGTGCTGATTCCTGATGGGACTGGTGGGAGTGTTGAGGTGTTCAGAAGATACCTCTGAAGGTTGGGTAAAGATCCCTCAATAAGGTGAATTCTCCTGTCAACATCAAGACCTCTCTGGCTGTGAGGTGGAGGCAAGAACGTGGTACCTACCAACCCAAATATGAGCAATTAACTGGCTTTTTCAGCTTAATTTTTCTTGGGCAACTCATGGCTGACAGAAGGCATGGATTAGATTGGATATCAGGAAGAAATCCTCCCCTGTGAGGGTGGGCAGGCCCTGGCACAGGGTGCCCAGAGCAGCTGTGGCTGCCCCTGGATCCCTGGAAGTGTCCAAGGCCAGGCTGGACATTGGGGCTTGGAGCAGCCTGGGACAGTGGAAGGTGTCCCTGCTCATGGCAGGGGGTGGAATGAGATGGACTTTAAGGTCTCTTCCAACCCAAACCCATTTCTTAATTCCATGATCCCTTCCAAGCTTCAGTTTTTCACCTGCACCAGGTGCTTTCACTTGGAAGGGTTGAAAGCCACATCAGCTTCCTGGTGGAATACATTATTTCCCATGAAATCCAAATCCCCCAATGTGACATGGGATGTTGCCCTCCCTCTCTCCTCAGAGAACAGTGTCCTCTTTGGGTGTGGCTTTCCATGGCAAATCCCCCCTGAGAACGAAATCAGGAGCTACACAACAACATTTCAGAATCATTTAGTGGTGTTTTCCCAGGGCTGGAACATTCAGAGCTTTCACCAAAATTCTCCACCCACCAAAGCCCCAGGAATGTCTGTAAACTGGTGCAACAGCAGGTGCTTCACTTATTAGTCCAGAATTAAGTTTTCATCAAGCCCTCATTTTCTTTAGAGTCCTATTTATTATTGCTTAACAATCACTTGAAAGTCTATGGGTGGCAAGCAATACAAAAGCATCTTTCATTATTCATTAAGGACAAGTAATGCAGGGCTTTTGGAAGGGAATAGAAAGTACACAGACTTTTCTGCATTTAAAACAATTATTTCTTATTAATAACCCTGCAGAAAGGTGCCCCGCAGAGATGTGCAGCTTGGGTGTTTTGAAGTTCAGTCTCTTGATCACAAAAAGAGTTTTTCTTCCCCTGTGACATTCCTCAGCAAGAGATCCTGGGAAATGTTTTGTCATTTTTATTAAAAAAAAAATATTTAGGTGATTATTTTTGGGAATGTCCCCTTCCTGGCGTGGATAATAATGTAGTGGTGATTGTGGAGATCAAGACCGATCTCCATGAGCATCTGTCACGAGAATAAAAAGCTGCAGCTACAGAGCAAACCTGCAGCAGGTTTGGGAAGAGGACTGGGGAGCTACAAGATCCCAGGAGAGCTCAGGTTGGAAGAACACTGAGGGTCTCATTTTGAGGGTGCATTTCTCAGGTCATTGCTATGGCTATTAAAAAACCATAAACCCATCCCTAATCTCCCTGGAGGCCAGGTCTCATCCAGCCTTTACAAAGCCACCCATCTGCACTGTGAGATGCTCACTTGGAACGCCAGGATAACACTGTGTGTTTGTGTAGAGACCACACCAAAGCCTGTCCCAGCAGCAAGGCAGCTGTGGTGGTGTGGGATTCCATGTGAGGAACCACAGAAGATGCTCCTTATCGTCCTTATCCCAGGAAAAAGTGGATGGGGACCTCCAACCTGCAGAGCTGAGGATCTGCTGGTCCAAGTGCCTTGGTCTGCCCTGAGGAGTCCCACACTGCTCTGAGGCTGAAGAACCACACAGAGCAATTTTGCTGAGGTCTCGCTGGTGAGGAGGAGCTCCAGGGCACGGCCCAGCTCCTCTGGCTGTGCCTTCCCAGAGGATCTGTCCCTCCAGTCCTGAATAGGTGTCCTTGAGGCTGCAGACTGGGAAATTCAGAAGGCCCTGGAAGAAGTCAGCACGGGGCTGTGCACAGCAGAGTGCCCCATCACCTGAGGAGGAGGCACTGGGAGCCCACCAGAGCATCCATGGGGAGCTGTTCCCAGAGTCCCACTGCCAGCAGAGTCTGCCCATGCCTCAGATCCCCTCAGTTTGTCCCTCCCTGCCACCTCCTGCCTCTGCCTCCCTGCTTGGAAAAATGGGGTAAAGCAGACTAGAGGTGATGTCTGTGGGGACTTGGGGCCGTGTGGGGACTGGGGGTGCCAGCCCAGCTGGAAAGGGAAGAATGTGGGGTCCTGCCAGGCTGGGAGAGCCTGGAGGGGCCATATGGGGATTGCTGAGATCGCTTGGTTTGTTCAGCTGGGGAGGAAAAGACTGAGTTCAGATCCCATCAGGGTCTGCAGCTCCTCCCGAGGGGCAGCTCTGATCTCTGCTCCCTCTGACAGTGACAGGAGCCAGGGAATGGCTGGAGCTGTGTCAGGCAGGGTCAGGCTGGATATCAGGAAAGGTTGTTCCGTGCCCCAGAGGGTGCTGGCACTGCCCAGGCTCCCCAGGGAACGGGCACGGCCCCGAGGCTGCCAGAGCTCCAGGAGCGTTTGGACAGCGCTGCCAGGGATGCTCAGGGTGGGGTTGTTGGGGTGTCTGTGCAGGGCTGGGGGCTGCCCTGCCTGATCCTGGGGGTCCCTCCCAGCTCAGGACAGTCTATCAGTGATTCCCTGAGGATAGAGCCCCTGCTTAGGGAGCTCCCCCAGCCATGGTACAGCTCCCAGAGCTCCTCTGAGGGGTCACTGCCTGCTGGAACATCCCAAAGAAAGTGAGTCCACCTGTGAGACCATCTCCTGACTGCTAATTTGATAGTGGGACCCTGAGAAAATGACAGGTCCTTTTAATTCTTTTTATTGGCATGTTTGTCCCAGACATTGTGTGTGGCTGGACTCTTCAGACATTTAACCCTCTCACCCTTCCCTTCCCATCACCCCATTTTCCATCTTCCACATTTAATTTTTGTGCTGGGAGATAGCAAAATACCAGGGGGTTTATTTCCTCCTTTTTTTTTTTTCTTTTTTTTCTCTCTGTTTTTAATGTATTTTTCATTTTGTTTCACTCATACAGAAAGAATAACAATGAAGCAACAGTGTCAACATAGAAAGAATTTTCTCCAAAGTCACACTGTGGCCATTCTACAGAAGCAATAATAGATTTTGTGAATCCCATTGAAGGGAATCATAAGTGGAAGGGGTGGGGGGTGCAAATGAACAGCTCTAAACTAATTTGTGCTTTCCACACCATGAAGCCCCATTCTAAGGAGCTATTTAAAGAACAAGCAAAAAACTAAAATAAAAAAGGTCACTCTGCCAAAGCAGATTTCTAATAGGAGAGGAGCAAGAAATACACAGGTGCTTTTTGATGTTTAAAAAAATAAGTTGCCTAAAAAGGCAGCATTCTGCATCTCCATCTCCTGGGAGATGAGCAGGATGCTGTCAGGGGCTGGGATCACATCTGGGCTGAACAGGCATAGGAGTTGGGCTGGATTTGCTGTCGTGACAGACTCTGCTCTGCAGTGGCTGCCCCAGTAATGGCTCTGCTTCCCTGTCTGAGCCAGGTTCTCCTTTTATATTTGTTGCTCTTTCCAGGAGGTGTTAACACCAATTTATGAGCTCAGTGGGATGACAGAGCTGGGTGAGCAGTGCTGACCTTGGAACTCACCTCTCTCAGATTTCTTTTTCCACCCCATCTCAAAGTCAGTCTAAAAGCAATAAAAGGATGTTGGAAGGGGGAAGCTGGGGCTCATCCACTTCATGTTAAAGGAGGGGAAACTCTGTGAACATGATCTCAAAAAGCAGATGTCTCACAGGTGGCTGTATCTGTACTGCTGTCATCTAGGGCTGCACGTTTCCCCTCTCCTGCCTGCAGGAACTCCTGCCAAAGAATCACAGAATCATGGATCAGAATATCCTGACCTGGAAAGAGCTCCCAGGATCATCCAGTCCAACTCCTGGGCCTCCCCAGGACACCCAACAATCCCACCCTGTGCCTCAAAGTGTTGTCCAAATGCTCCTGGAGCTCTGGCAGCCTTGGAGCCGTACCCACTGCCCTGTGTGTATCCAGGTGCCTTTACTTTCAGGAGCTGCACACTACATGCAGCTGAAAACGTGCTGAAAACAAAACCTATGCTTATTTTCTTTTGTTTTTCTTACTGTTACATTGAGAATATCGAAGGTTTGCTGCTAAGCATTCCCTCCACCTCACCAGGATGCACAGCAGCTCACAGACCCTGAATGGGAGGCAGCACAAAAAGGATTCTGTCTGAAAAGACAGAAAAACAATTAATGTATTGGGGAGGGGGGAGCAAATAAAGAATATTACTTCCAAAGATCATTAAAAAGAAACAAATTTGCCTGAAGTGTGGTGGTTAGACAGCACTGGCACAGGGTGCCCAGAGAAGCTGTGGCTGCCCCTGAATCCCTGGAAGGATCCCAGGTTGGACAGGGCTTGGAGTAGTCTGGGGTAGTGGAAGGTGGGGTTGGAATCAGCTGATGTTTTGGTCTCTTACAACACAACACATTCCATAATTCTATGATTTTCTTCCTCAAAACAACACTTTGTCTGTCAAGGTAATTTTTTGGTCCAGAAATGCTGCCCAGCTCCAGCAGTGACATTGTCCATGAGCTACCAAGGGAAAGTGACTGCTTTGAGTGAGTGTCCCGAGGGAAAGGAGCAGGGACACCGATCACACAGGGCCACACCTGCCCAGGTAGCTCCTTGTCCCTTGGATGGTGCCTGGGCACAAGCACCAGTAAATCTGCCATGTCTGGGTACCAGCAGTGTTTCCTAAATCCACGTTTGCTCTGTTTGGTTCAAGTGCCTGACAAATGAAGGAAGCACAAGAATGATAAAGTCTAAATCTTATCTTAATAGCCTTTCATTATTAACTGTCTCCAGATTTATTTGTCATTGAAGGAGGAAGGAGTGAGGCAGGCACCACTGGGGTGAGCCCAGGCAGGTTCCCAGCTGTATGATTTCCATCAGTGAGGTCTGGCTCTGTGGGTTGTTTTTTCAACACCTACACTGCCTGTAGGGAAACTGTCCACGTGCTGCTCCCACCAACTGATGGCTCTTGGCCTCCAGGTCCTTGTCCTCTTTGTTCCCTCTGGGATGGCAGTGGTGAGGCAGAGGCAGGACCAGCTCCTTGTCCCAGGCTGCTCCAGGTAAAGGGAGAAGTGAGGACTGTTCCAGCTGGAAAAGAAGAATACTGAGGAGCAGAACCATCCAATACCCCACCAGGATGCTTTGCCATGCTCCAGGAGAGGGATGTAGATGTACTCCAACAATGCTTTTATTTCACAGCACTTTCCTGACCTCCTGTGCCACCAGACACACACCTGCCTGATGAAACTGAAACCTGGTGTTTCAAAGGATTTCTTACCTGGGAAAACTGACAAAGCCCTGCTCTCTGGCAGCTCCTGTGTGTGTGCATTGATAAATGGATCCAGCACCACGGGAGCTGCTGGGGAGTGGGGGAAGGACCAAACCTTCCCCTGAATAGGGAGGAGAAATGTGGGGCAGTGGGTGGGGGAGAGGAGGGGTCTGGCAGCAGGAACAGGGTGCTATACCTGAGCCCTGCACCCCTGCCTGGCTGCCAGAGCCTGTGCTGATGGCAGGAGAACAGCAGCAAAAAGAGAAAAATTCAAAGTGGCTTGCTTGGGAAACACAGATCAATCCCTTTGCAAACCCAGGCAGTGCTTCCCAAACCATGTGGTATTTCTGCCCGCTGGAAGCGTGGGATCAGTTCTTAGGCAGATCTTAATTTGTGTGTCCTTTAGCACTTCTCCCTAAAAAGCTCCAAAAGGAGAGTTTCAGCTGCAGTTGCCATCCAGGAGTTCCCATTCTTAGCTGGAGCACATCCACTTCCCTGAGACCTGCTGTCATTAGGTGCCCAGACAGAAATCCCACAGAAATGCTTTAATTAAAATGGACATTAAGAGCTCACTCATTCAAGCCAAAGAACATTAGGAGGAATTTAAATGAAGAGATTTTAAAATCTGTGACATTTGTTCTAATGAGAAAACACTTTCTAATCCTAAGTGTCTCCTAATTCAAAACAGATTGGAAAGACTGCAAGTGAAAACAATTTTTTTTCCTCCCAAAAACACGTCCTATAATTAGTAGACCTAACTGGCAAATACCATTTGTCTTTTCCCTACAGCTTCCACATCAGCTTGGAAGCAGGAGGTGAAAAGCAGCCTATGAATGCACCCACACATGTCTGCATTTCATGTTAGGACAGGTAACAGAACTCATGGAAATTTCCACATCAATCCCAGCATCTGGGGGGAAACCGATATGGAGGATGCACGATGCTCCTGATCCATCTAATGAAAGGGATATTGCTGCAGCCAGGGGCTGGATGCTGGGGAGGGGCAGGGAAGCAATCTGTTTGCAACAGAGGAAAAACATCCAGTGATTTGCCAGAGTGGGACTATTTTCATCTGGAAACACTGAGATAATGAAATGTAAAATAACAGCAGACAGAAAAGTGTGAAGCCTCAAATGAGAGTAACTTGGGGATGCAGCAAACCCTTTCGGGGGGGTTAGACAGGTGTTAGAGAGGTGGAATACAATCCCTCCTCTTTTGTTTTAATCATGGAAGAGTTGGCAGGAGAACTGAAGGATCCCTAATTTTTTTTGTGTTTCACAAATGAAAGTCCTGCACAGTGGAAGGTCACATGTCCTGCTCTTCCCTCGACTGTCTTTTATTTTATAGGGAATATTGCCCTCAGCATAAAACAGTAAGGCAGGAAATGTGCTGGGTACTACTGCAACTTTCTGGGAATTCCAGATATCCATGGTTTGTAAGGACTTTATCCTTTTCTCTAGGAAAAAAGACACTTGATTGTACCAACTGAAATCTCTGCAATATCAGCAGTCCATCAGCTCTCCCTGTCCCTGTGTGCTGGGACAGTGACAGTGAGTGACAGCTCATCCTGTCCCAGGGCTGACCAAGATCCTCTCAGGATCCTCCCAGGCAGGGGAGGGCTGCTCCACAAACAGAGCATCCTCCCTGAGCCAGCCTGGATTTGGGAATGAGGGCTCAGTGTTCTGGTGCCTCCAGCAAACTGGACAGGAATCAGCCTGGATCCAGCCTCCCACCTCCTGCAGATTTTGCAGAAGTCAGCTCCAAAGCTAAAATTCACCATCAGCCTTACCCCTCCAATGGGACAAAATAAAGGATCTGCATACAAAGACCCAAATCTGGGTTGGGGTGTTTGTGGCAGGTATCCACCTTCAGTTCCATGAACAACATGAGCTCCCCTAACAAAGAACGTGGCTGCAGATGACATGATCCTATTTAAAATCCAGATCTGCTTGCTGTGCTGGAGGGGAGGCTGGCGCCAGTGGCTCCAGATGGATCAGGTTTGCCTCGTTTCCTGCTGGCTCACTGTAAATCCGTGAGCACAAATGACAGAACAATTCCCAGAAAAACACCTACTTTTAAGCTTTTATCAGTAACCCTGTGAAAGTGTCTTTGTGTTCATCCTACTTTGGAAACATGAAACACTTTACCTAAGAGTCAAATTAAACCAACTTGGACTTTAAAGTTCGGGTACTCAGAGCCATCTTCTTGAAAGAATAATCCTGAGCTGGCATAAATGGATACAAATCAATGAAGATCAAGAGACTGACACCTGGTTAGGCTCACTGACAACCCAACTTACATCTTAGTAAATCATCTCAAATACTGTGCAAAAACTCAGAGCTGTTCTGAAACCCTGCAAACACAGAGACAGAAAATACATCCCTAATTTCAGGGGAATTAATTTGCTGGAAATGCTGAGTTCCTCAGGTTCTGGGTGCAGAATTTGTAAACATAAACCATTTAAAGCAATTTGCCAGTTTTGAAATTGAGTCTCTTAATCCTGACTGTCCCCTCTGAGATCCCATCTGCATCTTCAGGTGGTTTTGTAGCTGTTCTGATCTCTCCTCCTCCTTTGACTCCTCACCATGGATGACCCATCATGAATAAAAGATGAGGATGTGCCAGATTCAAACAAAACCTTTGCTTCTGGGGTCAGTGCTCCAGCTCCTGAGCTGCAGGACAGGGAGGCTGAGGAGCCCAGAGGGTTCAGCTCTGCTCTGGATCGTGTGGATGCATTTCCAGTCACCTCCTGGTCCAGGTTGAGAAGATAATGCTTCATCTGTGAGACCTAACAGGGCCAGTGCTGTGAAGGCTGTCAGTTCTGGGTCTGTTTTCAAAGAGATAACAGGGCCTGTCACCAGCAAGTCCACAGGAAGAAGGATGAAGGCTACAGATGATGGGTAAAGGCTCTAATGATGGCCAAAGGAAAAAAAAATAGGATCTAAACTTTGAATTTCTGCTCAGGATTTCATGGCCCATCCTGCTCCAACTCTGCAGCTGAATGCATGGAAGGGGTCACCCTGTGCCAAAGTGCTGCTGGGCAGATCCTCTCCTGGGAAATCTGGTACTTTCAGTGGGGTTTTTCTCAGTTGTTGCCACATTGAGAACTTGGACAGACTTTAACTTGAGTCAGCTTCCAGGGCAGCAGTGGAGGGGAAGGTGCCGATCTCCTTCAGGTGATACCAAACGAGGAGATGGAATGAAGCTGTGTCAGGGAAAGTCCAGGTGGGACACTGGGGAAAGGTTTTTCCCTCAGAGGGTGGTTGGTCCCGGGAACGGGTTCCCCAGGGACAGAAATGGTCATGGCAGAGCCTGCCAGAGCTCAGGGAGCAGCTCTGAATCCTCTGTTTAGTTCTGGTGAGGAGAAGGGAGCTGCTGATCCCTGTGGGTTCTTTCCAGCTTGAGACAATCTGAGATTCTACGGAACTCCTGAAAAGCACCTGCCCAAGAAATCTGCCTTGAGGTGAAGGGAGTGAGAGGTGTTAATCTCCCTTTAAACACGTGCCTTGATTCCTCCAGAGACTGTTCATCTCTCTGCTGGCTGCAGTGCTCTCCAACACTCACCTTTCCCTCCCTGAGCATTTCCTCCCCAAACAGATGCCCCATGAGCATGGGCACCACCCAAACCCATGGGCCATTACACCCCCCACTTCAGAGCATTTGTCCCATCTTTAGGCCATTCCTGGGCTCTTCTCCAGGCACAATCTCCCCTCCAAAATCCTTTGAATCCCCCAGCATTGGTGCTGGGCCTGGTGCTGCTGGGAGAGCTGTGCACGAACAAACCCAGCCTGACTGCTCCCCTGCTGAAACTCTCAGGGATCACACTGTGAGGAGATAAGAACTGATTTTGAACAAACTGATTTCTTATCAGCTGGAGGTCCGATTTTGTGGTCAGATACTTTCTCTGGCAGCAGCTATACAGAGGTAGCGGGACAGCTTTGGGGCTGTGGTGGCACTCAAAACAAACAGGGATGGCAGAACTGGGTCTGCTGGAGGAAGACATAAATGAAATTCACCTTCCAGCATTCACTGCAAGTGAAGCTGATCTGCATTTCTTATACCAAGCAAAGGCTACAGCTTAGATGCTAATTTTATCTTGCTGGCTTTGTAGTGTCCTTGATCTTCAAGAGAATTCAAAATAACATGGAGCAAATGTATAACTAAGTCATTTTAAAGAAGGAACTGCAAAGTGCATAACTCTGCTCAAGGGGAAACAGCTTCTCTGCTAAACACGGAGTATGAAATCAGATCATGCTGGCAGACTGAACAAATGGGCTCTTTACTCCTCATCCTCACAGCAGAGCTCTTAGGGAGCTCGTTTCCATCTGCCCTACAAACCCATCCCGGTGGGAATGTGCAGGAAACCCTCACCTGCTCATGGCTTGTGACAGGTTGTGACAGATTGTGACCCTGCCCTGACACAGCTTCATTCCATCTCCTGTTTGGCATCACCTGGAAGTGGAGATCAGCACCTTCCCTCCACTGCTGCCCTGGAAGTTAAATCAGGTTTAAGCCTGTCCAAGTTCTCAATGTGGCAGCAAAATCCCTTTGCTGAGCAGACACAGGTGATTGATGACACCAGGAGCATTTTGTGTAAACTTTGGGCCAGTTATTGCCAGGGACCCTCTTCACTGGTGTGAGCACCCAGGCCCCTGCTGGGGCAGGCAGGGCTGCTCCTCTCTCCAAGGCAGCTCTGGGAGAGTCCCAGCAGTGCCAGGAGAGGAGCAGTGGGGACACAGACAGGGTGTGCTGGCCTGGCATTTGCACAGGGAGGGGAAGCACAAGCCCAGGAGAGCTGGGCTGGGGTGCTTGAAGCACTGCCAAGCTGCCAGTGCAGCCCCCAGGGTCAAAGCCTGGGCTCCCCTCCCTCTGCAGAGCTCCAGCTGAGGCAGGAGCTGAGCAGGAGCTCCAGGGCTCCATGCTCTGGTCCCAGGAGCAGGATGAAACTGCTAAACTCACTGTCCAGATACACCTGCTGGAAAGGTCCTCAAGGCTTTAGGGAGCAGCATGGGCTGGTACAGCTGTACCTGGCTGGGAAGCAGGCAGAGGCCACCTCAGGGGTCACCTCAGGACAGGGGACATCCTTGTCCCTTGTTGCAGGAAGAAAGGAGAGCTCAGACAGCAGCCCTCCCAGTCAGACTCTGCTCCCCAGGGCAGTGCCTGCCACCAAGGAACTGAACAATTTCCTGTGGAAAGCAAAGGCTTCCTCCTAGGCTGCTCTCCAGCCATGGGCCCTGCTTATCCCCACCCCAAATGTCAGGTTGCAGGTGAGCTGGGGGAGAGCCTGGTGTGCCAAGCAGCAGCTTCAAACCCATTCCCAGGAGCAGCCACAGCTCTCCCAACACCACCCCCAAATTACTGTCTTAGTCTATCCCAGGCAGAGCTGCCTGGTACAGAGGAAAAAGGAGATTTCTCTATGTAACAGGGAAACATTCTTGTCTTTCACTGGTACCAAACTCCAGAGAAGTCCCTGTTTTCCAGGTGAGAGGCTGCTGGAATGTGCTGTGGAGCTATCACAGGCCTGGGAAGGGGCAGGAAGTCCCTGGGCAGACAATTCCCACAGCAAGGATGCCATAGAGATACCAGGACACATCCTACATGTCTTTTCCAACTCCTGTAAAGCAAAAAAGAAGAAAAATGCATGTGAGGTCAGAGAAACACCCACCATGACAGGATGGAGGGCAGCTCCAGGGAGCTCATCTGGAGGGAGCTCAGAGAAGGGAGATGGATTTTCTTTCTCACCACTCCCCATGTTTACCTCCACACTTAACAGGGCACAGGGAGGAATTCCTGGGGTGTCCTGTGCAGGGCCAGGAGTTGGACTGGATGATCCTTTTGGGTTCCTTCCAGCTCAGGATATCATTGTGTGATTCTCTGAGGTTATTTGGCTATGTCCTCCCTCCTTAGCCAGGGTTGGAGTCTCACAGCCTCATCACATCTGCTCCTTAAGGATTGGTCAGGACATCCTTGAAGGTGAGTACAAGGAAGGATTTTACCTGATGGCACCACAGCCTAATGCCCCACCCTGCAGAGCTGAAGACATCATCTGGACACAGTGGAAGCAGGACATCTGCCAGGGAGTTCAGACTCTGCTCCCTGCCTGGATTTCTTTCCAGTTGGAGATAGATAAAGTGAAAAAACAAAACGAAGCAAAACAACAAAAAACTGGAGAAGCAGCTGTATTGAAAATATGAAATGAGCTGAGGTGTTTGTTTTCTTTGCTTGCATTGAATACTCTTTGGAATAAAGAAGTGAGAAGCACTACTCTGTTGCTGAACTCCTCGTGCCAGCCCCACTGCTCTGCTCTGTCCTGTGCTCTCCTATGAACCCCTGCCCATGGACTGGGACCCTGCACACAAATGCTGAAGGTGAATGATGAGAGGTGCTGAACCTTTCTCTTTCTGGAGCACATTTGGCGTCAAATCCCTTTCTCCACCCTCTCTGTGCTTTCATGAAGTGTTTTCCTTATTTTCAGAGCAGGTGCTTGCTTCAGTTCTTAATGAACCTCTCTGCTCTCTTGTAAACAAGCCCTTTATTAGCTCCGCAAGCATGTGCTTGTTTCTATTTATACCTTTTCCATATCAATATTTGAAAGCACACTCCCCTACGCTGCATTCCTTCTCTGTGCCCTTTTCAGTCCCTGCTGTTTCTTCCTCACCTCTGCTTTCTCTCCCAGCTTCATCCAGGCTCATTTAAATCAAATCTAGATTTTTCATTTCCTTTGTTGGCCTGAATTAAACAATTGGGAACTTTGTTTCTGAATGATTTGCATTCTCCATATCCCTGAAGAGGTGTTATCCTCTACATGAGCTAGAAATAGGTGGGAAGTGAACACCTAAATCCTCCAGGCATTCTTCTGATGCCTGCTGGCCACCTGGCTTTGGAGAGAGCTACACACCTATTTTTTTACTGGATTTGTAGGGATGAGACACCTCCCCTTGGAGGAAAGGCTGAGAGAATTGGCCTTGTGTGGCCTGGAGGAGAGAAGGCTTTGGGGTGATCTAATTGTGGCCTTTTGGTGCCTAAAGGGGCTCCAGGGGAGCTGGAGAGGGACTTGGGACAAGGGATGGAGGGACAGGATACAGGGAATGGCTTCCATTGCCAGAGGGCAGGAATGGATGGGATATTGGGAAGGAATTGTTCCCTGTGAGGGTGGGCAGGCCCTGGCACAGGGTGCCCAGAGCAGCTGTGGCTGCCCCTGGATCCCTGGCAGTGTCCAAGGCCAGGCTGGACACTGGGGCTTGGAGCAGCCTGGGACAGTGGAAGGTGTCCCTGCCCATGGCAGGGGTGGCACTGGGTGGGCTTTGAAGATCCTTCCAGCCCAAACCATTCCATGAATCTGCTGCTGCACCTTGTGTTCTAAATTCTCATCTCACCAGGATAATACCAGGAATTACCTGTGAAAACAGGAGCTGCTTCCCCTCTCCCACCAGCTGTATCCAGGGACAAGACTCCAGCTCCTTCACCACAAGTGCTGGGAGTAGCTTTGTAATGTAAATAGGCACTTCTGGTATTTTTAACAAGCACCTGCTTTATCCCTCTGACTAATGAGAGCCTGGACAGAAATGCAGTGAAAGCACATGTAGGTAAGACTGCCATTTAAGCTAATTAGCAGCAAATTAAATTAAACTGACACACACATATATTTTGGGCTCCTGCATCTAACAGGAGGCACTGCTGCAGAGGTTTCGTTATTCTCATTTCCCATCACCTGATTTTTTTCCCCCCAGCACCTTCCTACCCAATTACCTGAGGAAGAGAAAGGGAGAAAGATACTAAAGCCAATAAGATAATTCTCATTTACATAAAAATTTTTCTGCGTTGCACTTAATAGTCTGTGAGTAAGTGCAGAAGAATATATAGTCCATTCGTTAAAAAGCTCCAGTGCACTAATTGAAATTAAATTACATGGAACCCAGTGTCTGGCTCCTGCTTGTTGGGAGATAATATGCAAGCTCCAGTTTTATGTGTTATTATTAATATTGATGGATGGAGTCACCACAGAGCCACCTCCCAGGTGCAAATCCCCTTCCTCCAGCTCTAGGGGAGCCTGACCCAATGGTTTTCTCCCCAAATGAATATTCTTCATTTGCTGCAGGCAGGGCTGGGATCCCTTGGCACTCTGGACATCCAGCACTGCAGCTTCTGGAGCCTCTGTGCTGCATTAACCCTGGGTGAGGCAGCTGCAGCCTTTCCTTCACGTTCCTTTGCTTCTCTCACAGCTCAATTAATCCGGCAGGAGGATGCTGCTGTTGCAAACGAGATTTAAGGGAATTTCACACCGAGCTGGCAGGCCTGGAAAGTGCTGGCTGGAGTTCCCTGGAAGAGGCAAAGCACCAGGACCTGCTTCCCCACCTCCTGGGAGCTGCTGGGGGTTCAGTGTGTGTGGAACTTGCTGCTGAGCTTCTCAAGGAGCTGCTGACAAGGAAGCCAATTAGTGCCAGTTGTGATGGGAGCACTTTTTCCACCAGGAGATGGATTGAAACCTTTAATTCGTTTTGCACAGGCAGAGGAACACAAAATGTTCAAGCCTGGATAAAATCCACAAGTTCAGAGGGTTTAGGGTACCCCCGTGGATTTTATCCTTTCTTTCAGACTTGCAGCTTTCATTAAAAAAACAAAACAAAACAAAACAAAACAAAAAAAAAAAAAACCAGGAGAAAAAGAGAAAGGTTTCTTGCCCTTTTGGTGATGAAACTAATTCTCCTCATCTAAACTAATACCAGGCTTTCTTGAATGACTCATGCTGAAATGGTCCCTTGGTGATCTGGGACCTTGGAATAAGGAGTTGCCAAGGCTGGACATCAGTCCCTGCTGCTGGGGGCTCCAGTGACACCTGCCAGCCCCTGCCACCCTCCCAGGCCTTGGAGCAGGAGAACCAAGGAGCTCTGTGAGATCCTGAGGGGACAGGACAGACATGGAGAGCTCCTCCAGCACTGTCTCTGTCCCGAGGGGCCCAGCAGGTTCTGCCAAGGGCTGCCTGGTCCTCAGCTCCATCCTATTCCAACGTGGCAAGGGCTTTGAGCTGCTTCTCTGCCTTGTGCTTGGACCTCTGCAGGATTAAAGAGAAGAAAAATGGTCATCTCCCTCCAGGACTTGGTTTCTCAATAGACTTTTGGGTGGTGCAGAAGGTGCCCTGAAGCAGTGCAGAGCGGCCCCAGAGGGGAGTTAACACCACCCAGAGTCCTGCAGCTCTGAGCAGCTCCATGGAGTTCCCATCCCAAGGCTTGGGAGCATCACCACTGCCTTGAAGAGGCTGGACCTCATTTAGATCACTCAGTCCTGCCCTAAAGACTAAAGATCTTCTGGAGGGATGAGGTTTCCTTTCAAAGGAGCCATCAAACACAGCTCACACCCTGACAGGAAGGGATCATCTTCCAGTGAGGTAAATGGGAATGCAGGCTCCCCCCGAGCATCAGATGAGTCACCAGCAAATGTTCCTGAAACCTCCTGTCAAACAGACTGCACATTAAAGGCAGCATCAGAAGGCAGAGAGTGTTTTTCTCAGGACATTTATTAAGTCCTGCAGCTAATTAATCCACACATTCACAAAAGAAATGCTTGACAATACACAGAGTTCAGCCGAGTTCAGGGAATGAAAGAAAATATCAGATCAGGGAACCTGCACATCTCCTTTGGTCCGTGACAGATCTCCTTAGTAGCAAATCCCAGCAAGAAACCTCTCTGGTTTTCCCCTCAAGTCAAATCCTTTGTGTCAAACCCTGTTTTTAACTCAGCCCACTGAGATTCTGAGGGTGAAAACCCCGTGCAAGGACCCCGGGTTCTGCACCACTGCTTTTAATGGGAATGCACTGGGGAAGAATCATCCCCTGCAGCTGGAGGTGCAGAACATTGGAGTGCAGAGGAAGCAACACAGAATTTCTACCTCAAACACACAGAAGTTGTGCTTGGATACCTCACTGGTACCTTAGGAGTTTGGCTTGTTTGCAACTCTTCAGATCTTTTAGTTTCTGTTTTTTTTTAAATAGGATTATATTTTATTTTTTTCCCAGTCATCAGGAATTTAACCTGGCTGCCACAATTTTTCAAACATGATGGATAGTGGATTAGGAACTCCATCTGCCAGATACCTCCGTGGTTCCTTGGAGGAGGTGATCTCTGGATTTGAACCGAAAGGGGGGAAATTTAGGCTAAATATTGGGATAGCAGCATGTGGATAAGAATAAAAACATCCTGGGAGTAAATTGACACTGAGCTTGGAGGAGAGAGAAGAAAGAGAGGCTGTAGCAGGCGGGTGGTTTAAGAAAAAGCAGCAGCCACCAGTGAAATCCCAGAGCTTAGACTCCATGGGATCAACAGAACTGCCCCTCACCTTCTGTACCAAGCTTCTGTGCCCTGCCTGGATCTTTCCCAGAGGAGAAGTGGCAGTCAAGTTACATTAATTGTTAGTTCCAAAACCATAATTAATGGTTTTATGGGGCTTCTGTAGGTTCAGTCATTTTGATAGCTGTGAAGTGCAGCTTTGGTCAATGAACATTTACAGAGTTCTGTCTGGACTGTGTGGGATTTAAAAGCTGAGCAGACATGGGGACAGTAGGAAGGATTACACAGACTCTGCCTCTTCATGAAGACACAGGCAGGAGGTCCCCATGGAGCTTCCAGTAAGGAAGGAAAAGCAAAGCCTTACTCTAATAAACTCCTCGAATTCAGCACTGACACCATCGTGGGGTTTTGAGCTACTAAATCTTTCTTTTTCAGCTTCCCAGGAACACACAATCACATACAACATTTGCTTGAGGAAACACTGGCTTCTCATTCTCAGCAGCAGAGTAAATATGGCAAAGATGAATTGGAGAAGATACCAATGAGCTGCTGAATGGATTTCAGAATGAGTTCCTGCAGCCTTGCCCTGCAGGAGCTCAGGGATGCTGGCCAGCACACTCACCTGGCACGTGCAGGGTGACTCGCTGGGCGAGGGGAGGCAGCTCTGGTGCCTCTGAGGTGTCAGACAGACCTGGCTCTGGCTGTGCAGTGTGTGCCTTACCTTGTGTTACTAACACATAAGGCTCATTTCACCTTCCCCGTGCAGTTTAGCCAGGAGCCAGGATCATCTGAATGGCCTGAGGGCTGCCAAGGCCTTTTACATCAGCTCTGCATAGAGACCTCAACAGATGGGGAGGCAAGGGACAGAGTGGGTCTCAAATTATTCCATGTAGCCTAATTATTTCATAATAACATCTTTAATGCATCTGAGAAGCTTGGAAGGACTCCTTTCATGCCTAATTGCGAGGCTTTCTGAGAAAGCAATCATTGCTCAGAGATATTTTCTAAGGATTTTTCTGTCTTTTGCCTTTGTAACATCAGTCAAGCAAACCACTACTGAGCAGTCTCTGTAGTCTGGCTCCCTTTTTAACCTCTCCTGTAAAACCTTTGGATATTATTATCCTTTCCCTATTTGTTCATGTCTTATGAGTGCAGATGCTTATTTGGGGCTTGCATTAGTGCACTCACCAAACAAAGAGGAGACATGAAAGGAGCAAAGAGAGCAGTTAGGTTGAAAGTCTCTGGGACGAGCTTGGAAGTTCTTTGTTAGGGAATGAGGAGCCCCCTTTCATGTGCCTTCACCTGCAGGCTGGGGAGGAGCAGGGCAGGGATGCAGCCAGAGTGAGGAGTGTCTGCAAACAGCCCAGCCAGTGGGGAAAGGCTCCCTCAGGGTGTGCTGGAACACTCCAGCCCCGGGCTGAGCTCTAGAATGGCTCATGCTGAGCAGAGAGGACTTTTCACTGTGTCACTCACTGCCTAGGCTTCCAGGGGAGTGGGGTAATTCCCTGCTGGGCTCAGGTGTAAACACAGATCCCCAAATAAACACAGATCCCCAAACACAGCCCCCCAGATAAACACAGGTCCCCAAATAAACACAGATCCCTAAATAAATACAGATCCCTAAACACAAATCCCCAAATAAACACAGATCCCCAAATAAACACAGCCCCAAACAGACACAGCCCCCAAACAAACACAGTCCCAAACACAGCCCAAACAAACACAGCCCCCCAATTACAGCCCTCTAACACAGTTCCCAAACACAGCCCCCAAACAAACACAGCCCCAAAGAGACACAGCCCCCCAAACTCAGCCCAAACAGACAGAGCCCCCCAGCAGCTGCTGCCTGGCACCACTGGGAGCCCTGGCCAGCACACACCACCTAAGACAAGGGAAAAGCAGCTTCCTCTGGGGCTCAGGTCACCCAGGACAAGGCTGGAGGAACAGGGAGAGCAGGGTGAGGGAGCATTGGGCAGGGCTGTGGGAGCATCCCCCAGACAGCNCCAAACAAACACAGCCCCAAAGAGACACAGCCCCCCAAACTCAGCCCAAACAGACAGAGCCCCCCAGCAGCTGCTGCCTGGCACCACTGGGAGCCCTGGCCAGCACACACCACCTAAGACAAGGGAAAAGCAGCTTCCTCTGGGGCTCAGGTCACCCAGGACAAGGCTGGAGGAACAGGGAGA
>VWZS01006220.1:71416-205535 GCA_013397075.1 Rhabdornis inornatus
GCTCTCCAGCCCTCCTGCCAGGGCGGCTTCACAGGCTCCTGGCAGTAAACACACAACTGTGGCCTTTGGAAGTGATCTGCCACTGAGAAATAGTTCTCTCTGACCACACAACCATTATGGGGGCAGAATAAACTCATGTCCTAATAATATACAAAATAATAGAATAATAATTCTATTAATTCTATTATTAATTCTATTATTCTAATAGAATAATAATTCTAACAATAGAATAAACAGTGCTCAGTGGGAGTTGGACACAGTGGCTCCAGCTTTGCTCCAGCTGTTCCTGTGCTCCTGATCCCAGAGATACCCTTTGTGTGCAGGCCAGGCCCAATTTAAACAGAAGGACTAAAGGAGACAGGGCTGCTTAGTCTTACATTTCTGGTGTCCCAAGGGACATTAATTGCCCTCCCAACCAGCTGAATTTCCTTTCATTGTGTCTGGAAACCAGCCCATGGCTCATCAAAGTGTTTCATGATCACTCCTCTAAGTATTTCAAGAGCCACTGCTCCAGCCGAGTCAGAAGTACCCAAAGAGCTTCTCTTCACTCCTGACCTGTTTGTTCTCCCCTCTCAGGTCTGCACAGAAACCTGGGGATGATGTTCAGTTGTGGTACCACCAGAAGGTCCCTTGTTACCACATCAAACCACACCCTCCGTCACACATGGACCATAAATCCTTGCTGGCTTCCCAGGTGACAGAGGAGAACAGAGTTAGATTTGCCTGTGGGTGTTGTTCTGGGTGAGGGACATTAATCTACTTCATAATCTACTTTGCTATCTTTAATATAATTTCTTCAATTCTGCTTCAAAACCAGTGCACTCTTATAACTCCTATGCTATGTAGTAAATAATTCTGATTGAAATGTTTTAGTCTAATCATTATCATCATTAATAATTTAATTTTATATAAACATACCTGGTTTGCCATCCTTATTCCTGCAGGACAAAGGTTCAATTGCACCTGTATAATCCTTTAAACTCCCCTGAGAGGGAGTTTAGAAAGCAAGGAGGGTCCTTGCTGTACCTCCTGACTCAGTGGGAGGGTTTCTCTGAAAAACTCTGTCTGAAGCTCTCACTCTGCCCAGGACACTCTGGAGAAGTGGGGATGGTGGGGAGGTGGGGAGGAAGCACCAGGAATCATGGCTTCTCTCTGATAACCCCTGTACATTTAACATCCAACCCCACAGTAAAAAAAAAAAAAAGAATTAGGAGAGTGACAAACCCACACTGGTAATGGTCCTTGCACAAAAGCCAGGGAAGTTTGCTCTCTTTTCAGACAGCATCAGCCTGCTGTGCTGCTACAGGACACGGAGATGTCAGCCCATTTAGATTTCCTTTTGATCTGGTAAACAGGCACCAGATCTGCTGCACGAGGTGTCTGTCACACAAAATCCTCAGCTGGCACCTGCAGCACCTCTGAAACTGCACACAGAGAGATGGGAGCAGCTTCAGGCTCTCACAGACACCAGCTCAGGAAGCTCTGGGAAGTGTTCCTTTGGGAATAAACACAGCAGGAACACTGCTTTGAATTTGATGGGAGTCTGTTAATACTCCTTCCATTCTCCATCACACTGAACAGGTTTGCTGACCATGAGATCACAGGTCAGGTGCAGGAGGAGCATCCCTGGGGACAGTCACTGCCTTCAGAGCCCACACTGCTCATTCTCTGGGCTTCCCAAGTGCTGCTGCTCTAAAACCCAAAGGGAAGGGTGAGGGGGTTTTCTTCAGGATTTCTCCTTTCTCGTTTTCCTGTTTATTTTAGCTTGGGAATGAAGCAGATTCTTCTCATTTGTGCTGTGAATAGAAAACAAACCAAGATTTCCCAGGTCTCCATTCCATGGTGCCAGCCTCCCAGCCAAGAGCACTCAAATACACCCCAAATGTTAATTCCACACCTCCTACATGACACCAACATCACAAGAGCTCACTGGCCCTAAAGCAGGAGGGAGGAGTTGTTGCCAGACTTTGAACTTTTAGCCACAATCTCAAGACCTCTCATTTGTTCAGGAGAAGCTTCCCATGCTCCCAAGGAAAACTCACCTGGCATGCTTTTGTTGGTCCTGCCAGTATCACCCTGACACTCACACATTGCCAGAAGTTGAAATAGCACAAGCAGCAGAATCAGACATAAAGGCATGAACAGGGAGCTGTTATGTGTTAAATCAAAGCATTCAGTCATGAGGCCAGAAATATTTACATCAGAGGGAGCTCAGAATAGAAGTGAGGCAACAAAGATTTTGGCCACTGGAGTACCAGAAAGGGCCACCAGCCCTGCTATTTCCACAGCTGATTTTCAGACCAGCCCTTGGTATCTTTGTTGTAACCCCACAGCCAAAGCATTTTGCACGGACTCTTTTCCTACAAATCCATCAAGGGCTTTGCTGGCCCAGCCCCAGGGGAGGAGAGCCACCAGATCTGGTTTTGGAGAACACACGGTTGAGCAAGATCTGTGCAAAGCTCCCCACTTGTATCAGTGTCATCCTCCACCTTGATAACAACTAAAAATAAAGTGCTGCAATAATCAACTAGATTGACTAAGACAGATGCTGCTTTTAACATGTGTACTGTAATTAACTTACAGAGGGCTAGAAAGCTCCATCTCAGCCTCTTCCCACAGCAGGGGAAGTTTGCCTTTCCAATAATAGGAGCTGGTAACACATGTTGAATTATAAAGTAATGAAAGTTGGTTTTGGCAGGAACAATCCAGATTTGTCGTGCTTCCATTTAATTTCCAAGTCTGACAGGCGCTCTGCTCCCTGTGGACCCGCTGCTTTTCCTGGAGCTCCTGCTGAATTTCTTTCCTCTGGCATAAGGCCGGGCACAAACAATCACAGGAGGAGGGGATGTGTCTCTGGGTGCCCTCCTGACAAGGCTGTGCTGACTTTCTCTCACATGCAGGATGGTTTGCACACACTGGTGAGCACCCACACACCCACACAAAAGCTGGCCCAGCCTCAAGCTGTGCTTGCCTCGAGTGGCCTCACCCTGAGCATCCCCAGATGGGGTCACACAGCACTGTGTGAGCAGCACATTAAAGATGTTTCCCTGCCCTCTCCTGTTTTCCAGCCTGCACACGAGTGTGGAGCTGGGTCCTGCCCTGTGCTGGGACACAGCCCTGGCTTGGAAATGGCACTGAGCTCCTTCTGGGCTGGAGCTCCCCTCACTGATTCTCTCCTGGGCCCAGCTTTCAGAGCTGGATTCCAATGGCTCTTTGTGCCCTTCTTGGAACCCACTGTCTTTGGATTGTTATCAGTACATATTATATTGTTGGCTTTTCACAAATATTGAAATGAGTGTTATATGTATAATGTTGGAAAAATTTGCTGTATGAATGTAGTTTCTTTTAGTTCTGTTATTAACAAAACTTAGAAATAGTAGTGTGATAAATATATTTTTCTTGGACTATAACAGGGTGATGTAAAAAGCTTTTGTTCGTATAACTAACTCAGAGAATGGTAAAAAAAAGATAATCAGGAAATCCTTCACATTCTTGGATTATTGGACACCAGAACCCCATGGAAGGAATTTATTGAAAAAATATTGATCTACAGATTGGGGGGGATGATTTTGAATAATGCATGAAGATCTATGAATATGCAACATGTTGATGCACTTAAGGAAGTGTTTTCTGAGTTAGTGTGTGCTCTTGGCTGAAGGCCAAGCACCCAGCCTTTGTAACCTTTTGCTTTATTGTTTGTCTCTTATTGTCTTTTATTAAATTTTTAGAGATCTACCAGGAAAGTGAACCTTATTTTTCACACTGACCAGCAATCACTGACCCTCCCTCTCCTTTCACAGCTGCTGCCTGCATTCCCCCAGGCTCTCAGATTTGTACAATTTGTCCAGTCTGGTTCCTGCTTCCACACATTAACAAAACACCTCCATGGTAATATTTGTGCATTGTTTGTGTGTGTGAGTGTGCAGACATCTGCTACAAATCCTCATTCTTGAAGGGGCATCTCCAAGACACAGAAGCATGGCCAGGAATGCACTTGGTCAGATGTGGCCAAAGAGTAATTTTTAATATTTTCCCCCACATTTTTAAAGTCATTAGGACTCCAGAGAAGAAGTTTTTGGCCATGCCCACATAGCATAGCATTGGCCTGGCTTCCATCTGTGTCCTCTGAGCCCTGGGGAGGCGAGCTCAGGATCCACCAGGAATGCAATGCCCTGAGTGGACAAAGGTAGGAATGAGATTCCCTTCCTGCTCCAGCAATGATTCAACACATTCAGGCTTGAATTTGCTTTTTGTAAGACCTGTTGTATCTCTTACCACTCACTTGCTATTTATTTACTACATTGGGCTTCATACAAAGCCATGGTCACCCAGAGCACAGCTGAGGGGTCACACTGGGGGGACTGGGGGCAGTACCAGTGTGGGTTTGCTTCCACTAAACAAGGGAAAGGCTGCTTTGTGTTGGAAACTGGAGGAAAAGGCAGGGAAAGAAGCAAACAGGGCCTTCCCAGCACCACCAGTACCATTTCAGAGGTACCATTTCAGGTCACATTTGAAACCCAGTGCTGCATTTCAAAGTGTAATACTCGGACTCAAGCTAAGCACACCCGTCATTAAACTGAAGTCCTGCTACTTGGCTAATGGAATATAATGAAATCTTGCCAAAAGTCATGTTTCATGGCCTAGCAGTCACCTAGAACAGAAAGCACAATGCACTGGACACTTCTGGCATCCCCTGTGTCACCCCAGCAGCACTTCCCCCAGGCAGCATTTGTTATATCACAGCTACACAGGTGATTTTCTAAGGGTTATCTTTCATTTGGATCAAAAGTTTGTAGCTGAACATGCAAAGTCTTCTCAGGTACACACATGTAATGCAGGTGTAACTCCCCCAGCTCTTTCCAACCCAGAAGAGAAGAGATCATTTCAGTTTCATCAGGGCTGTGCCTTTGCACCAAGGGTTAACCATAACCCAGCTCTAGCTCTTGCACAGGGAAGTTAGATCCATAAAATAAAAGGGGAGATAGAAACATGCAGCAGAGGCTTTGCCTGCTGACTTCTGAAGGTTTGCAAATGCCTCCAGATGGGGAACACTGCTCAGAACATCCCAGTGATCTGCAGGAGAGAACAGACTTGCAAATACAAGACACACACAGCCAGTGCCTGGGAAAATGGCAAATGTAACATTTATCCTTCTGCTTTGTGACTGGACTCAATCTTAGAGGTCTTTTCCAAACTTAATATATTTTTGACTGTGTCCCTTAAGTGCAAATCACTTCTTTTCCCCTCCCACCTCTCACTGCTCCTCAGCAGCAGGAGTTGAGTTGCACCAAGACAATGAATTTTGTGCTTGGTGAGAGGTCACCCTTCCCCTCCAGGGACAGAGGAACAGGGAAAAGCCACTCTGCCTGGGCCAGGCTGTTCCTGGGATGAGCAGAGTCCAGAAGAGCCCTGGCTGCCAATCTGAGAAGGAACCTCATTTGCAGAGAGAGGGAGAGGGAGCCCTGTGAGCAGGCAGGGACAGGTCACAGCTCATGGACCGTGGCAGAGAAGGGGCCATCCCTGGAGGTGTTTGAGAAGAGTCTGGATGTGGCATTCAGTGACATGGACTGGCTGACAGGGTGGTGTTGGGTCAGAGGTTTGACTCCATGATCTCAAAGGTTTTTTCCAACCTAACTCTGTGTGATTCTGAATTTGGCAGATTGGGAAAGGAGGTGCAAAAACTACTGATGAGGCAAGAGAGTAAGGAGTGGGTGATGTTCTGGGAAACAGAACCCTTAGAGATGATAAAACACCTGTTGAGGACAGAACCTGGACAAGGACAGGTCGTTCTCCATGGAGTCCCATATTTGGAAGCTGGGATATATTCCCTAAGTGCTCCAGTGGAAAGCTGACCTAGGGCAAGGCACTGAGAAATGCCCAATTTGCTGACTCCAAGCCCTGCTGCTACCATGGGATGTCCAACCCAGAGGGAAGAGCAGATGACAGGCACACCAGTGTTCTCTGCCTCCTTCTCACGCAGCTACAGCCACAACCCTGACTGCTGGGTTCAGCAGAATCACCCTTTATTGCCGGATGACTGCATGCAGCAGCTCTAAAGACAACAAAATTCATCTGGCTGCCTTTTCTATGAGTGTCTGTTCTCAAAATGCAGTCAAAGCCACTTTCAGCTAGTTTCACTTATAAAAAGTCCAGCAAACCTGCGAGTTTTACACAAAATGCAAGCCATAAAGCATCAAAGGTTCTGTTGGAGGGTTGGTGAACTTTAGCAATGCCTTTGATGAAAATGGTCTGAGTTTCAAGTGTGTAATGAAACCCCAAATCATTCAAGTTTCACATGGTTGCAAATATTTCTCACAGTTCTGATCAAAGGTGTATTCAGCAGGGAAGAGGCTTTGATTTTGCAGTACAGGGGACGTGCTGAAATTTTCAAAGCCAGGCCCTGGGATTTAGCTGAGCAGTTCTTCTTGGAAGCAACACAGCTAAACTTAGCAATGCTTAGGGGGAAGGAAGGAGAAGATGCCATGTTTGGATTACTCCTGTTACCCCTAAACCCCTTCCCAGGGGAAGCTTTGATCCCCTCAGGCACCCCAGGAGGCTGCAAGCCCCAGCAGCAGGTTTGGCTCCTACAGCTGCCCTCCCTGCACATTTATTTCCAGTGCTCTTGCCTGACTTCTCTCTCCTGGCTGCTGACACTGCTGCTCTGTGCACGGCACTTCAGAGGGAAAGCTGGAGTGTTTGGAGGAGGAGGAGGAGGAGGAGGCACTGAAGCTGCAGGACTGGCTGCTGACCCACATTCCAGCAGCCACACACTGGGAAGGGCTCCCTGGCTGCCCATACAGGATCCCTCCAGCACCCTGAGTGCCCCTGGCCAGCAGGAAACAGGAAAGCAGCCTCATCCTTGCCAGGAGCCCCAAATCCCCCCGGAGCCAGAGGCATATGTAAATGTCTGGGTTTAATTCCACTGCTGTGCTGGGAAGTCTTCATTTGTGACAACAATTTCCATAGCAACAGACTGAGCTGGCTGGCAGGACTGGGGTCCCCATGGAAGAGCAGGTGGAAGGAGGGAACAGAGAAAGCACGAAATGCTGTGGAGAAGCCGCTCTCAGTGTTTGTGCTGTCAGCACAGTGCCAGGCTCCAGCAGGGCAGAGCTCCCAAGAAAGGGAATTCTCCTGGAATGCAGAGCAGAGGATGCTGTGATGGGGTCAGGCTGGGGAAAAGCACACACACACTCTGCCCAAAGCTCTTCTCCCCAGCCTGAGATGCCCTGCACAGCCCGGGGCTGCACTCCATGCTGGGACACATCCCTGTGCCAGGAGACACCTCACAGGACACTTCCCTGTGCCAGGAAACACTTATAGACACTTCCCTGTCCCAGGGCACACCTTACAGACACTTCCCTATCCCAGGCACACCTTACAAGACACATCCCTGTCCCAGGGGACACTTACAGACACTTCCCTATCCCAGGCACACCTTACAGGGCACAGAGGAGCACTCCTACCCTGGGGCAGAGGTATGCAGGGCAGGGATGGATCCCACCCAGGGCAGGGGCTGGGAGCCACTCCCACAGCCCTGCAGGTGGTGGCTCTGGCCCCATGTCACCTCCCTGGCGTGTTTGTGTCCCCTGAAGGCAGCAGGCAGCAGCACTGCCCAGCAGCCTGAGCCAGGATCAGCCACGGACCAAGCCATGTTCAGACACTGCCTCTCAACCCTCAGGTACCTGCAGGGAAGCAGAGCTTTGATGACAGCTCTGCTACACCACAGATACACTGCAGAGGCTGTTTTTCCTGAGAACAGCCCATTTTCCAGGCAGCCTGGCATGATTCTACAGTTCATTCCCACATCCAGTTTGCAATCAGCACAAATAATGTGCACAGGCATCACAGAGCCATCAACTGCTGCCCTGGGGCAGGAACAGAGCCTGATCCTACAGGGTTGGGGCAGCCAAGGACTTTTTTTAGGCAACAGCAAGTTTTTCTGGTTAATGTGCTCTGCTTCTTGAAAATTTTGTTATTTTCCCTGAGACATTACAGTAAGTGGCCTGGTAGTCCCTGGTGATTCCATCCAATAAATCACATCAATGAAACCACAGAGGTGGCACCTGGGGCTGGCACATCTCACTTTGGGGTGTCCAGAGGCCTTGATGCAGAGAGCCCTGCAAAGCCAAGGCAGATTTTCCCTCCCTGCCTACCCAACTCCCTATCTAGTTGTTTTTATTGTCCAAATAAGAGGCTACTGCAATAACAGCTTCAAAGACTGGAAGCCCCAAGGGCAGAGAACATCCAGCACCACAGAAATCTTGAGTAGCTTTAGTATTAATTGATTAAACACTTCACCCAGCAACACCAGGCACCACCATGACTGAAATTCAAGCCTCATAAAGGCCTTGGTGCTTCTTGAGAGGGTGACAAATATGTTGAGGAGCTTTACATTTCCTGAGGCCCTGGGGGGTTTTAATTGTTGAAGGCACCATCAGTGTAAGAATTGGAGCTATTTCCTTTACTAATATCAGTAAAGGATGCCCCAATGAGGTTTTAGGATGTCTGTGTGGGATCAGGTATTTATCAATAATTCCTACATATAGTCAGTTTTGTTCTTGCTACAGAACCATCCACTTGCACCCACCTCATTGTTTGTGTCTCCTACCCCATCACTCCTAAAGTTTCAGGGTGGCAGGAAAAAAAGAAACAAAAAAACCCTCCAAACCAACCCCATAAAAACCCCTAAGTGCAAGGAAAGCTTTATTACAAAGCTTACACACAGAGAGGCACTCATTTATCCGGGTTAAATCACACTCTTCCCAATCTCCAACCAATATCCCAAGCACAAAACCATCTCTCCCCTTACCCCAGCACACTCACAAGAATTTTAGGAGCCAACCCTTTATTCCTCCTGAGGAATAAACACTCAGCTTCCTGCCTGATTTGCTGAATTGGGGATTTTCTCCCCCTTCATGCAAACGAGCAGTTAATTATTTACCAGCCTGTCTGTAATGCTCTAGTTTACATGCTGGAATTTACATGATTTATTAAACAAAATAGCATTTTAAAAGGAATCCTGTCATCGAGATGTCATCCTTAAAGGAGACCGAGCAGTTTTTCCTGGAGAAGGACATAAATTGAGGAATTGCAGCCCATGCAACCTGGAGGAGCTCCCTCCTCCTGCCATCCCCAGGCTGGGGCTGAAGTCTCAGCAGCTCAGCCCAGCTGAGGATGTTGGTGAGGCAGCAGGAGCTGCTTCCTGAGGGTGATGAGGCATCAATCATGAGTTCCTAAAGAATTGTCCTAAAAATCGGCAAGGTCAGCTTTAACTCTGTTTTTAGTGACCCTGGGAGCACTAAAGTGAGAAATTAAATGGGTGTTTAGCCCTTGCAAGGGGATTTCTTCTCTTTTAAGTCAAGTATATTTATTCTTCTGCTGTGAAAATCCGATTTAGTCTGAGAAAACCTTTCAGAACCTTTCAGAGTGGTTGTGGTGGATCGTTTGGCTAAAAAGCTTTACAAATGTAGAAAAAGAGATTTTTTTTTTTTTTTTTTGTGCTGTAAAACAATATCCCATTTAGGAGGAAACTGCTGCTGCATATTCTTGAGCATTATTCATTCCAGAAACAGACTGTGATGCTGTAGAGCCTGACTAATTCCTGACTGGGAATTACTCTGTGCTTCTCAGAGCTGGACCTTCTGAAAACTCAGTCAGAGCCTCCAGCAATTAGCTGAGCTCATCTCCCCTAAGTGCAAATAAGCCCTGGTGCATTTAAGGGTGAGTCAAAATGACTGAAACTGAACTTCAAACAATAAACATATCAATCATTGTCCCTTCACTGGATCACACCTGTATCAATCATGATCTTCACAGCCACCACCGTTCCTACACTTCCCACTGCTTCAAGTACCAGTGTCCTCGCACTTGGCACGAGCATCCTGCAATCCCTAACTCATCTTTTGTGAGCCAAAATGCCTTCTAATTTCCTATTTTTGACAAGCAGGGATGATCCATCACTGCTAAAACAATAGGTTCATTTGTTATTGAAGGAAATGATGCAACTGAATAGAAGTTACACTGCAAAATCTGTACATAAGAGGGATTTGGCTGTAAAGTGAAAGTTAGAGGTATTCAAATAGGAGCAAAGTGAACTTTTGGGCGGTGGCAGTGCTTAAATCACTGAGCCAGGTTACTGAGAGATGGATATGGAGCCTTTTGAACTGAGGTCCAGTGCCCTTTTCAAACACTCAGTTCTGCTGCCAGGCCCTGGCTTTGATGTAGAAATCCTGGGGTGAACTTTGGCTTATCAGGGAGATCAGGCTCGATAATCAGAATGGGCCATTCTGGCCTTCAAATTCCTGGCAAGCTGTAGCAGAGAGTGTGAGGATGAATTTTTCAGCACTGACACTGATGTCAGTGTCTCTTCTTCTGCAGAGCTGAGCTGTGGAAACACTCGGCAGCAGCAGAGTCTGTGGAAAACACTCAGTGAGAGCACTGGGAAATATTGGCTCCCATCCCATGGGGATGTGACCATGGAGTGATTCTGACCCACGGGTGACAGCAGAGCTGTGCTCCCACCCCTCCTGCTGCCTGACTCCCTCCAGGATCCCTCTGGATTGTGGGCAGGCTGGAATGAGTGGAACTGAGGAGTGCCTGCAGGCTTTGCTGAGCCTCCAGCCTGGATGCACACAGGGAGCCTGGTTTGTGTTTTGCTCTCCTCTTGCAGCACAGCAGGAAGAGAATGTGCATGATCACAGCTAAGGAGGGATCCAGTGGGATCCAGCACTGCCCAGCTCCGGAGGTAAAGCTGTGACTAAACCTCCTTTCAGCTGAGCCCAGGCAGTGCTGGGCCCAGAGCTCCTGCACATAAAACACAGAGTGCAGGATGAGCTGTGGGACAGACAAACTGCCCTGACATGAATCCCTCCTGGATCGTGGCCTGGAGTGCTGCTGCCTGCCCCATTCCCTGTTCCCATTCCCTCTCTGAACAAAAGGATGAGCAAATCATTATCAGATGAGGCAAAAAGATAAAATATCTCAAGACACATCTACCCCCTGTCTGTGAGGCTGGAGTTGCAATTTTTGGTTACCAGGATAACAGCAGAGGTATGAATTACCAGCTGGACTCTGTGTGCCTCAGCTGTGACCTAAATGTACCATTTCCACATCAAAATGGGAGTCTGGCACCTGAAAATGGGGAAATTTAGGTGGGATACTGGGAAGTAATGTTTTACTGTGAGGGTGCTGGAGGCCCTGGCACAGGGTGCCCAGAGCAGCTGTGGCTGCCCCTGGATCCCTGGAAGTGTCCAAGGCCAGGCTGGACAGGGCTTGGAGCAACCTGGGACAGTGGAAGGTGTCCCTGCCCATGGCAGGGGTGGCACTGGATGGGCTTTAAGGTCTCTTCCAAGCCAAACCATTCCAGGATTCTGTGAATGCACTCTGGGATTGATCTGCAGTCAGCAAACACTCTGGAGACTCACTGGGAGATTCTCCACCAACCCCAGTGCAGGGTTTTAACTCAGGCGAATCCTGCAATATCCTTTGGGATGCCCTGTGGGCTGTGAGCAAGGCTCAGGAGGAGCTCTGGGGGCTCCAACCCTTGCTGAGACAGAGACAGGAAGGCTGAGGAGCTCCTGGCTCAGTCCTCGTGCTCTGAGCCAGCACTGCCCATGGTTTGCTCATTCTGTGAACACGTTTATCCTAATCCCTGGTGGGGAATCAAAGGATCCCTTTCAGACAGGTTTTATCTGGCCTTTGCCTGTCAGACCCTGCCTGCAGCGTCCTGGAAGGAAAATTCTCAGCAAGGATGAAAGTGCCACCTCAAATGAGGAGCCTGGAGAGGCCAGCAGTCCTCAGGACACAGGGCCAGGTGTGTGGCTTTGCGATCAGCCTGTCTAGAACAGGTATTCCCCTGGGACTGGGTAAACCAAGGCTGTCCTCTGCTGTGTGCACCCACAGAGCAGCTCTGACTTCAGAGACAGCACTGAGCTGCCAGAGGGAGAGAGAAAAGGTCGAGGTTGCTTTGGACTCCAGCTTCTAACTCTGTCTTTGGAGCTGGATTCTCCTTGTCTGCAAACTTGGCTTGATTTACACAGGACATCCTGATTCTCCCTCTCATCTGCTTCAAACATGGCATTAGGCAAAGCATTCAAAATCGAGGACAGCCACCAAAAACCCCCTTGGCCACTGAATAAACAAAGCCAGACCTCCAGAGAGTGAAATCAATTCCTGTTAGTATTCTGTGCCATGCAACAGGAGAGATTCCACTTAGCTCTGCCTTAAATGCCACCGTGTGTCACCCTTTGCAGAAACCGATAGTTCCATTTCCAGCACATTGATCTCCCATGGAATCAATGGCTTTGGGCAGGTTCAGCTGCCCAGTGCTGGGAGCAGCCTCAGCCCCCAGTCCTGCAGGTGTTGGAAATGTTCCTGCAGCAGCAGGAGCTCCTCTTGTGCTGCTCACAACAGTGCCATCCCCAGCTCCAGGACAAAAGGGGGCAGTTCACTTCCATCCTTCAGGAGTTGATTCCTGCAGGGACAGCCAGAGCTGCTGTCTGGCAGGAGGTCCCACATGGGCAAAGGAATCTGCTCCCCTGTTCCACTCCAGCCTGAGAACTTCACCCTCGAGCAGAGCCAGCCCAAGGCAGCCCAAGGGCTCAGGAATTCTGTGAGGAGCCTGTGGAATGACTTGGAGGGAGCTGGAGGCTGGATGAGGGGCTGTGCTGGATGAAAGGCCAGCTCCTGGCAGGGACAGCTTTGAGCCTCTCTGTCTTAGGCTGCAATACAGGATGTGACCAGGGGTGTGTATTCTGTCACCATCTGTTAAACCAGGTGGGGCAGTCATCTTTATCTTTTCCACAACCCATCCTCCCTCCAGGAGATATCTCCTGTTAATGGGCCATTGAATCCTACTGGATGACTGATAAAATTCCATCATCCCATTGGGAGATGCTCCAGCCAGGGGGAGGAGCCAAGCCTTTCCTACCTAGATAAAAACTGAGATTTGCAACACCAAAGCAGCCTTTTCCCACTGGATTCCAGAGGAAAACCAGACCCTTCTGCATCATCACTGGACCTTTGGAGGAAAACGGCACCTTCTCCAGGAGCACTGCTCCAACAGAACCACATCTGTCACTGCAGGAGGATGCAGCCACCATTTAATGGGACTGCTGCCAACACCCTGACTGACTGACGGCTGGCAGGTTGGATTCTGACCCTGTCAGTGTTTTTGGGTTTGTTCTTTGTAATAGTGTATTTTTATTTAAATTTTCCAAGTAAAGAACTGTTATTCCCACATTTTTGCCTGAGAGCCCCTTAATTTCAAAATTATCATAACTTGGAGGGAGGGGGTTTACATTTTCCATTTCAAAACGAGGCTCCTGCCTTTCATAGCAGACACCTGTCTTTCAAACCAAGACACCCTCCACAGACTGTGGTCCTGTCACCCTCCAGGAGACACCTTGAGCTCCATGGGAGATGAGCAGAGCTGACAGGGTGAGCAGGACACTTCCAACCCTGGAGCTGCCTGAGGCTGTCAGGCCTTTCCAGCTGGATCACAATGCTGAGGCAAGGGAATGCTGTGATGAGGAGCACCCTGAACTCAGCATCCTCCCCATGGAGCCACGGGAGAAATGGGATGTGCAAGAGATGCTTCAGAGCACCCACTGGTGTCTCCCCAGGCACAGGGGGAATTCTTGCTCCCAAGGTGGATCAGACTGAGGGGATTTTGTGACTTGGAATGTCCTGAGATGGCTCCAGGCTGAGGGGGAACAGGGCTTGGGTATCTCCTGGGTGGTGTGCCCAGCCTGTGGGTTGGAGAGGCAGGTACTGCTCAGTGCTCAGGGAACAGCTGGTCCCAGCTGTGGGGCCAGGAAGGGATTTTCCCCTGGCACAGATTGCACTGGCCCCCAGGGGCTTTGGACTTCCTCTGCAGCATGGAGCATCCCCACCTGGCAGCCCTCTGGTCCCTTCTGGCCAGGCTCACACACCACAGAGGTGTCCTTGTGCCCTGAACTGGGAGGAGGAAGGTTTCCCACTGGGTGGACTGGGAAGTGTTGCTGGGGTTTTCCTGCCTTCCTGTGCAGCACTGAGCACGGCCAGGGCTCCTCTGGGCCAGTCTGGCTACATGGCTGCTGCTCAGGCTGTGATCCCCTGGTGCCTGCATTTGGGTGGGGTTTTGTCCCCAGGGTTAGGGACCCCTCTGTGCCTCACCTGAGAAGTGACAAAAAAGGTGCAGGAAGGGCATGCAAGGTGGCTGCCCCTGGATCCCTGGAGTGCTGTGGTAATGGACCCCTGGGACAAAGAGTCACCTTTGTCCTCAGTCAGGAGAACATTTGCTCAGGCTGGATGTCCTGAGTCCTCCCTCAGAACAAAACTGCCTGAACACATTTACATGGGCAGACAGTGACACGACAAGGAGGAAAGGTTTAAACTTCAAGAGGAGAGATTTAGATTGGCTGCTGGGAAGGAATTCTTCCAGCAGTGAGGGTGGGGAGGTCCTGAACAGGGTGCCCAGAGCAGCTGTGGCTGCCCCTGGATCCCTGGAAGTGTCCAAGGCCAGGTTGGACATTGGGGTTGGAGCAGCCTGGGACAGTGGAAGGTGTCCCTGCCCATGGCAGGGGTGGATTGAGATGGGTTTGAGGTCCCCCCAACTCAAGCCATTCCATGATTTCTGCCACTCCTCTTCTTGCTGGGGTCTCTCAGGGTGTGCAGAGGTGACAGATGGAACTCACAGAATTCACAGAATCACTGGGTTGGAAGAGACCTTCAAGATCATAGAGTCCAACCCATGCCCTAACACTTCAACTAAGCCATGGCACTGAGTGTTACATCCAGTCTATTTTAAACACATCCAGGGATGGTGACTCCAGCAGCTCCTCAGGCAGACAATTCCAGTACTTTATCACTCTTTCTATAAAAAACTTTTTCCGTAATATCCAACCTATATCTCCCTTGGTGCAGTTTAAGACTGTGTCCTCTGGTTCTGTCAGTGCTGCCTGGAGACAGAGACCAGCCCCAGCTGAGCACAGCCACCTTCCAGGGAGTTGTAGAGAGTGATAAGGTCACCTCTGAATCTCCTTTTCTCCAGGCTGAACAGCCCCAGCTCCCTCAGCTGTTCCTCACAGGGTTTGTGTTCCAAGCCCCTCGCCAGCCTCGTTGCTCCCATTGGAATAAAGCTTTCCCATATGGGACATTGGCAATTATTGGGCTCAGCTGAGATCCATACAATGACTAGGCACTGTGAGCACTGAGGGCCATTTTGGGCACAGGGGACCTTTCCCAGTGAGGCTTATTGGGGGGGAAACAGAAACAAAGAGCAAAAGAATTTGCCCATCTTGCTCCTTAGGCAGAGCAGGATGGCAGATGATGCTTGAAAAGGGGCTGATAAGGGGATAAGTGAAATACCTGATGAGAAATTTGCTGTTCTTCCTCTGCTGGACACACTGGGAGGGAAACCCAGCTGGTGGAAAACAGAGTGCAGGAGTTACATAAAGTTCTGCAGCTGCATTCGAGGTGGCTGAGTTTTACTCAGCATTATTTTACATCCTTCATTCACATACCACTGGTGCTCTGATGGGTTGTATTTATCAAGCTCCTGTGACAGTCTCTTCTGAACTTTGACCATCAATCTACCTCCTTCTACCTTCCTGGAGCTGACTCCATTTTTTAGGAGCAGAGGAAGGTGCTCTGCAGGAATTTGTCACTGCCCTGCACACGCCCCTCTGGAGGTGAGCATGGCCCTGCTCTGCCACTCTGTCCTCAATCTCTGGGAGCTTTCTGGTACAAAACCCTCTCCCAGAGGCAGGAGTGCTTTCCGGGCACAGTTTTGCTCCACAGGCATCTTCTCATCCCTCTGAGCCCTCCATGTGCTGACACCCCTGCAGAGCAGTCAGGGATGGTCTGAGGAGCATGGGGATTTTTTGACTAAATATTACAGAAAGTATCTCTGACACTTTTGTTATGTTCTTACATCACTGCCTGCAGCACAACCCCAGCTCAACAAACCCAGTTTCTCTCTGTATTTTGGGCAATGTTGGGGTTGCATAGGATGGGGTTGTTGGGGTGTCTGTGCAGGGCCAGGAGTTGGACTGGATGATCCTTGTGGGTCCCTTCCTGCTTGGGATATTCTGTGATTCCACGATTTTTGAGAAACCTCAGAGTAATCTGTGAATTTCCTAGTATGTAAAGAAATATAATTTGCTCAGTGGGCATTAGATCTAAGAACTTTAATTGTTCCAGTCTGGTTTTGGGTCCATGTGCAGGTCTGTCCCACTCAGTCCTTTGTTGTCCTTCTCAGCATCTCTGGGATGTTGTAGGGAAGTTTAAAGGCAGGTCTGAGATCTCTGCCTTGGCCCGGGTGGAGGTGACAAGCCTGAGCAGCCCAGAGCAACTCACAAACAATGCCCAGGGCTGAAAGCCCGGAGAAGATTCAGAGTGACAAATGAAAATATTACAAAATAGGAGCTGGAAGTGATTTCCTCCTTTTCTGACCTATTGTTAATGCAGTTGAAGGGGAAATGCCAAACTCCACTGCTGTGATCTTGCCTTGTAACAAGCTCTCCAGCACCTCTGCAAGGATTTTTATTTTAGCCTGACAGGTTTTAGAATTTAATTTTTGGTGCTTTAGAATTTGTGACCTCCCCAGCTCACCTGGGCTCATGGAGCCCAAAAGCATTGGCTGTGTCTCTTCACCCTACAGGAAAATACTTCCCCAGACTTCCCTTGGAAGTTTTACATCTGGATATGTGGGGCATGAAGGAAATAAAGTACTGCTCATGAACATTAATCTGAAGCAACTCTGCCTATTCCTAGAGCTAGGCTTCAGAGATTTTCCACCTGGTTTCCAATCATTTGTGGAAGGTGTGGTTTCCATTTGAAACATATGTTGGCCAAAGCAAAAATCTCTGGAGTACCTGGGCTCCTGCTGCATCTCTGTGGCAGCAGGGTCACAGTGCTGGATCCTGTTGGATTTTCCTGTCAGAGCAGACAGGAGCAGATTGATTCCAGCATCTCAGGAACAGTCCAAGTGACCAGACAGGCAGACAGACAGACAGACAGGCTCTGCAGGGCTCAGTGGCCTCTCAGCTTAGGCAGAACATGGACTGGAGCTCAGAGCTCAGAGCAGACTTCAGGGTTTAGGAGAGGTTTTCCCTGGCCCACGTTGTGCCCCCAGGGTGTGGGCCAGCATGGGCAGCTCTGAGCTGGCCATGCTGTCACCCCTGGAGATGTTGGGTACAGTTTGATGTGGTGGGGTCACAGGGATGAGGGATCTGAGCAGCTTGGCCAGAACCACCATGAACAGCCCCTTACCCTGCCCAATTCCCTTTGGGAAGAGCTCATGAACAGCCCCTTACCCTGCCCAATTCCCTTTGGGAAGAGCTCATGAACTGCCCCTTACCCTGCCCAATTCCCTTTGGGAAGAGCTCACCAGCCACAGCAGGGTGGGAGATGGCCGAGAGCAGACTCTGCAGAGCTGGCTGAGCCCAGGGCCATCCCCAGGTGAGGATGAGGAGCAGAGACCCTGTGGCTACCATGGACCAGATCTATTTACAGAGCCAAGATTTCCTTCTCATCTCCTGCTGAGCCTTGCCTGCTCTGTGGGTCCCAGCTAATTTTGGATGAAATGTGACTCTGGTGCTGCCAAAGCTCTCTGGCAGAGAATAGGAGGAGGAGGAGGAGGAAGAAGAAGAGAAGGAGGAGGAGGCAGCCCTGTGAGTCCAGCCCAACCCCAGCACAGAGGGCAAGGCAGGGCATGGTAGGGCTTGTCCTCAGTGTGTGCTGATCTTAGGAAAACTGGGACCAAGAGCCTGCTTTGTGTTGGAAGTGAAGAGAACTGGCTGCTTCTTGAAATGGCAGGATCCCCCCATGCCACCCCCATTAAAATCAAACTGACTGTAAAACCAGTTTGAAGCCTTTAAATATTTGCTGGCCAGGTTGGAATCTTGCTTTTAATCCTCTAAAATAGTTATCTAGAGCTTCAATAGCTACTGGGTGCTGTTTCTGGAGCAGGATGTGCTCTCACCCTCTCCCAGTGCTGGCAGGGCAAGGAGCAGAGCCCAGATCAAAGGGCTGAAAGGGTTAAAACTCCCTTGTTTGCCTGGCAGACAAACAGGACCCAAATCAGTGACTAAGGCACAGCAGGGCTGCCACCAGGAGCTGGGTGGGATGGGCCATTAGCCTTTGGCTGAGGCTAATCCGGGACTGGGGAATGTGCAGCCCAATTCCCAAGTCCTGGTGGAAGCTGGAACCAGACTCCTGGGGTGGCTGATGCAGGAGGAGAATGTGCAGGCTGGAAAAATCCAAATATAGCTTTCAAATGCAGCCTGAGCTGAGTGAGGGCTTAGCTTCAGCACGTGGGGAAAACAACTTAATGGTGACAGGTGCCTGAACACTGACACCTCTCCAAAGGGGAGCATTGGCATCAGAGGAAGCACAAGGAATAGATTAAATGTAGATTTAGGAGAGTCCTTTCAGGCTTGGAGCTTCTGGGTGGCTGGAGGCAACTTTTGTTCCAGATAGGACAGGAAGCTGCCAACAAAATCAGCCTCTTGGGGCTTGATTGTGGAGGAGGAGTAGAGCAAAGGGAGGCTGGGGGCTAGGGGCAGGTGTGGGAGGATCTGCTGAGGATGACAGAGGAGGACATGGGCAGGGGCTGGAGAGGACTTTAGGAGAGGCTGGAGATGGCAAGAAGTATCCTGAGGCATTAATCAGGCATTTATCTCTGCTATCTACTGAACAACTGGTAATCACCATCTCCAGCCCTCTGTCCTCACGTCCTGGAGAGCTCCAGCACTTCCTGCTGCTCCTCATTATAGCTTAGCTGGAGGCCTTGCCGTGGGTCAGAACATCAAATCCTGCTGATTAACTGTGAGAGAAATCACTGCTGTTGCACCAGAGGATATTTTTTCTTCTCAGGTTTTAGTTTTTATGAGAATCCGTGAGCTGGGGGCATTTGTGAGTTGGCAAAGTCAGGATCTCAGAAGCTGGGCACTGTCTGTACGTTCTAAATCCACCTCTGGTTATGTGGGATGCAATTCCTTTTAATGAACTGTGTGTGCAGGAGCTGCCCTGCCCCTGCCAGCACAGTCCCTGCAGGTGCTTGGTTATCAGCTATTTTCTATCAGCTATTTTCAGGAGGTTGTCTGGCTGATTAACTGGGATTCCAGATACCTTCTCTTGACTGGTAACTATTTCAGCACGTGCTAAAATGTGTTTGGGAATTGTGTCCCAAGACAGAGCCTCAGGGGATGTAATTCAGCATTCTCCAGGATGAGTAAAATAGCTGAAATATAGTTCTTATACACATGATTGAGAAGAATCTGTGTTGTCTGAGCCTGCCCAGCACAGGGCTCAGTCCCAGCCCAGAAGTGCTGATGATCTTTCTTAATCAGCCTCTAATTTCTTCCTTCCAAGGTAATGATCCTGCTGCACAGGTTCTTTTCCTCCTGAGTGATCTCTGAGTGTCTCAGTGACCTGGGAGGAGCCCCTGCCTGGGAAGTGGCCAGACCATGATTCAGGGGGATGTAGAACAGGGAGGGGATTTTGCAGGGATCAGGTCCTGCCTGCTGTACTTTTGGAGAGGAAGTTGCTGTGCCTTGGAGGTGAAACTCTCTGACTGACATATTTTGCAGCAGTTGCCAGAGTCAGAAGTGATTTTGGTGCCAAACCTGAGCTGTAATTATTGCTAATGGTGTCATGTTGACTTTGCTGCTTGTGGTGCTCGGCACAAAGGTGAGTGCAGTAAACACAGAAACCAAAGCCAACTCATAATAAAAGCCAGGACTTCTGCAAGTGTGTGCCTGAATGGAGTAATGTGTGGGAACAGTCATTCCAATCAAAATAACAAATTTCCCAGCATTTTCTGATCTGTTCTGTCCATTCCTCATCAGCATTCATAGAAGTAAATTGTGTTTGTGGAAAGTTCTGTGAGAAAAGGAGTGTTTGAATATTAATGGGAATTACAAGAAGTGACATGCAGCTGAGTATGGAAAAGCTGGAGGAGAAGCTCTCTGTTGCCCAGCATGTGATCTTGGGGGATTTTGCACAGTTTTGCAACATCTCTGGCAGCAAAAGTGGGTGCAAATGTAGGATCAGGTGCAAATGTAGGATCAGGTGACTGATCAAGCTCTTTGGGCAATAAACAGCTGATACTCAAACTAAATGAACTCTGGGGAAAGCCTTGGCTTAGACCTCTTCTGCCTGCAACATTTAGCTCATAAATAAATAAATAAATAAGTTAATTAATTAGTTAATAATTACTGGGTTGTTAGGGTAGGCAGTGAAAAAAACCCCACCTACTGACTCCAATAGTGTCAGGTTTTTGCCTTAAACTCTTCAAGCACAACTTGTGAGCTCAGTTTGTAAAGAAACTAGAGCTGAATTTATTACTCAGTCCTATGACCAGAGTTTTGTACTGGGGCCAGGGACTGCTGCCTCTGCTGCTTCCAAGGAGAAAATTACCCATCAACAAACAGGGCACAGCAATGACTCTCTGAATAGAGATCTGTGTATTAATGTAAGGATAAAAATCAGCTGGTTGGAATTCGGGATTGTTTCCTGGTTTGCACGAATGCAGATCTTCAGCTGATGCCAAGGTGTGGCTTCTGTTCCATCCCCTCTCCTTCTCCTCCAGTCAGGGGGGATCATCCCAGTGCTGCTGTTTGTGCCTGCACTGTTAATTTGTGTGCTCTTGATCCTTCTGCCTCAAGTTCCAATCTTGCACAGGGCTGCTCCTGAGTTTCTACCTAAATCTGAATTAGGGATGAATTTTTAGTGAGATCTCTGCTCAACCACCCTGGGCTGCTCTCTATTTCTGGATCTCTGTGTGTTCCTTTGGAGTCAGCTTTTCCAAAAATTTTTCTAGGGGTTATTTTTTTCCTTTTTGATTATCAGAGAAGCCCAGAATAGTTTGGATTAGGAGGAACTTCAAAGACCATCTTGTTTACTTTTCACTTTCCCAGGGTGCTCCAAGCCCCATCCAACCTGGTCTTGGATACTTCCGGGGAAGGAGCAGCCAGAGCTTCTCTGGCAGAGTTTGTTTCCTTTTTAACTAATGCTTGTCCTTGACCTCTTTTCCTTATTTTGAATGAACTATTTCAAAACATTTCATTTTATTTGGAAGGAGTGTTCCTAGCTGGTCCCCATTACTGTTTCTGCTCCTCTATTGCCTGGCCCACCCTCCTTATATTCTCTGAACATACAGGCTCCAAATCTGCTGTCTGTGGATGTTGTGGATATTGATGTAGTGTCTCATTGGATAAGGTTGCCTGTAAAGTGCTTCTAAATAATAAAAATAAAAATAATAAGAAGAATAACCCCAACCAAAGGGGTCCCCCAAAAGATGAAAGTTAATTTAATGGGAAGTTTGTGGGAACATTTGGAAGTATTTTCTTGGCTCTAAAAGCTGTGGTTTGTGTGTGCTTTTCTCTGCATGGCCTTGGGAACAGAAGCAGGATGAGGGGCAACCAAATTAAATTTTACCTGGTGAGACTGGTTTAAATTTTAACTGCTTAGACTGCTGCCACCTTTTGGTACAGAACCAGGGAGAGCTGTTGGCAGCCTGATGTGGTGGAGAAAAGCCTTTTCCACACCTAAACAGCAGTGGGAAGGGATCACCTGGACATAACCTGCTTGACAAGAGCATTATCTATCCCTGGAGCTGCTTCTCCTTCTCCTCTGTGCTCTGCCCCACTCTCAGCTCTCTATTTACCTGTTGTTCTCCCCCCAGGTGTTTGTGGTGCCTGTCCTGTGATGAATGCAGCCCCAAGCTGCTTCCAGCACTCCCAGCCTGCAGCAGGGATGCTCTGGTGCTCCTTTGAGGAGGAGCAGTGCCTTAAATCAAAGCCATGGAGCAGCAGAGCAGGCTGGAGAAAATTGCCTGATGGAGAAAAATGACTTTTGTCAGAATGCTCCAGTGTGCTGGCAGCGTGCAGCAGGGCTGGGGGCTGAGCTGGGGTCCAGCCTGCCTGGCAGGCAGTGGTTCCACACAATTAGGCTGGGAATGCTGCTGCTCCCTCCTGCAGGAACACAGGAGATGAAGTGACAGGGGATGTGTCTGGGTGTGCTTTCCCTCCCTGCCACTCAGGGTTTCAGTGCCTCTGCTGAAAGCTTTGTGCAGTTGAACCCAGAGGAGAAGGCAGACCCTGGTAGACCACAGGAGATTGTTTTCACGGAGGCTTTTTGCACTTCTGAAAGGACACAGGGCCTAAATGCAGATCTCAGTTTCTCCCAGAAGGAAGCTTTTTGGGGAGATGCCACCTAAAAACACTCTTTTAACTTCCTAGACTCTGGGATGAGAGGTTGGATGTTCAAATATCTGCAGGGATCACAGAATCCCAGTGGTTTGAGTTGAAAGGACCTTAAAGCCCATCCAGTGCCACCCCTGCCATGGGCAGGGACACTTTTCACTGTCCCAGGCTGCTCCAAGCCCTGCCCAGCCTGGCCTTGGACACTGCCAGGGATCCAGGGGCAGCCACAGCTGCTCTGGGCACCCTGTGCCAGGGCCTGCCCACCCTCACAGGGAACAATTCCCTCCCAATATCCCATCCATCCCTGCCCTCTGGCAGTGGGAGCCATTCCCTGTGTCCTGTCCTGCTCTTGTGAGCAGTCTCTCTCCATCTCACAGGCTCCCTGTCTACAATCCCTCATTTCTGGCTCCTGTAGGGATGGAGGCATTGCTTTATCCCGGCCATGGCTGATGTCCCCCCACAGCCCCTGGGCAGCACCAGTCAGGGATGTGTGGGTGTCCCAGATTACAATGTAAAGATGTGCCCAAAAGTCTGTATTCTGTCACCATCTGTTAAAACCAGGTGGAGCAGTCATCTTTATCTTTTCCACAACCCATCCTCCCTCCAGGAGATATCTCCTGTTAATGGGCCATTGAATCCTACTGGATGACTGATAAAATTCCATCATCCCATTGGGAGATGCTCCAGCCAGGGGGAGGAGCCAAGCCTTTCCTACCTAGATAAAAACTGAGATTTGCAACACCAAAGCAGCCTTTTTCCACTGGATTCCAGAGGACAAGAGCTACCAGACCTTTCTACAGGATCACTGCTTCAACAAGATCACTTCATCTGGACTGCTGCCAGCACCCTAACTAGCAGGGTGTCAGGTTGTATTCTGACTCTGTCAGTGGTTTTCTTTTGTACTATTGCATGTATTTTATTTTTTCTCCTTTTCCCTATTAAATTGCATTTCTGACTTGGAGTCTCTCACTGGTTTTGCTTTCAAACCAGCACAGTGGGGTTGATCCCATGGAAGAATTCCCTGGGAGCTGCCAGGATGGGCTGGGTGAGCAGTAATCCCTGGCTGGGCAGTGCTGGCAGCAGCAGGATGCAGGAAACCAGCGGGTGCCTAAAGGATTTTAATTCCCAATACCAAGGCTGGGAATGACAGGAATTTTTTATTAAGTGAGAATGGAACCCATTTCTTTACTCTGTAGGCTCCAGCTTCTAACTGAGAGTTAAATACCACTATAATTCTGCTTTACAATGCATCCAAGATCTGTTTTTACAACCTTGAGTAGTTCTTTCCCACAGGAGTAGAATCCTTGACTTTAAAGACATCGGTCCCATGAACAAAGACACAGAACTGTGTTTTACATCTGCATTGTACAGAATGGAAATGACGGGATGGATGCTGGAATTATTATGTTAGGAAGGTGTGATTGCCTCTGTACCAGGGTAAGAACAAACTGTTCCAGAGGAAGATTCCCTGCCTGTGGCAGGGGGTTGGAATGAGATGAGCCTTGAGGTTCCTTCTAACCCAAACCATTCTGTGATTGTGTCACTCTGTGATTCTGCAGTGAATAACTGAGGAGTAGCTCCAAAGGAACCTCAGTGATATGCAAAATACAAGATGTCAAGATCTGACATTCTTCATTGCTCCTAAGGAGACGTCTAATAACTCATAAGTGCATGTAAATGTCATATCACTCCTAAAACATTGTGTATTCTCTATCAACCAGAATAATGACTGATTATAGATGTTCCAGTGCACAAAACACCAACAAAACAAAAGGGAAGTATGAAATTAAATTAAAAAAATAAAGTGGAAAATAATAATAATAATAGTATTGTTACTCCACCTTACTTTTTTAATCTTCTTCATCTGGAAGGGTCTCAGAGCCTGTGGGCAGGATGGGCTGCTCTGGACAAGTCTGACCACACAAAAAGAAACCTGAGATTTTCTAATTCTTTCTGGACTGGGAATGAGGCAAACACAGAATTCTGGGGAAAATGAAATGCTTTTGGAAAGTTTCTTTGCAGTTGCAAGCACTGGAAAAGGAGAGTTGGCAGCAATAGCAGGTGAAATCACAGAACTCCAGGAGCTGAATCCTGCAGTACCTCCCAGAAAGTGTCCAAATGGGGGATGCTCCCTTTCCTAACAACTCCCAGCTTTTCTGCAAAAGTCAAGGAATAAAGGGAACATCCTAACTTCTTAGTTTTTCTTATTTCTGTCTTTGTATATCTTGTGGTGGATCTTCTTTGAGCATTTTTATCTCTGCTGTGCCTGCAGTGTCCACGGTATCATTTCTGTGTTTCCTTATTCTGCCTATTTTTAGTTTTCTCTGGGGATTTGGGTAGAAAACACAGTTTTCTCCTGTTATTTGTCATATTTGGGATTATTTACTCAAATGCCAAGCTGTTGGGTTTTGGTTTTCCCCAGCAACTTTGAAAAATATTCCCCTGCAAAATGTCTTAATATGCCTCTGGAATCTGAAAAAAAAAGGGTGGGTTTAAAAATTGGTAGCTAAAGATTGCAGGAAATGATGGGTTTGTTCCCTTTGCCATGCTCTTGGTGAGCTGTGCTCCTTTTAAAAAGTAACAAAGCCAAGTGGTGTTGAGAAAAAAGGATGTTTTAGAGAACACTTAAGGGCAAATTCAGGGACTACCCAGAGGCATCATCAGCCTGGCACGTGGTGGGATCCCAGTCCCAAAGTGCAGCTTGCCTGTAAAAACTTTCTCCCTTGCCATTCCAGCAGAGGAATATTTCTCCCAGGGCAGCAGGAGCTGGGCTGAGCTGGGCACAGGGACAGAGGGAGGGGATCATGGAACACACCCTGCAGAAAAAGCAGCTCACACCTCACACTGACCCTGTGCTCCTGCAGCCTGGCCCCTAAGAACCACAGAATGAGCCAGGATGGAAAAGACCTTTGAGATCACCCAGTCCAACCCATGACCCAGCACCTCCTCATCAGCTAAACCCAGGCACTGAGTGCCACGTCCAGGGCCCTTTCTGTAGGAGCCAGCTCACAAGAAATGCCCAGGGTGGTTCCTGCTGGCAGCAGAGCCTGCAGGGGCTGTGCTGGTGTTTGCACAGTGGTGGGTGATGCAGCCACAGCAGCACTGAGTCACAGATGGGGAGGGCAGAGCTGGCCCCAGGCAGGGTGTTGACGGCACCTGGATGCTCAGGGTGGGTTTGCTGGAGGGTGACTGGGGGTGGTGCCAGCCTGGCTTGGCCTGAGACTCCTCCCTGACATTGTCCTGTCACAGGAATAACTGGGAAACTCCACAGTTCTGGCCTGGCCTCTCCAGTACTGTTTGCTTCCAGCGCTGCAAGTTCCTTTTGCATGAGCAATCCCCCCCTTCCTTCAGCTGTCTGTGTGCCAAAGTTCTTCCTCCTGGATGCTCCTATCCCATTTCTGTCACCATCACAGGGCATTTCCTCCTGCCTTGCCCTTGCTTTGTGGGGTCACCTCTTCCCTCTTGGCTCTTTCCTTCCTCCAGATCCATGAAACTCACTGTCCTAAATCCCTTCTCCTCCAGGAGAGGAGGATGCACCTTCTCTGCACTTTCCAAAAGCCAGCTGGCTGCAAGTCCTTGCCTCTCCAAGGGTCAGGGAGTGTTCACCAGGGCTGGCTATTCCAAGAACTTTGGCTGCATGTCCCAGAGCAGGAAGAAGAGAGGAGCAGCTGGGAGGAGGAGAGGGCAAGTATTGCAAAATGCCAGCTGGCAAGCCAGAATCCAGAGGAAAAGTGGTGAAAGGAAAGGCTTGGAGGTCAAAGAAGCCAGAAAAAGCCCAGGGCATTGACTTGCAAGGTCCCTGTGATAATGAGAATCTGTATTTTGGGCTCTTGACCTGAGTTTTCCGAAAGAAACAATGACTAATTGTGATGTGATGCTGTCTGAATACAAAACCAGGGTGGGAAATCTATTTCCAAGCCTCAGCTGTTGTGTTGTGTGCTCCTGTAAAGCTCAGGCCGTGATCATCCAGGTTCTCTGGGAGCACAATGTTGTTTGGAAATCCATGGAACTATGTGCCCAAAATGGTGTTTTTCAGTGAGGATCTCCTGGCAAAGGGACAATCTTTAGGAGCTCGTGTCTTGCTCAAGAAACCCAGATGGAGGTTGACTTCACCCACCACAAAATCAATCTTCAGTATTTCTGAATCACCCCCAAAATTTCTGCTGCTATCTTCTGTTAAGTCATGTAGGATTTTAACATAATTTACGTAGAACATTATTATTGTTAATAATGTTAATAATAATTGTTGTTATTTTCTTCTCTTTTTCTCTGCCATGAGATGATCAGAGCCAGAGCATCCTGCCTCCAGCCCATTCATTTCCTACTTTATTTACTGTTTCAGTCCCTCCTCAGCCTTCACTCAGTGGATGGATGCCAGTGGGCACAATCTGTGCCATGGTTCCCTGCAGGGCCCTGGGGAGTGCCTGTCCTTCCCTCTGCTCTCCTGCTTGCAGAAGTTTCTCACCAGAAACGCTTGCAGGGTGAGGTTTGCCACTCCCAGAGTGACCCCAGCACTCTGATGCTGGAGCACAGAGATGTTTGTGCACACAGTGCTGAGCTGCTGGCAAGGGGCATTTGAATTTTCCCCCAGAGCTGGTGCCTCTGCAGAGCTGTGCTGATCTCAGCTCACAGTGTGGATTATGACTTTAATAAACTAACCTCATTTTCCCACAAGAAGCCCCTGCAACAGCATCTTGACCTTGTTCCTTCTCCTGGCCCCACACAGGGAGCATTTTCAGAATTCCCTGTTTACAGCTGCCCTCACTAATGAACAAAGCTCTTGTGGGAACCCCTAAGCAGGCAGCAGTATCTGGAACCAGAAATTACACCACGTACTAAACCATTCTGAATGAAATAGTTAGTGCACCAAATAAAGTAAATGCATTTTATTGTTGTCTCATTAGAAATGCTTCATCACTTCCAGCAAAGCACAGTGTATTGTGATATAAATATCAGATCCCTGCTCAAAAAGCCTTACGGGAAAAGGGACAAACCTGCAAATTACCACGAGCTGGAGACTGGGGCAGCTCAGCAGAGCCTGCCAGAGCTCTCCTGCTCACTGGTGTTTATTGGAGATGCTGCTGTGCTGTTACAGGCTCTGAACTCAGTGCCCTGACCTCAATTCCTCATTGTGACACTGGTCAAGGCCTTGGAGAGACACAGAAAATTGTATTGATTATACAAAGTGTTCGTAAAGCATGTTTTTATAGGGGACACCTGGGTGCACTAAAGCAACAGGCTGCTGGGATTCAGCTGGGAACTGGAGCATGAGGGAGGGTGAGGGGATGGATTGGAGCCAGCCCACCCCAAACCATCAGCAGTGTCTCCCCTGGGAGCTGTGCTGCTGCAGTTCCGCACCCTGCTTTGGTGCCTGTGGCAAGCCTGTCCCTGACTGGTTATACTGGTTTATGCTGGAGTCTGTTACACTGCTTCACTTCAGCCAGGACCTCGTTTTTGTGGGAGCAGATTTCCTCCAGCATTCCTCAAGGTAAACACTAAGGAGATGTTGGGAATAACTTCCAGTTACCAGTAGGGAAAGTAAGGCACAGGGGAGTGGCAGGGATTGCTCAGGCTCATCCAGTGACACCAACACCAACACAATATCCCCCCAATCCTGGATTCCCTGGATTCAGTGCTTGGCAGGTACCTGGAACATGCTGGCAACCTGGTACAGCACAAGAGAAGGATCCAGGGAGAGCTCAGAGCCACTTCCAGTGCCTAAAGGGGCTCCAGGAGAGCTGGGGAGGGATTTTGGACAAGGGATGGAGGGACAGGACACAGGGAATGGCTTCCCACTGCCAGAGGGCAGGGATGGATGGGATATTGGGAAGGAATTGCTCACTGTGAGTGTGGTAGAACTCTGGCACAGGGTGCCCAGAGCAGCTGTGGCTGCCCCTGGATCCCTGGCAGTGTCCAAGGCCAGGTTGGACATTGGGGCTTGGAGCAGCCTGGGACAGTGGAAGGTGTCCCTGCCCATGGCAGGGGGTGGGATGAGATTTAAGGTCCCTTCCCACCCAAACCAATCCATGATTCTGTGGAAGGGTGACTTCCCCTGTGTTGGACTGGTGCTCTCCTGAGGGTAGTGCAAAGCCAGTTTCTGCCTTTCTAATTTTCTCTTTTATTTGAAAGGTTCAGAAGGAGGAAAACCATGGCCAGAAGGAAATCCCTGAGGTCTGGGCAGTGCCTGTCCTTGGTGATTCCTGTGGTATTCCTGTCATATTTCCATGGGACTCCATAAAGCTTTGGGTTATTCTTGAGGGTGACAGGGTGGGAGGAACCCTGCAGCTTATCCAGCCTGGTTCTCGTGGGATTCTCCACATCATTAGGGGGCACACTGTGGAGATCTTCATGGGTGTGTGGCAGAGAAAGATAAGCAAGCTGTTAAGATTTTTTTCTGCTCTCCAGTGCAGAAGTTTCCTACCAAAATTGCTCTCAGGTGGGACAGCATAAGATGAAGTTAAAAGAAATTACATGGAAATTAATTAAAAATAAAAAATTAAAAATTAAATTTAAGTTAATTTAAAATTAAAATAAAGACAACATTTAATAAAAAAATTAAAAAGCACATGGTTAACTTTTTAAAATGCCATGCTACAAAAACAGGCTGGACAGAGTTCTTTTCAGTAGCACTTCCTGAGAATCTCATGTCAGATTTCTGTGACTACAGCAGCCCCCAAAAGCCAGCCCTCACCTGGGCTGGCCTTGGGTTCCACCCTGGGCTGTGCCCTAGGATGGGCAAACCCCTGTGCTCCTGTCAGCTCTGGGCTGCTGAAATAAAGACTTTATCCTTGGAAAACTCTGTCTGAAATGGCACAACTGAGAATACAAATCTGGGATAAGGGGAGCTGATGGAAAGTTGATGTTATGGAGAGGGGGATCTCCATCACTTTTCTTCCATGGAGGTCTCCTCTGCTTTTTCCTTTGTCCTTTCCAACAGGATCCTGCTGTGGGAGATTCTTGTGCTGCTCCTGTCCCGCCTGGTTGTGGCTCTGAGGATGCACCTCCAATTGGAGGATGAGTTTTTAATTGTGTTTTTGTGGAGCCCTTTGAGATGGGTAAATTAACTTTGATCTCCAGCTGCTAAATGAAAGGGTTCTGTCTGGATCAGATGGGAAAAGTTCCCTTAAATAACTGGGATGAAGAGGGAAACAAGGCTGGTAGGGGGTAGTAAAACTTCTGACTTCAAAGAGGTCAAAACATAACAAATCCTCAATGCAAGGCCAGGGTGAGGAGAGCTTCCCAAACATTGGGGTGGTGGGGGCTGGAGTGAGACCAGACCTCACTGCAAAAGCTGAAATGATAAATGTGAAAAACAATACCTGTTGGTAATTGTTTTGGTACAAGCTGAATTTCTGCTTTTACCAGGAGACAATGCAAAATAATGGCACAATTTCTTTATTGAGGACAGGTGGATTGTGCTTTGCTGGCTCTGTCCATGATGTGGTTGATCTTTGCATCCTCACCTGCTGCTTTATCCCTTCCTTGCTTGCTTTAGTCCTTTTCCCTCCTTCTAGTCTCAATGCCCATAAATTGGTCCAGCAAAGAGTGTGTTGATGTCATTGGTGTTCTAATTAATTCTCCTGACTGCTAAAAGATAAATGGGACTGAGGCAAGTGTGTTGGCTCTTGCCAAACAGGCAGCTTGGTGCAAGGAGAACGTGGGGGACAGAGATGTGAATGTGAGATCCATGAAGAGATGGGTGCTGTAGATCCACACATGGAACAAGACATAGAAAGGGCAAATTCTTTTTCTGAGCTGCTTCACGTTTTGGATGGGCAATCTTGCAGGAGCTGCTGTTTTTTAAGGACTTCTAGGAGTGCTACAAGAAGTGGCCTCTTCAGAGCTATTTCATTTTTCAGCCTGCTGGATAGAGGCAGAGCCCTGCTCTCACTAACACATAACCATCAGCTTTTAAGGCAGAATTAAATCAGATGAGATCCTTGTATCAAATGGAGATGTATACACAGGAAATAGTGATCATGGAGGAATTCTTAAAGAAATGAGATTGAATTTAGCTTTAATGAAGCTCCTTCCCTTCCCTTCCCTTCCCTTCCCTTCCCTTCCCTTCCCTTCCGCTTTTTTCTACCCACCTTAGCTTTGAATAACCTTTTTTTTTTTTCTTCAGGAAAGTGCTTCTAATTAGCAAAGATGGGAGATGTGCAGACTGTGTATCAGCTACACAGAGAAAAACATTTCCAGGCTAGGAACATTGTAGTTTAGTTGGGAAATGCCTGCTTGATTTCACTTAGTGTCCTGCTAAAGAGCAATTTCTGTGCAACAGCAGCCAAGGTGTGCTGGGGAAAGCCTTGGCTCCCGTTCAGATCTGCAAATGAGCCTGAGCTCAGTGGAGCAGGGGATGGGATTTCTCCCAGCTTGGTGTGCTCACCCCTCCCAGCAGGTTCAGAGCCATTTAATTGAGGTGCTTATGTTACACTGGGGACAGGGAAAGTTGTTTGCAGGACAGAAAGAATTGATCAAGAACAAAAAAATCAGGTTATCAAGTTACCAAGAAATTTGGGCTGAATCAAAAGCGTTTCTTGGAGCCTTTGTACATTGGGTTTGGGGATATTCCTGCATTTGGATCTTAACCATGTCCTGGTTTGTGTTTGAGGAAGCTCCTGAGGTTCTAACAGGTGCAGGCACTTGGAGTCACTTTATAGGTGAGCTGATTCCACCTGGGACACGTGGATCTCACTTCAAAAACTTGAATTCGGTGTCCCAGCCCCTGAGGGAGTCTCAGCTCCCACAGAGGTGTGTGGTTGGGGTCGATTTGCTGCGGCATCAGCATGAACAGCCTTTGGAACCCCAGGAAATGTGGGTGTGCTGTGGCCCTGGACAGGCAGCTCAGCTTTGCTGGTAGCAAACCTCAAACCAATTAAGCTAACATCAGGTTTTTAATTGCCTTGGTTAAGCTGGTGCAGCCCTCGGTGAGCGCACTCATAAATCAATTTAAATGCAAGTTGTAGGAAAATTTACATTAAAGCAGCACTTCACCAGACTGCCTTTTAAACAAAAACAAGAAGGGAGAGGAAACAATTCCTGGTGACCCTTTGCAGGCTCCCTGGGATGCAGGACTGTGCTTTCTTCTCGTGGAGCTGCTGCTGCAGCTGCTGGATGTGGAATCAGGAGCACAGCCTGCCTTTAGGGAAGGGACTGGGCCAGCCCAAGGTGCCTCAGAGCAAACAGCAGCTGTTGGGCTGTGCCCCAAAGCATCCCAAGGTAACACCCCACAAGTACCAGCGGGTGTGAATCCCTGACCGTGCCAGCTGTGCCTTGGCAGAGCCAGCTGCAGAAAGGCAGGTTGCCTTTCTTCCCCAAATCCTGCTGCTGCCACCTCAAGTCTCTTCCAAGTCCAGCTTTGATTCAGTGATTTTATCCTCGTGAGATTTTCTGGATGGAAAAGAGAAACAGCCTTTCTTCTCTGCCAGTCTCCATTAACTTAAACCTCCCTGCATGGATATCCCTCTCAGCCCACCTGCTCTGCAGCCTGGGGGACTTCTCATGGCTCCTTGGGGAGAGAAGCTCCAAATCTCACAGCAAAGCCATGACCACCCCTGGGGAGAAGGAAAAAGGACACTTCTTTGTTCCTGCTCCCACCTCCACGTGCCAGCTGTGATGGGCACTCCCCAAACCCCACAGCTCTCACTCCAGCTCCTGCTTTCCTTTGGTTTCCAGAGTTTTGTTCTTAATCAGGCAGGGAAGAATAAACACAGCCACAACAACGTGGGGAATGTTTAAGCCCTGTCACATTGCTCTGGCTCTTACCCTGGGCACAGTCCTGCTGGCAACTGGCAGGGACAAGGCAAGAGCAAGAGGAGCCCATGAAAATCCTCCTTACTCACACCTCTTGTTAGAACAGGACAGAGGTGTAGGAGAGGAAATTTTCTCCTGGAAAATTACAGAAATTTCTCAGGGCAAACTTCTGCATAGGGACCTCTGAGCAGTGAGGAATTCTAATACCTACAGCACTGCAGGTTGTTGTTTTACAGGTGTGTTATTTGTCAGTAGCTCTTTTTTTGCCTATTAATCCTGGTTACATAAATAATCACTGCAGAATAGGACAGTGAGTACACAACAATCTTGCATCCACTGAAGTTTCCAGGGCTGGAATTCCTGCAGCTGGGTGGCAGCTGCAGTGTTTCCTTAGTTGTTGTGATGCTGAGCTGTGGGATCAGATAATGATCATTTAATGATGAACTTCTAATACCTGGCTATGATGATAAAAAACCTGCATCCATCTGTGCCAGGGAGCACACCCTGACTCTGTGGAGCTGCATAGGAAGCACAAATGAGTTATTACCACCAGTGTTTTGGGCTGTTAGCACACACAACTGGCTGTAGTAGCACAATCCATGCACAATTAACTGGAACTTGCCTGTCTGTGTGAGTGATCCCAGAGCAAACTCCCTTAAAACCCCGTGCAGGAGGGGACAGACTGGATGAACAAGGTGAATTTAATCCTGCATGTCGGGTGCTTTGGTTAAGAGACGCTGCCTTGAGGAGTGATTTGGGTTTTGGAACACACTGAGCATCCTGGAGGTGGTAGCTGAGCTATTATAGATTTGCCAGATTTTCTCAATTGGATTTTGGGTGGGAGCTGGTGAGTAAGGATGTGCTGGAGGAGGGTGCCAGCCCCATCAGCAGTGCTAGCCAGCAGGAGCAAGAATGGAGACAGGAACAGAAACCTTGGCTAGAAAATGCAGAGGATTAAGGATTAACTCATTGCTGCCTTCTGACTCAGGTTTAAACTTCTCCAAGGTGTCATTTCATTCTCCACCCATCTTTTCCTTCTGCATCTTCTACTGGGTGCTTTCAAGCAGTCATTTCAAGGTTGGGGCTGGGGCTGTACCCAGGGAAGGGAGAATTTTCCATTCATGTAAGGATAGCAAATATTTGCCAGAGTTAGGATGGAGCTTGACTTGTGCTGGTCCAGAAGGAAATGAAGAAGAGGCATCCTAAAGAAAACATTGATGTGCAGGAGGTCCTTGTGCACAGAATCCTGTGTGAGAAGCCTGCAGGTGAAGGTGGGCACTGAGAGCAGAGTTGTAACTCAAGGACATTATCATAAAGACATCAAGCAACTGTCTTTTATATTGATATCATATTTGTGTATTTTTCCTCTCCTTCTCCCCCCTCTCCCTTAATTGGATGTAAGCCACGTGGCAAGGTTATTCTGTTAGACAAGCTGGGAAATGACAATGACAGGATTATAATTAAGTGCCAGGACATGCAGCCAACACAATTACCATGCTGTTATTACACTGGATGATGTGCTAAAGAAGCTCATAAAAACACTGTAAAGAATATAAATCATGGGACATGTGTACAATTGGGGAAGAAAATGTTTCCCCTTTTGCTAAAGCCCAATCAGTGCTAGATAAGGCCAGTGAAAGAGATGTTTCCCTGCACTGACAGACTCCTACTTTCATATGACTCCAGCAGCAAGCAGTGCTTCCTTTTATTTCAGCTTCAGGTGTGGTGCTGCAAATCTCAGCAATTTTTAAGCTGGTATTTCCGCTCTGTTTTCAGCCATGTACCTGCACCATTGTCATGTGTGGCCAAATCTCACCAGTTTTTAGGCTTTCCTTGACCTTGTGCAGGCATCTGTCACTGCTGGCAGTACTGTCCTGTTCTGCTGATTTTCTGGGTTTTCTTCCTCAAAGTATTGAACTGAAGGCTGACTCTGCCACTGAAGGCAGGAGACCTGGGGGATTCCTGTGAAAGATGCCCCTCACACAAAACACAGATTAACAGCTCTAACTCCATGGCCTGTTTGCAGTCTTTTCTCCTTGGGCTGATGGTGAATTTGAAGTTTGTGCTTGTAAACGTCTACCTTGAGTCAGGAAATGTTGACATTCATTTCAAAAGAGAAGCTGATCTGTCAGTCAGATCCATGGCCTTGCAGAGCTTTGGGCTGGAGCTGAACTTCTCCAAAACCCCAAACTTCCCAAAGCAGGGCTGCCCAGGAGCTCTGATGCTTCCATGGCCAAAGGCTGTTCTGCTGAAGCTTGGCCACGTTGCTGTTCTGACAATGTTTTTGCTTCACATCATCTTCTCCTTAGAAAGCTGCCACACTGATATCTTCAGAAAAATGACAACCTCCCCCTTTTTTTTTAATCTTTTAATTGGCATGCTTTGCTGCTGTACTACACAAAGCTGAAATTTCTAATGGTCAAATTTTATCAGTTCGAAAAACCCAACTCTTTGAAATGAAGCATAAAAGAAGTTAAATTGTCTCCACTGCCTGTTTTGATGTTTGATCTAAACATTCCGATAATTTGAACTATTTGAGCATATTTAGGGGTTTGAATTCCTGACTAATGTGCTGAATTCACAGCCCTTGAAGTGCTTGTGATAGCTCAGATCTGCTCCCACCACCTCCAATACCTTGATTCCTTTCAAGGCTAAGCAAGGAGAGCTTTGGTCTGAAGGAATAAATGTCCAAAGCACCGATGGTTCAGTAACCCTGCAAAACACCCTGTGCTCTTTTGAACAGCACAGGATCAGGCCCTGAGGCCTTGCTGCTGGACTTCCATCTCATTAAACAGGAATAAAAGTAAAGAAAAGGAGTTTCTGCCACGCCTGTATGGGTACAAATGTGGAAATGCTGAATGTGATTTACTGTCCCAGTGGCTGGTAATTAGCATGGCTATTTGTAAACCTTGTGCAGCCTGATCTCCACTCCTGGGAGTTTCATCTCACTCAGCCATTGGCAGCTCCTCGTGCTCTGGAATTACCTGACCTGGGTTTTGGGAGGATGCTCTGAGCCAGCCCATGGAGCCAGAGCAGCTTGTGGGGCTCGAGTGACATCCCCAAAGGGACAGGGATGCAGGGGTGCCTGCACTCTGCCCCTCTGATAAAGGACTGCTGAAAGGTCCCTTTGAGATAAAAATACCAAAGGCTGATGGTAAAGCCACGTTGTCTCTGACTGGGCTTTCCTTTCTTTAAGTTCCTATCACATTCAGCCTTACATAAGGGAGAGAACTCCAGAGATAACAGGGCTTTATTATTTCTTGTTATTATTTTAAACTTACTCTTTAACAACAGGCAAGCCGAGAGGCTACTGCCTGACATTTCAGTGGATTCCTTTATTTCATATTTTAAACCCTAACGAGGAGCCTGATGTCCTGATTGGCAGCTGCAGGCAAATACCTTCCTCATCGAAAGATTTAAATAAAAGGGGAGCTGCTGGTTCAGCACCACTCTCCTGCTGGGTCTGTAAGGAACAAAACAGGTTCACACGTGCTGGGAAGGGTCTGCAGGCGTCTTCTGTAGGTGCAGGGTTCAGGAACGAAGGGAGAGCACAGGGATCACCCATGTGTCAGTTCTGTGCTTGGCTGATGGGTGGGACAGCATTGGCACGGGGTAGTCAGAGAATCCTGGAATGTCCTGGGCTGGGAGGGACCCCCAGGATCAGGCAGGGCAGCCCCCAGCCCTGCACAGACACCCCAACAACCCCACCCTGAGCATCCCTGGCAGCGCTGTCCAAACGCTCCTGGAGCTCTGGCAGCCTCGGGGCCGTGCCCGTTCCCTGGGGAGCCTGGGCAGTGCCAGCACCCTCTGGGGCAGGGAACAACATTTCCCTGATAAGAGATGCTGCATTTGTTGGTGCTCCCCTGGGCCATAAAGGCTGTGGAACACTTGTCTCTAAAGGATGGACTCATAGCTTGCTCCTATGTGCCAAAATAGGAAAGACTGTCCCCAAGTCCTGCTCCTGGGGTCCCTTCCCATCCTGGAGCAGCTTGCTTCTGTCCCCAGAGCTGCCATGACCCAAGTGCCCAGAGCAGGAACCACTGAGGAAAGGCTGGGAGAGCTGGGAGTGGCCAGCCAGGAGAATAAAAGGCTCCTGGGAGAGCTCAGAGCCCCTTCCAGTGCCTAAAGGGGCTCCAGGAGAGCTGGAGAGGGAATTTGGACAAGGGATGGAGGGACAGGACATAGGGAATGACTTCCCACTGCCAGAGTGCAGGGTTAGATGGGATATTGGGAAGGAATTGTTCCCTGTGAGGGAGGGCAGGCCCTGGCACAGGGTGCCCAGAGCAGCTGTGGCTGCCCCTGGATCCCTGCAAGTGTCCCAGGCCAGGTTGGACATTGGGGCTTGGAGCAGCCTGGGACAGTGGAAGGTGTCCCTGCCCATGGCAGGGGTGGAATGACATGAGATTTAAGGTCCCTTCCAGCACAAGCCATCCTTGGATTCTGTGACACATCCATGGATTGGGTTTTGTTAAAAGTTTCTGTGCTGCCCTTTATACAGGCAGGGGATGGATGGCACAGGGATTTTCCAAGCATGGAGCTGCCCTCTGTGCCAGGGCTGTCCCAGGCAGACAAACCCAGCTGCAGAACCCTGCCCTGGGCAGGGACACCTTGCTCAGCCACTGCTGCCTTGGGATCTGCCCTGGGGCTGCCCCATTCCCTGCTCCCCTTGCAGGGCTGTCTCTGCTGATCCTGTTCTCTCTGTTCTGGGCTATTTCTGGCTCTGGGTGAGCCAGGCTGTTTGTGCCTGCCTGGGAGTGTGGCACAGGGTGGGATGAGGGAGATGCCAGGCTGAGCCTCACTGGGAATGGGCTCCATGGACCTGTCCCAGGCACTGCTGGCTCCCCAGGGATTTCTCAGCTCCTGAAACACAGATCAGCATCCAGCTTTCCCTTCTGGGCTGGAGCAAGAACAGCACAGTTCCAGTTCTGTGAAGTATCTGATGAAAGCTTTTCATTGACTCCGTGCTGGCACACATTGCCCAGCTGTGCCACTGCTGGAGGAGAGACCAAAATATACCTGGGCTGCAGGTACAGGATCTTTGTAGGAATGTTCATCTCTGCACAGATCTTGATCTTCTCTTTTTATGTCCCATCATGCAGAAATGGAATTAAGTATGAATTCCAGTTTTTCCTCTTCATTTTCTCTCCCCTGCAAGGGACTTCTCAGTAGTCTTGGTTGCAATTTGATTTATTATTTGCAAGTTCTACATTGCTCTTTTTTTTTTCTCCAATTTTTTTACAATTTCTGGACACTGTGGGTAGGCAGATGCTGTGTGGGATCCTTTCCTTTGCCTGGGTGCTCATAAAAATATATATCTATATATATATCTATATAAAATCTCTCCTCAATTAGCCCTTAGCCTGCTGGGCTCAGATGATGCATCTTCATCTGTGAGCATCAAGGTGCTGAGCTGTGCCACACGGCCAGGAACAAAGTGAGCAGTGCTGAAAGCCAGGAGGATCATGGAGTTTTACTCAAACAGGCTGCTTGAAAGCTTGCCTGAAATGTTTTCTTTGGGGTAAGGGTGGGAAATGTCTGGAGGCTGTGGCAGGACTTTGCATCTGTGGCAGCTGACCTTATTTTCAACATGTCACTGACCCCAGAAGCTTTAGCATGAGAGAGAAGGGGTTTTGTAGAGTTGTGGTGTCTGAGGAGCAGGCTCTGCCTTGGAAAGGCTCAGGGAGGTTTTGTCTCTTCACAGCCCCTGCCACCAGCTGAGTTTGAAAAGGTTTTTGTTCCCCTAATTGTGATGTTAACGAATACAGAAATACTAGTGAGACAAGAGGTGTCAGTGGGATTCAGTGCTTGTGTTTGCCCAGCAAAGGGAACTCAGGGTGCCTAAATTCAGAGCTGGGTCGTTTTGGGGAGGAAGAAGCAGCAGGGTAAGATGGAAAATTGAAGCTCAGTGTGGCTTGAGTTTTACATCCACACTGCTCTGGTTTCAGTGTTGAATCAGGAGACCATGGATGACATTTGGGCCTTTTTCTTCTCTCTCTCTTTCTCCCAGAAGACTCAGGAAAACAGCTCCAAATGTTATCTCAGTAACTACACTAATAAGCTGCAAAACTGGAATCTGGGGAGTGAGAGATCAGCAGGAGCAAGTCCCCTGAACTGTCCCCTGTGATTTCTGCTGTTCAGGGATGATGGGGGAGCTCCCCAAAAATGGCCCTGGTACATCTGAATGAGGAGGAATGAGAGCCCCAGGATGCAGGGATGGATCCTTGAGTATGGGAGCTCATTGTCCTTCATGAGAATCTCAGAGTGGATGGGAAGGACCTGGAGAAGAAGTTAAAATGTGTTTGAGGGAGGAAACAATAAGGGATGGGTGGAGATGTTGCCTTCCTGTGGACTGGGACCCAGGGAGATGGTGCAAGGTGATGCATGGGGGCATTCAGACAGCAGAGACCAGCTTAGGGAGGGAGGGATGGCTGGGGTGCCATCAAAATCTAGATAAAAGAACAGGCAGAGTAATTCCTGGTGGCATCCAAATTTGCTGCTGAATAGGTTTCTGTTGTATCACCAGAAAAAAAAAAAACAATCTTTCTCTAGGTTGTAGTTCTTGTGCTTTTAGAAATGGAAAAGCCTGCAGCTGTCTCTGGCTGTTCAAAATAAGCAAATGTGAGACAGATCTTTCTTGATTCTGTTTTCATGGCTCTGCTGGGCACTTTGTCCCTCATCTCCTGGCAGCAGATGTGCAGAGGGAAGATTGGGAAGTGCTGTGCTGGAATCCCTGCCCAGCCACCCCCTCCGTGGGTGCCGTGCTGGGGCTGTGATGGGACAGATGTCACATCATGACAAGCCCTTGCACTGATCCCTGGAGAAGTTCTGCGTGCTCTGAATGTCATTTATGCAACAGAGGGATAATACTCTGATTCCCTGGCATTTGAGGGAGCTTGTGGCATGTCCTGAGCTTGTCTGGTTCACTGTAGGTGCTGAGATAATTCTGCCTTCCCCCTTGGATGTGTTCCCACTTTGCACTGGCTCCTTTGTGCACTGTTCCTCACTCAGGACATCTTCTGGCACGTCTGTTCTCCTCATTTGCAGTCCTGGGAAGTGGCTCTGAGGGGGTGTGGAGATGCCTGGATGTCAATACTTGCTGTGGTGATGGAGCAGGAGCTGCTCAGGGGTGTCACAGCAAGGCAGCAGTGCTCAGGGAGGCTCTGCAGGGCTGAGCACTCACCCCTCTGCTCTGCCAGACCCCAGCTCTGGGCTGGCACTGCAATCCAGCCCACTCCTAAATGCCTTACCAGACACCAAAGAATGATAAAGGCTTGGAAGGGGGAAAAAAAATAAAGGCAAGCAGAGCAGCAGTCACCAAGCTCTCTGTACATCTCATTTTAGATTTCCTTCTCCTTCAAATCAAACAATGCAATTCTGAAATCAGATGTTTTCTGACAGAAGGGCACAGAGCACAGTGCCACCAAGCAGATCTGACCTTCTCATAGAGAGCTGGCCAGAAATAATGTGCTTAATGGTTGAACCTAAAGGATCAATCCTGAGATAAGGATGCAACTTTAAAAGGGGTCTTCAAATTAATATAAGCAATGGAGGAACATAAGATTTGTCAGGCTGGATCAGGCCTGTCATGCTTAGGTCTGTGTTGTGATTTAAAACTAAAATAGCTGCTTTTCAGAGCAAAGTAGGAGAACTTAATGGAAGGGCTCGCCCACACGTTGTATCTTCCCTATCTTTAACAATTAACATTTAGTTTCAGGCCTGATGAACAAAGAAGAACCCCCCTGCTCAGTGCTGTTGGTGAAACTGATACCTCTAAGTGCTCTCTATTAATGTGAATGCTTCCAAATCTTCACATTTCTTCTGTGGTGCTGAGTGGAGATTGTGCTTGAGCTCACCTGGGACAAGGTGTGCAGTCTCAGGGTTCCTTTTCCATCCTCTAGAATCCCCACCTTTGTCCTCCTGGACTGTTCTCTTTTCTGGATATTCATCAGCAGAACCCCTAAATTTTCCTAATGTACTGTCACATTCATTGCTTTAAACAAAAATATTTCCAGCTCAGTTGCTTGTGTCTCTTTTTGAGCGTCAATCCTGTTCTTTCTGGTTCACCTTTATGAACCTTTGTTTTCTGTGTGTTTATTATTCACTGAATCCTGCCCCTGTTTTGAGCCAGGGGCATGTTTTGCATGTGTTAAATGAGATCCCTGTGTGCCCAAGGACATGGCAGATTCCTGGAGCCCATGGATTTTGCTGCCTGGTCCCAGCCCTGTGGCTGAAGGGGCATTGCAGGAGTGTCTGGGACTCAGGGGTTCATTCCCTGAGGAGTCTGGAACTGCTCCAGGAGGGAAGGGGATCTCTGAGTGCCCAGAGCTGCCTCTGCTGCTCCTCTTGCTGTGAGATTCTGCTCTGGCTCCTTCCTGCTGTGCACCTGGTTTATGCAATTTATTAAATCTGTCCCTGTTTCTTATTTTCCCTGAGGGTTCCTTGCTCCTCTGGAAATACATTTTCCTTCCTGGATTTCATGTAGATGGATTTCTTTCACCATCCCAACACCATTTCTGCCTTGAGCTCTGGTTTCTGCTGGTTATTCAGCTGGGAAGCAGCAGGAGAGGGTGGGAGCAGACCAGCAGCAGGTTCATTTTGAGCCTGGATCCAACCTCAGGAAGAAATGAATGTGCAGGAAGATAGGAATCCTCCTAAGCTGGGCTTCACTAGCATTTCTGAAGTTTGCTGCTTTCAAAGAAGCCCCTTTGAAAGTCAAGAGAGGGTTCCAGCCCTTTGCAGGATGAGCTGCTGGGTCCTGAGGTTCCCCATCAAACTCCTCGCCCTGGAAATCTTCAGGGCTGAGCTGCAGAGGAGGGTCCAGGATGGCTGAGCTCACAGGGGATGTGTTACACCCTCAGGGTGCTTGTAAAAGCCTTTGTTCCTGCTTCCTGATGTGCTTTTCCCTGAGCTGTCAGTGCCCTGCAGTTGCTGTGCCCTGCTAAAACCTGCGTGGCTCTGCCTGTCCCACAGAGAAAATGGGGAGCACTGAGCACTGAGCATCCCATCCTGCCCTGCTGGGGCCTGGGCACTGCTGGCATGTGGGATGGTGGCTGGGGATGGCTTGGCAGGGACAGGAGAGGGACAGATATTCCCTGGTGGCAGAGCTCCTGTGGGAGGCACAAGCAAGGCTGGAGGAAAATGTGAGATAGGCTCGGGAGTTCCACTTTTTTCAAAGCATTTCAGTAAATTAAAAACTACCCAGCTGTTCTCTGGCTGCCTACAAGCACTCCCCTGTCCAGACACGATCCTCTCTCCAAGGAAACATTGGGAATGAAAACCAGGCCAGGTTGGATGGGGCTTGGAACAACCTGGGATAGTGGGAGGTGTCCCTGCCCGTGGCAGGGGGTGGAATAGGATAAGCTTTAAAATCCTTTCCAACCCAAACCATTCCATGATTCAGAGATTCTAAGTGTTCTACTCTTCTGAAGACACTCCCCAACCACTCCTTTGTTCATATTTCTGTGGAGATCCTGCTGTTTTCACTCCATAGCCCAAACCTGGAGTATTTGAGCAGGAGACAAACAGGATGTGTCCTTCCCTTCCCTCACTGACAGCACATGTCTCAAACTGGAGCAGATACAGAGCTTTTATCCTGACAGTCTGTCAAATGTAAGAACGTTTTTTGATCCACTTTAGAGAAAAGCAAAATGTTTAATCTAGAAAAACTTGAAATGCATCATCAGCCCATCCATCCCCCTTTCCTTTTTCTTACAGGACCAGTTGCTGATGCAGTGGAGGTGCATGTAGATTTGATTATTCTAAAGCTGCATGTTTGGTGAGAATATAATTTCTTCACAAATATTAACCTTTCTTTGCTTGCATCTGTTGGTGACAAGGTCACACTGACACACATTACTGCCTATTGATTCCTCATTGAGATATTCTCAGTTCTTCAGAGAGATGCTTTATTAGAACAATTTACTCCCTGTGAAACAAATCTAAAAACTTTCAGAGAGATCCATTGATGACATTGAGCAGCCACAAAAGTGTGGTGCTGCACCCTGGTTCAAAATTAACTCTGCTCAGCAATTTCATGTGTTATCACCTCATCTGCCTTTTCCCAGGTTTTGCCAGAAACGGCAAAAAAACTCCTGAGGTTCCCTCAGTTTTGTTGATTTTCTTATGCAAGAGAAGAAAATCTGACCAAATTAATGGAGTCCTCAACTTTCCATTTTACTGGCTGAGGTCTGTTTACATCTTGTAAACAAGATTTAATATTCCTTTAAAAAAATCTCTGTAGAGCTGAATTCATATTTCATTAAAGTATCAAGTCTTGTTTTAAGTTCAAAACCTTGGGCATCCTGAGCTTGAGACTCCCACAGAGCTGCTGTAATTTGGGACACGATATTCTCCTCCTGAATTCAGTGCTCAATATTTCACAGGGGTTTTTGTAACTTGTTCTGGTGTTGGAAAACAGCAAAGACAAGTATTTGCTCTCCATTTCATTGCTCCCTCGGGACTCTGATTAACCTGCTGTTCATTCCTTTCCTGAGGTAAATTCATGGGTTTGTTCTTTCTCTGTGTAGGAGGAGAAAAAAAACCCCAATCTTTGCCATAAGTGCTGTGTGAATCTCTGCCAGGCTGTGTGAGCTGTTCCTGGGCATGGGTGGGTACCAGGCAGGTCCTGGCAGGGCTGAGGGGCTGCTTTGCTTTGGAACCTTGCTCTGCTCAGTGACACCAACTGCTCATCACACCCACTCCATCCCTGCGGGACACAGAGCCAGGAATGAAATGCTCAATATGACTTTGTCTTGGGTTGCAGTACAGGATGTGACCAAACGTACATATTCTATCACCATCTGTTAAAACCAGGTGGAGCAGTCATCTTTATGTTTTCCACAACCCATCCTCCCTCCAGGAGATATCTCCTGTTAATGGGCCATTGAATCCTACTGGATGACTGATAAAATTCCATCATCCCATTGGGAGATGCTCCAGCCAGGGGAAGGAGCCAAGCCTTTCCTACCTAGATAAAAACTGAGATTTGCAACACCAAAGCAGCCTTTTCCCACTGGATTCCAGAGGAAAACCAGACCCTTCTGCATCATCACTGGAGCTTTGGAGGAAAACGGCACCTTCTCCAGGAGCACTGCTCCAACAGAACCACATCTGTCACTGCAGGAGGATGCAGCCACCATTTAATGGGACTGCTGCCAACACCCTGACTGACTGACGGCTGGCAGGTTGGATTCTGACCCTGCCAGTGTTTTTGGGTTTGTTCTTTGTAATACTGTATTTCTATTTTAATTTTCCTAGTAAAGACCTGTTATTCCTATTCCCACATCTTTTCCTGAGAACCCCCTTGATGTCAAAATTATAAGAATTTGGAGGGAGGGGATTTACATTCTTCATTTCAAAGAGAGGCTCCTGCCTTTCTTAGCAGACACCTGTCTTTCAAACCAGGACAGACTTGTAATATACCATTGGGCTGTAGAAATAACACCTCTATACCAGCAAATGACAGATTTTTTATCTGTTTCTTAAAGAGGGCTTTCCCCTGGGCAGCCCCAACCAAACCAAAGCATTGTCAGCCCTCTGAGCAGTGGAGGAAATCCACAGCTTGTCCCAGGTTTTTATGAAACCAGGACTGAGGCATTGCCATGATCAGCAGGGCTGGGATCCTGGACCTTTGCTTGCTTCCAATCTCAACACACTCTCCTCAAATCTGTGCCCTTTCTCAAGGGCTCCTGTTGGTCTCCTGCATCCCCCTGACAAAACAACGTGTTGGGGGATGGTGCCACCACAGATGTCTGGGCTTTCTGCTTTGTTAAATTCACATCCATTATTTTAACATGCAAATTCCTTGTCTAGGAGAAGAAGGAAATGCACATTTCTTTTCTTTTTCATAATCATCTTTGCTAGTCATAGGGCAGTTGGAATAGTGTGTTCTCTTTCAAATGAAAACAAAGGCATAAAAATAGAGCTTCAGAACCCAGAACAGTGGCAAGATCTTTAAATAAATCCCCTCAGAATACTCAATTTTCAAATTGGTTGCTTCAAATAGATTCACCATCTCACCTTCTCTCCAGAAGATGCTTTTATCAGATCCAAAACTAAAGGGCACTTAGTCAGAAGAGCTTTAGTGAGGCTTTTCTAACAGTTGCCTGTTAGACCTTAGCCAAAATCAAATGTCTGTTTGTGCCTAGGTACATCCAGCTTTCTTTGCAGTTTTCAGTTTTCCTTAGTGCAGTTGTTCATTCTTTGCAGTTGTCTCTGTTCCTGGCCCCTGCTGTTAAATTGCTGCTGCATTTCCCTGCAGAGAGGGCTGCACTTTATTGATAGATGAAGTGGTTCCAAATAATCCATTGTCCAAGGCAGTAACTATTTTTCTTCAGGGAAAGCCCCTTACCTGAAATATGCAGCTTAACAAACAAATAAAACAATGCCAAACTCACTTCTGGATAAAAGAGGGGCCCCCCTCAGGTCCTCCAAATCCAATTAAACCTCAGGATTTAATTGGTGGAGTGAAAGGAATAAATTGTCAGGGCAGTGTCCACCATCTCATCCTGTCACACTGAGGGAGAGGGTCCCTGGAGCAGGCAGTGTCTGCTGACCCTCAGTGCTTGGCTTGCAGCAAAGCAAACATCCCTGGGATGCATCCTGCAGGGAAGCAAATCCATCAGAGAGCTCACAGCCTGGAAATCTGGTGCCTGAACTCCCCAAGCTGCCTCCTTGGGGCACCTTGAAGCACCCTGGGGATGCCAAGGAATCTCAATCCCTGCAAAAAGCCCCTTTCCCTTTTTCCTGAGACCAATGAATTGCCATGGAACTGGCAGTGCTGGCTCTGCTCTGTAATCCCTGCCTGCTCAAGGAAAATCCTGGATGTGAGCAATGGAGCAGGTCAGGGAACTGAGAGCATTTCCAGGCTGGCAGTGGGGATTTCACACTCGAGCAGATTGCTGTTGCCATTCCAGCACCTCCAGCATTGGGCTGGCTGGAGCACGAGTGCTGGGGCTTGGCAAATCCAGCTTTTGGGTTCTGGCTTTTCTACAAACTCACTGTGTGAATTTTGGCAACTTGTTTAATTTCCCTGAGCAGGATCCAAAACCTGGGGAAGTCAAGGAGAGTGTTTCCTGGAGTTTAAGTATACTTTAAATAGGCCCCTTAGGTCTCTGTTTCTAGTCTATAATGTGGGAAATGCACTGCCTCTCCTAGATTGGCTGCAAACTCTTCATGACAGGGTTTGTTGCTGGCTGGGAGCACAGCAGAGCCCTGATTTGGGTTGGCATCCTGCAGGTTCAAGGCAAACAGAACCTGTGAGCACCCTGCTGATACAGGAACTCAGCTGTGGCAAGCACCATCCTTCCAAATTCTGTGCTGCTCATGGGTGGGAATACAGAACAGAAGGGCTTGGATGGCTCATATTTATCCACTGCAAAAATAAAACCACCCAAAGATGGTCAGGGTTGGCCTGAAAGCAGGGGTTGCACTGGTGGTGAAATAACAGGGATATTATAGTGCAATCACAGAGTTCCAGGGTGGTTTGGGTTGGATGGACCTTCAAACTCATCTTGTTCCACCCCCTGCCCTGGGACACCTTCCACTGTCCCAGGCTGCTCCAACCTGGCCTTGGACACTTCCAGGGATCCAGGGGCAGCCACAGCTGCTCTGGGCACCCTGTGCCTCCTCACCCTCACAGGGAAGAATTTCTTCCTAATTTCCAAGCTGAATGTCTTCTCTTTTACTCCCCCTTGTCCTATCACTACCTGCCCATGCAAAAAGTGGCTCTCCCTCTTTTATAAATCCCCTGTGAGAACTGGAAGGCCTCAGTGAAGTTCCCCAGAGCCTTTTCCTATCTAGACACATCAGTATGACTTGAGCAGCAAGAAGGATTCCTGCAGGCATTTCCTGGCCTGCAAAAGGCTTTTGCCTCCTTAGGCAGAGCCTAGCACAGCATCTCCCATGTCACAGCTGGTTCCTCTCCTGCTCCATGGTGGTTTTGTCAAGGCACAGCTGGGGCTGTTTGCACCTCTGCCTGCAGGACCTGGGCAGGAGCTCCTGTGTCTCCCCACTTCCCATCTCTGCAGGAATCCACAATCCAGCCCCTTCCCTCAGCTCCTGCAGGAATCCACAATCCAGCCTCTTCCCATCTCTGCAGGAATCCACAATCCAGCCCCTTCCCATCTCTGCAGGAATCCACAATCCAGCCCCTTCCAATCTCTCCAGGAATCCACAATCCAGCCTCTTCCCTCAGCTCCTGCCCAGCCTGAGGAGTGCAGCTGAAGCCAGGGATGTGCTGTGCATTCCTGCATGGAAATGTCAGCCAAGTGCCCCTCATTCCCAGCGAGCCACGGGGCTGGGACATCGTTACAAGCCAAGTGGGTCACAGCCCAAGTGCCCTTGTCACACGAGCTGTCCCCATGGCCCGAGCAAACCCTGCAGTCCTGTCCCAGTGGGCCAGGGCAGCTGTGGGGCTGGGCTGCTGCTGGTGCCCCAGGCTGGGATTGGGGTTCCATTGGGTCAGACACAGATTTGGGAGCAGTGGTAGCTCTGGGATGGATCTGAGGGGGTTTGGATAATAAATGTGGGGCTCCTCAGTAGCCAAAGACAGAATTATATGGGAGCAGAGCAAGGGGTAGCTCAGGGCTCTGGGGGTTTGAATCTCAGAGGAGGAAGAGGGAAGGGCTGGGATGGAGAGGAGTGAGGATTTACAGAGGCTGGGCAGAAATTAGGAAGGCCAGGTTGGATGGGCACTGGAGCCACCTGACCCAGTGGGTGGCATCCCTGCCCTTGAACGAGCTGAGGTCCCTCCTGACCCAAACCTGCCAGAGGAAGGACACTCTGGGGACTCTCTGTGTCTCAGCACTCAGCATGAGGGCAAGGACTGCTTTCCCTGTGCTGTGTGCCTCTGTTCTCCTGCTGGGAGCTCAGCAGCTCTGGGAATTCTGGCACAGGGCTCCAGGTGTTGTACCTGAGCAGGGGCAGTGCTGAGAGAGCCTCAGGGGGATCTGAAGCCCTGTGGTTTCACACCTTTAACTACAAAAGCCTTCAGATCCCCCCTGGCCCAGGCAGGAATAGGCAGGTTTCTCCCAGCCCTTACTGCACTGCTGCAGCAATTTATGGCTCCCATGAGCTTTGCTCATTTAAAAAGTGCCCATGGAAGCATTTCTCATGGAAAGGGTTTCCAGCATATTTTAATGGGGAAGGAGTGAGTGTATTTATTTGAAGTGGTGCACTAGAAAGCTGCTCCAAGCCTGGCAGGCAGTTGTTGCCCACCACTGTGATGTAAAGAGAGGAAACACAAGCCTTGGGAACCCTTCATCACAGTCTGAAAGACAAGTCCATGCCCAACAACTCCCACAGCATTCTGCCTGATTTTGGAGTCTCCAGTAAAACTTTTAGTTCTGATGGCTTTTGCTTTTGCAAGTCTGTTCCCGAGGTCAAATCTAAGGTTGTACCACTGAAAAATGTAGATTCAGGATTCATGTTGCTCCCTCGCACTTTTTATTCTTCCAGTGCTACCCTAAGTTTCATTAACCTGGAGTTAAACTAAGGTTATGCCGTTGGATGAGCATAATAAAACGCACTGCCTGGGCTGAGGAACATATTTCTTTCATGGTGCTTTAAGAGGTCTATAAAGCTGTGATTAAATGATGTCTAAGCTTAGCTCTTCTGCAGCATCTTGCTGAGAGCAGAATCAAAACCTTGTTGGGACCTTGTCTTTAACACACCACTGTCACAACGAGGTGCAGGGCCACCAGACCCAGCAACTCTGCTTATTTTAAGCCAGCGACAGCTGAGGTGCCAGTGGCCCTTTGCAAATGCCTGTAACACGATGCTCACATCAGTAACATCCTACGGCCCCGGGAATGTGTTGGTGTGTGCTCAGGGAGCAGCTGGCACGGCAGGGAGGGCTCAGAAATCCCATCCCAACACTGAGCTGGGGCTTTGGAAGGCACGAGATGCGCAGGGCTTGTTCAAGGGAAGCAGCTGCACGCAAGAGAAGAAAAAACAAAGAGAAAGGAAAAAAAGAAAATGAGGCAGTCAAAGGGACAGAAACAACTGGAGCTGTGCCAGGGTCAGGCTGGATATCAGGAAAGGTTGTTCCCTGCCCCAGAGGGTGCTGGCACTGCCCAGGCTCCCCAGGGAACGGGCACGGCCCCGAGGCTGCCAGAGCTCCAGGAGCGTTTGGACAGCGCTGCCAGGGATGCTCAGGGTGGGGTTGTTGGGGTGTCTGTGCAGGGCTGGGGGCTGCCCTGGATGATCCTGGGGGTCCCTCCCAGCCCAGGACATTCTGTGATCTCTTGTCCAACACAGAGGGTACTCCTGGCTGTTCAGTGCAGAGGCAGGACTGGTTTTTGTGGTAGAGCAACAAGATAAATCTGCTTCTTTTAATTGTGGTGTTTTGGTACTGAAGTAGCTTCCTTGTGGTTTACTGGGAGGAAAACGCTCCCCTTGGACCCAGCCTGTCCCTGTTGTGTTGCATGGCAACCCCAGAGCAGGGTTTGTCACTGCCACAACCCCACAGCCCACTTTGGAAGGGACACAGTCATGTAAAGGAGTAAAGGCTCATCTCCCAGGCAGACCATTCCAGGGAACTTGAGAACAGTGATTGAATGGTCCTGAAAAATCATTGCTGCCTGACTGTGAACTGCCAGGCATGGCAAGGAGCTGAAATCTGGGGTTGGAGAGGGCTGGGGATTAACACCAGGGGCTCAGGCTCGTGCAGCCAGCAAACTTCAGCAAGACTTTCTCTTGGAAGGGAGCAGAGTGGTTGTTACTGAGATAGGGAAAGCAGAGCTCATTGCTGTGGTGTTATTTTAATAGGTTGTGTAACTTTACCTTGTTCTGAACTCCCAAACTTTTCTGGCTGGTAATAGGAACGCTGCCACAGCACGAGCCTCCAAGCAAGAAGCCTTGGAAGCTTCCCAGGAAGGCTGGGGAATCAAAGATGTGCAGCTTAATATAGAGACAAAGTTTGAGCAGCAGCAAAACAGCAGGGTCTGAGGGGCAGGGCTCAGGTGAGGTCACAGCATTACTCACTTTCATGGCTGCCTCTCCCTCCAAAGGAACAGCTGAGTAAGAATTTCTTCATTTGGCAAAGGCATTTCTCAAGTGGCAGGGAGAAGAGTCCTGAAGTGATTCCCACAGGGAAGATTTGCCTGGGTTCACTCAGGGACTGTACCTGGTAAGAGTGCTCCCCAAGGGGCTGTATATCTGAGGCAGTCCTTGTCCAGTGAGTGAATATTCCATGGGCTGGGATGGGAAAGGGCATCTGAATGTGCAGTGAAGGACAGTGGCTGTATCATGGCCACACATAGAGAAGTGGCAGAGCAAAGCAAACTCCAGGGGAATTCACATCATGGTGCTGTCCCAAGGCCAGCAGGTTGCTTCCAGCAGGGAGGTTAGGGGAGGGAAGGACAAAAGGGGGGGTTCCTCCTTCCTCATCTGTCCCTGGGCACACAGATCTGCCCACCTTAATCCCAATCCTGACAACTCAGTGCTGTCCTTGGGGCAAAACCTTGAATTCTCAGGAATTACTAGTGCAGACTTGCTCCCCCCAGCCTGCCCAGCCCCACACTCCTTTCAGCAGAGCCAGCAAAGGGTTTGCAAGCAGCTTCTGATCCCAGAAGTGATTCCTTCCAGTCCCTGTGACAGCTCTAAGTGCTTCAAACTGAGCAATTGATGTTATCCACACGAGGATCTTGAAATCACAATGATTGTGCAGGATGTGACAGGGACCTGCCAGCTGCAGGTCATGGTCCTTTCCTCCCAAAACCACTTGAACTCCAGCCCTTGTCACCAAACGTGCTCCTGGGACAGGGCACTCTTTTCACTGCATTTGCTGCTCTCTTATGGCTTAAGATGGGAGGCTTGAAACAAACAGCTCTTTTTCAGGCAAACCTCCTCCTGGAATACTTGTCTCCAACACTAAATAGACAGAAAAGCCACTCCATGGAAAAGGACTTTGTGTTGTCCCTGTAAATCTTTCATCTAATGCCCTCCACATGCACCAGGAGAGATCTCAGGGCACGATCTTTTGTGAGAGCATTGCAGAGATTAAGAGGTATAAATGTCAGTCCATCCACAACTCCCTGTCACTTAGCTGAGCTGCTGCTCCAGCAGGCAGGGAGGAATGGGAATTTCTCTTTTCAGTCCTCCACAAAGACCTATTCCTATGGAAAACCCACTGTTCTCTTGTGGATGGGGTGGGATCAGCCCCCACAACTGGCTGGTTTGGTGTGTCCAAATCATGTCTGGGCATCCTCCAGTGCAAGGGAGACAAGATCACAATTTAGACTTGGCCACAGGGAGATAAAACGAAAGAATCCAGTCTGACCTTGGCAAAAGGTGTGGGGTAAGTGCTCATGTGTGTGTTCTGTCAGCCTGGCCTGAGCTGTTCCTGCAGGGCACTGTGGTTTCACTGTGGCTGGAGGTGTCTAAGGGAAGACTGGACCTGCCATGGTCTGGTTGACAAGGCAGTGTTGGATCATAGGTTGGACTTAATGACTTCAGAGACCTTTTCCAACTTCATTGACTCTGTGATTCTGCAGTTCCTCCAAAGCCAGGGATCCTTGCCTTGCACACTGGGATGTGCCCAAAGAACACAGCACTGCATGGCAGGGGCTGTCTGTGCTCCCTGCTGAGCCTCCAGCAGGACAGGGCCTTCCCAAAAGACACACTCTGGAGCAAAGCAGACACCAGCCATGGGTCAGGAGAGCTTCAGGGTATCAGAGAACAACTCCTAATACTAGAATTCCTCTCCCTGGAACATATTGCTTTTGGCAAGTGTCATGGCTTGCAAAGCAGGATGTGACCAAAAGTACATGTTCTATCACCATATGTTAAACCAGGTGGAGCAGTCATCTTTATCTTTTCCACAACCCATCCTCCCTCCAGGAGATATCTCCTGTTAATGGGCCATTGAATCCTACTGGATGACTGATAAAATTCCATCATCCCATTGGGAGATGCTCCAGCCAGGGGGAGGAGCCAAGCCTTTCCTACCTAGATAAAAACTGAGATTTGCAACACCAAAGCAGCCTTTTCCCACTGGATTCCAGAGGAAAACCAGACCCTTCTGCATCATCACTGGACCTTTGGAGGAAAACGGCACCTTCTCCAGGAGCACTGCTCCAACAGAACCACATCTGTCACTGCAGGAGGATGCAGCCACCATTTAATGGGACTGCTGCCAACACCCTGACTGACTGACGGCTGGCAGGTTGGATTCTGACTCTGGCAGTGCTTTGAGTTTCTTATTTTTTTTGTAATACTGTATTTCTATTTTAATTTTCTTAGTAAAGAACTGGTATTCCTATTCCTGTAACTTTGCCTAAGAGCCCCTTAATTTCAAAATTATAATGATTTGGAGGGAGAGGGTTTACATTTTCCATTTCAAGAGAACCACCTGCCTTTCTTAGCAGACACCTGTCTTTCAAACGAAGACAGCAAGCCTGTCCAAGCCACCCACACTGAAGCAGAGTGGAACTTTGCTTGGAGCAATCCCTGGCTGTGGTTAACCCTTGGTGATGAGGAGAGGGGGAGCTCACATCTTATGGCTGCAGGCTCTGAGCTTTGTGAGCACCTGCACCCACAAGAAGCACGATCCTGGAGCATATTCCCTAATTTTCACCTTTTGATGTGGATGAAACAGTGGCTCAGGAGGTCATATTTTGATCTCAGCATTAAAGCACTTCAGGAGAGACAGTTCCTGTTCAGGAAGAGTGAATTACTCGAGGAGTATCACTGCCCAGCACATTTTTCTTCACTAATGCCACTTCATGGCTAGAAAGTCTCAATTGCAAGTCACATGTGTAAACATTGGAGCAGTCATTTATCCAGTGTACAATTTGTAGGGATGACAAGTCATTTAAATAGTGTGTGTAACGCAAAAAAAACCCTACTGATTTAGTGGCTTTATTATTACCCTGTCAGGAAAATTAATGTTCTATTTGCACAGAGCATCCATTCAGACTCCCTATCTGCAGCAGCAGAGAGGTTGGGATGTGGGCTGAGGTGTCCTGAGGATGGAGAGCTGTGTGGTGTCCCAGCTCCCAGCAGAACTGACCTTTCCAAGGATTGCCTGGCACTGGAAACAGCACATCCCAATTACCAACTGAGAAGGCCAACAACAGAGTGACAGACAGCCCTAAGTGTGAATCCACAGGAATGACTCACCCAGCAACTGGCTCCTTTCCAATGAAGTGGTGGGATTTTTAATTTTTTTTTTTAATTTTTTTTTTTTTTTTTGGTGGTAGGAGCAGAGGAGCTTAAGGGAAAAGCACAGGAAGGAAAATATCAGCTTGTTGCTGATATTTTGTTTTCTAACAAGAGGAAGGAAGATGCTCTCCCACGTCTCCCTGCCTTTCTGCACTGTGTTTTCTAACAAGTACAGTTGGATATGAATTGGCAGGAGCAGGAGGGGCTGTTCCAAGGGGAACACGAGGCAGGAGTGGGAGCAGTGAGGCAGGAGGAATGTCCTGCTGCAGCCCCCAGGGGCTCCAGCAGCCACATCCACACAGGCTCATGGTGACAGATCCTGGATCCAGCTGGGAAGCCAAGCCAGGATCAGCAAGGCCAAGCCCAGGTTTAGTTGTGGTCAGGCCAGGCTGGGACCAAAGGGCTTGAGCACAGCAGGTGGCTCCAACAAGGGCTCTCCCAGCTCTTTCCCAACAGCCCAACACTGGGATACACTGCACCTGCAGCAGAGCTGGTTCACAGAATCCCAGAATCATTCTGGTTGGAATAGATCTCCCACACCATCAAGTCCAGTCCGTGCCTGATCCCCACCTTGTCCCCAGCCCAGAGCACTGAGTGCCATGTCCAGTCATTCCTTGGACACTTCCAGGGATGGGGACTCGACCACCTCCCTGGGCAGCCCCTGACAATGATTAACAACCCCTTCCATGAAGAAATTTCCCCTGAATTCCTCATCACATTGTGGAGTGTTTTTTTAGAGACAACCTTTGAACTCTTTTAATATGGGGTCTTAATTTTCCATATGCTGGGGAGCTTGGGAGGAAATTAAGGGAGCCACAAGGAGCCTGTGCACCCTGAGAGGCTCCTCCTCATTTCTGTTTAGAGTTCCCTACCTCTCCTTTCAGGGACAGTGCATATCCCATGAGCCAGTTGTGTGGAAAATGCATGGCCAGGGGGTATAGACACCTGTAAATATTCCCTGGTGTGATGGCAGCAACCTGGAGGAGGGAAAATAAACTGTCAGCTTGAGAAGTGAGATAACAGAGCTGTTACTAAGAGCATCTAAACAGACTCTGGAGCATGGAGCTGCACCAGGGAATGGATGCAGCATGGTGTATCCACAGGGCATTTTCCAGGGATGTCCCAGGGCAGCAGAGCTTTCCAGCAGATCCTTTGGGCAGGAACCTCTGCAGAAGCCCTGTGGTGATGGGTGGGCAGGCAGGGACCTCTCAGAGTGAAGCTGTGCTCTCATCATATTCCCTGTGCTTCTTCCAAGGAGAGGATGGAGAGATCCCAGCAGCTCCCATGGAGATGTGTCCACTTAAACCAGCTGTGGTGAGATGGGCTGAGAAAAAAACGAAACAGCAAAGGAGAACCAACTGTTAAAGCACTTTAACTGGTGAGGCAACCAGATATTTATCCCTTTGGAGTTCTTCCTGACAGACCACAAACAGAGGGAATTGGAGCAAGCCTGACCTGGTTTGCCACCTCTCTTTACACCTGCATTCTGATAAAGGCTCCCTTAATCATACAGGTTGTGTAAAGCAATTTATTCTGCCATTTCTGTTTAGTTCCCTGCAGGTTTCTGAACCTTTTATAAAGCTTTGGGTGAAGCTGTTGAGCTCCTGGTGTTGTGAGGCACCAGAACAGGTTGTCCATGAATATGAGGGATGAGCATTCTGGGAAGGTTTCAGACACAGTTGGACAAGGCTCTCAGTGACCTGATCCAACCTTGAAGTTGCCTGCTTTGAATTTGTCTGTGATTCCAAATTCTCTGTGCTACCATAAGACTGGAAAAGGGATGTTTTATTAAAAGCCAAAACTGTTTATTCAGTCTCTTAAATCTGCACACTCAAGAAAGGAGAAATGATTTCTTTTTATTTATAATAAAATTCTGAGGTTTCAGGACTAATCTGATGGAAACTTTGATGTCTTCTCTGCCTTACTTTTTTTTTTTTAGTGGTAAGTGCTTGGCTTTGAAAACTAAAAAACCAAGAAATTATTAGTTAAAAAAGCAGGGGAAGTCCACTCTTGGTGACTTTTCCTTCTGGTTCTCTGAGGGGTGTGTTGAAATTCCAAGCTGCTCTGGAAGCTGACTGCAAGGGGATACCACAGGAGCTCAGTTCTCCTGGCAATGCTCTCAGTGTGGGAGAGGAGAGAGGGACGCATTTAAGGATAAAAAAAGTGAGGCAGGGAAGAGCAAAGCTGCCCATCAGTCAGATGGAGTTACTTCTGCCAGCACTGGATCCCCACTGGGCTTTACCTGCTCCTGCTCCAGCACTGGGAAGAGCAGAATGGCTGCCCCAATTCCAGAGCTGCCTGTGCTGGATCAGCTCCCTGCCCAGGGGAGGTGGGATGTGGGCCAAAAAGTGCTTTTAGGCAAGGCTGTGACCTACTGAAGTGATGGAGTGGTGTCACTGAGCTGTCCTTGCCCTGCTGAGTGCTGTCCCTGTGTCTTGGTTTGAAAGACAGGTGTCTGCTAAGAAAGGCAGGAACCTCTCTTGAAATGGAAAACGGAAACCCTCTCCCTCCAAATTATTATAATTTTGAAATAATAATAATTATATAATAATATAATTATAATTCTAAATAATAATATAATGAAATTATAGTAATAATTGAAATTGTAATAATAATAAGGGGGGTCTCAGGCAAAGATATGGGAATAGGAATAACAGTTCCTTACTAAGAAAATTAAAATAGAAATACAGTATTACAAAAAAAAATAAGAAACCCAAAACACTGGCAGGGTCAGAATCCAACCTGCCAGCCGTCAGTCAGTCAGGGTGTTGGCAGCAGTCCCATTAAATGGTGGCTGCATCCTCCTGCAGTGACAGATGTGGTTCTGTTGGAGCAGTGCTCCTGTAGAAGGTGCAGTTTTCCTCCAAAGGTCCAGTGATGATGCAGAAGGGTCTGGTTTTCCTCTGGAATCCAGTGGGAAAAGGCTGCTTTGGTGTTGCAAATCTCAGTTTTTATCTAGGTAGGAAAGGCTTGGCTCCTCCCCCTGGCTGGAGCATCTCCCAATGGGATGATGGAATTTTATCAGTCATCCAGTAGGATTCAATGGCCCATTAACAGGAGATGTCTCCTGGAGGGAGGATGGGTTGTGGAAAAGATAAAGATGACTGCTCCACCTGGTTTTAACAGATGGTGAGAGAATACAGACTTTTGGTCACATCCTGTATTGCAACCCAAGACACTCTGTCCCCAGATGGAGCCGAGGGGTTGAATCACTGCTTGAGGCTGGTGTAGGCACTTGAAGTGGGAATGCTGGAAAGAGGAGGTCTGAGGTCTCAGGAAGGGGCAATTTTCCAGTGAAGATGGCCCAGGACACATCTGGGTGTGGAATTTGAGATGGCACCATAAGTGAGTGATGGTGCTCTGATTAACTGCCCAGCCAGTCCATGAAATGGGTGGGGTTTCCTCTTTTGCATAGCATAGAAATGGAATAATTAACCAAGGAGACTGTGATAACCAATTAAAGAAAAGTGGGATGTCTGAAAGGAAAAAAACCCAAACCAATAAAATGGGGAGTCCATAGCTTAACACAACAGGGATGTGGAAGTGCTGCACAAGGAAAGATGGGAATGCAATTTCCAGACCCTTTGTTTCCAGAGGGTCTCACCTCTCTCCATGGGGAGTTCCTTGCAGCTGTGCTTGTTTCTGTTCCTGAATGGAGGAACTTGATGGATGAAACCCCATCTTGTATCAGGGAGTGAGGAGAGCTGGCAGCTGGAAGAGAGCACCACACTGGAACATGCTGTTAATTCTGCTGAATGACCCAAAACAGAGCATGGAAAATCTGAAATGAACAATATCCTTGACTGTGAGCCAGGTGACAATGGAAGGAACACAGGGAAAAGTTGTGGGAAGAGCCTGGATGATTTTTTAGAGAAATGGTGAGGGGAGAAGCAGGCTTGAGAGAGAAGGATTCACCATGAAATCTGTCATCTGGAACTGGCTGAAAAGATCATCTTTGCACCTCTTTTCTTGAAAATGCAGTGGTTTAGAAGAGGCTTTAATTTTTCTTTTCTTTATTTTGTGTTAATTTCCTTTATTTTAAAGTACCTTTGGCTTTAGGCTTCTGCTGCTGTTTCTTTGATTCAGCCTCAGAGCTGAGTGGAACCCGATGTCCTGTGGATGCTCTCTAAGAACTCCCAATCGTGCCAGTGGATCCACATCACCTCAGGTTCCTGCCAGGAAAACCCTTTTACCAATCTTTTGGGCAGTATCTGCACCTATGGAAGAAAATTCACTACAAGAAACCAAAAAGAGACCCTGGCACTCTGTGTCCCTGAAGGACAGGAGCATGGTTATGGGTTATCCTTGGGAACTATTGCAGTTGTACAGGGATAAAAGGGCAGGAATTCTCTAACTCCACATGAGACATTTTGGCTGGCTGGACACTGAACTCTCTGTGTTGTTTGGTGACTCCTGAAATACATTCAGCATAGAGCAGGATTTTTTTAAAGGTCCTCACTCTGCACAGCACTTCTGTTCATCCCCCCCTTAAACCAGCAGTGCCACTACCAGTAGTAAATGTATTTATTTTCCTGCTCTATCTTGTTAAACTCCTGCTTTTCCCTGCTGCTGCACATCAGAGATATTAACTCAGTGCTAACCTGGTAAAGCTGGAGAGCTGGGCCCAGGGGACAATGAGGGAGAGGTTGGTGGGGAGCATCCAGCAGCTGAAGCAGAAAAAATGTGACTTTATAAATCCTTCATCCCCTACATCTTCCCAGAAACATTTCTCAGCAGCTTTGTTATGGAAAATTAAACTCTACTCTGGCAAGAAAAATCCCTCATGTAACTTCTGTGCTTCAGAACAGCCTCACTCTGTCATTTATTTGGAACAGCAGGGCTTGCCTTCTCCGTTTGACTGGTCTCAGAGCAAAATTAAAGTAAGGAAAGCATCTTGCAGCCGATCTGAGGATGTGGCCTGAAGGGCACAAGGGTGGGGAAACATCAGAAAATGAGTCAGGAGCTTCTGGGACCACGACATGTCATTAGGAGGAGCAGAGCACTGCAGAGAGCCCCCTCCCCACGAGCCTGCCTGAGAACCACACAGGGCTGTGCTGGGGTTTGTGCCAGAGCCCTGCACCCCTTCCCTGTCCCCGTGCTGCTGGGGGAGCTGCCCATCCCTGTGTTGGGAACACTCACAGGAGGCTGCAGATGGGTTCTGCTGGTGTTCCCCCTGCTGCTGGCTCCACCTGTGTGTGTTTACCTGGCTGAGGCTGCTGCCTGTGCTGCCCCTGCCCCTCTGCCCTCCCCAGCTACCCTGGCTGTGCCCATCAGGCACAGGGGTGAAAGGCCAGAGCTGGCACAAGGATTTCTTAACCCTGCACCAAAAGCTTCCATGGGATTTCCCAGGAATCCCAAATCCCCTGGGCAGGGACCCTCAGCTGGGAGTTTTGATCATGGGTCACTGGTGTAAAACTCGGGGTTCAGTGGGCACCAAAGCTGCCATTTAATGAGCCAGTGGCTCTGGAGAAGCACTTTGGGGCCACACAGGTGTCAGCCTTGTCCTGGAGAGCTATCCAAGGGCACAGAACTAGGGAATCAGGGAGTCAGGGAATCAAGGAACCAGGGAATCAGAGAATCAAGGAACCAGGGAACCAGAGAATCAAGGAACCAGGGAGCCAAGGAATCAGGGCATCAAGGAACCAGGGAACCAAGGAATCAGGGAATCAAGGAACCAGGGAATCAAGGAATCGGAATCAAGGAATCAGGGAATCAGGGAATCAGGGAATCAAGGAACCAATGAATCAGGGAATCAAGGAACCAAGGAATCAGGGAATCAGGGAATCAAGGAACCAGGGAATCAAGGAACCAAGGAATCAGGGAATCAGGATGGTTTGAGCTGGAAGGGACCTTCCAAATCCTGAGGTTCCAGCCCCCTGCCATGGGCAACACCACTGGTGACAGACACTCCTTAAAGCATCCACTATCCCACAGCAGGAGCATCCTGCAAATGAAATGGGGCAGAAAGAGAAATGATCTGAGATTGCCTTGTTCAGGGCATTTCCAGGAGAATGTCAGGGAATAGGTCACTCTCAGGCCCCAACAAAGCACTGCCAGGCCCCAGAGAGTCACAAAAAAGATCCTAAGAGGAAAAGACACAAAGAGAACACAAATGCAAGGTGTGGGCAGGCTTGGCCTTTGACAGAGCCTGAGGACAGGCAGAGCTGTGCATGGGTGGAGGAAAGCATCCATGGGGAAAATCACAGCCTCAGCAGGGGCATGAGCAATGCCTGTGAGCCTCCTGCCTGCCTTTAGTCACCATGGAAAGGAACAGTCAGCCATGGCGTCTTTCAGATCCCTTCCTAGCCCACACTGTAGGGTATGGAAGGAATCCTTGCTGGAGTGGTTTTGTGTCTAACAAATGCTGTGGACCCTGATCTCACCGGGCTGGAGATGAGCAGTGACTCAGTGTGTGGCTGCAGTGTGACATTTGGGAAGCCAGCATGGCTTTACACCCCTCCTCATCCTCAATGGGCTGTTCGGATTTGCTGTGACTTCTCGTATATTTTTGGAGGGAAATTAATTACAGACTATGAGAGACCCTCATTGCCCTCCCTGCTTTACAGAGCTCAGATTATCCTCTCAGCCAGCTTTGTTTTAGGAGCCCAAGGGGTAGGAAAAGCTGTTCCCAAAGGGCTGGGATGCTCTGCATTTGATTTTCAAATCCTGTTGTTGTCATTGGCCAACAGCTATAAATAGGTGGCACTGCCAAGGCTGGCATCAAACCCAACACATTTGAGGGAAACAGAAGAAAAGCAGCTTTTGCCTGCAGACTTTGATGTTCTTTGTTTCCAGGTGACAGCCCCCTCACCTGATCTCCTGCCATTGCTGGTGCACCTTGTCACAGGGACAGTGTTTGGAGCGAAATTCCCTCCAGTTCTCTTGCTCTTCCCAGATTTCAGGGGAAAGGAATCTCAGATTTCAGATTTTTTACTTGCTCTTACCAAGAGCTGACAATGGCAGGGTAGGTCTGTGAGTGCTGCACAGTCTCCTATTTCCCTTGGTTTCAATGAAACCCTGATGATTTATGAGTTTATGGATTTATGGTTCCCTCCCAGGATTCTGAGAGTCCAGGAGGGAGATCCAGGGCTCTTCTGTATTCAGAATCTTGAAAATTGTTTAGGTTGGACAAGACCTTCGAGACCATTCCCCCAAGCCACTGAACCATGTCCCCAAGTGCTACATCCACAGGGCTTTTAAACTCCCCCAGGGTATAGTTGCTTCAAAGCTTGAATTAGCAATTTTCTTCCACGATGGGCACTTGGTTAAAACTAAAATGTTTTGTAAAACACATCAGTATTCTCTGAAATTCTCTGGGCTCCTGGAGCAGGTTTCTTGTCTTCCTGGTGGATGAAGTGACATTGTCACAATATTTATCTGTTTCTCAGCTTGTTTTGCTGGTGACATTGCTGCTGAAGAGTGCTTTTGTCTGCTCTTGTCACTCCTGAGGAATTCTCAGCGTGTTTGCAGTGACTACAGGAGGAAACTCCCATGGATCCCCACGGGAACTGACTGAAGGATGGCTGAGCTGACAAAATAAAACCCAGCTGGGCCAGGCACCCCCAACTTCCACATTTGTGGGTTGTGGAAAGAACGGGAGAGTTCTGCGTCAGGAGCTTCCCCAAACAGGAGGGGAGACTGCAGAGGTGTTCCTGGGGCATGGGGTTCAGGAACTGGCACATCCCTCTAGTGCTGGCCAGCACTGCTGCTGCTGAGCTTCATCCCTACACACTCACTGCTCACTGCTTACACACTCACTGCTCACTGCTTACACACTGCTCATCCCTTACACACTCACTGCTCACTGCTTACACACTGCTCACTGCTCACTCCTTACACACTGCTCATCCCTTACACACTCACTGCTCACTGCTTACACACTCACTGCTCACTCCTTACACACTGCTCATCCCTACACACTCACTGCTCACTGCTTACACACTGGTCATCCCTTACACACTGCTCATCCCTTACACACTCACTGCTCACTCCTTACACACTGCTCACTCCTTACACACTCACTGCTCACTCCTTACACACTGCTCATTTCTTACACACTGTTTATTCCTTACACACTCTTCCTTCCCTACACACTCTTTATTCCTTACAGGACTAAGTGTCTTCTCAGAAAAATCAGCCTCTGCCACATTCACCCACTGTTTTTTATATTACATCTTCTCTGAAATAATATAACTATTATAAAATAATGAAATTACACCCTTCCACCCCAATTTCATCAGTCAGCTCAGTGCACTGTGGTTGCCTTTAATTTATTTTCCTAGCAATTAAAATGTGTACCTACTTCTGCAAGCTGCTTAAATCTGATAACACTTTAGAAATTTCTACCAAGATAATAATTTGTTTGGTACTGAGCAGATGAACTTCTTGATTACTGAATTCTGCAAAAGGCCACATCCTCCTTGTTGTTATTTTTTAATTACTCTTTTGCAGTTTTCCTCATGTAGGACATTTTGTGTTGCACAGGTTTATAGTTTCCTAAATGCTCTTTTTGTTTAGGTTTTCCTCCAGAAAAGGATGAGAAGACATCTCGTAAAAGAACCTGAATGGTCTGGGTTGGAAAGAACCTTAAAGCTCATTTCATTCCACCCCTGCCATGGGCAGGGACACCTTCCACTGTCCCAGGCTGCTCCAAGCCCCAATGTCCAGCCTGGCCTTGGACACTTCCAGGGATCCAGGGGCAGCCACAGCTGCTCTGGGCACCCTGTGCCAGGGCCTGCCCTCCCTCACAGGGAGGAATTTCTTCCAAATATTCAGTATAAACCTCTGTTTTACACCCCTATACCAGCTAATTCAAAGAACAAAAGAACATTCCTGGGATGCAATTTGTGTGACACTTTCCAAGTAAGTTGACCAGGAAAGGGAAGCAATTTAGGGCATGAATTATTGTTAGAGCGTCTCTTGGCTTGGGTGATTATTTCAGAAGGAAGAAAAAAGGAAATAAAAGGTGTTTTTCTTGTAATTCAGAGGCTGGGAGAAATAGCAGTGATCCTCTGGCTTCCCCTGCCTGGCTCTTCCCTGCTCCTGTGTGGGAAGGGGAGCTGGCTGCAATCTGTGCTGTGTCTTCACTCCCTTCACAGCCTGTCATCCCCTCTTGATGGAACCTCACACTTAACTCAGGGCCCCACCCCTGGGGCTGCTGGATGTGACCTCCCTGCTCTGGGAGTGTGCCCACAAAATACCTGGGAAGGTCCTCCAGCCTCCAGATGGTGAGGTAGGAGCAGGTAGAGCAGGAGTTGTTTCCTTTTCTGTTCCCTTTCTGTTGTTCTATTCACTTGTTCTTCTTTCCTCCATTGGATAATGTGAGAAGAGAATGGATTTTTGTTAAAGATTGATTTCAGTGGTAAGTCATTCAGCGTGACCAAGGAAATGGGTCTGAGATCCCAAAAGCTATCTTCAGATGGAGGGAAATGTATTTCCCACATATGGAATATTTTTCACATATATCCCTACCCAGAAAACATTTGTATGGGGAATATGCATTGCAGAGCATCTACTTATGCATCAGTGTGAGGGTGGTGTTATCACTGCAGGAGGAATTCAGGGATCCTGTGCAGCCTGAAATGTCCTGGCCCTGCTGCACCAGGGACCTGAACATATTTTCTGGGCTTTATTTTTCTCTTGTGTTCCCAGTTTGGTCTTGTCCTTTCGATGTTAATGGGAAAACTTCTGCAATTGAAAAAATGGTGTTGTCACTCAAATGACCCTGTGATGAAGAAGTAAAATCCCAACCTGATTAAATTTGTCCTGTAAGCTACAGTAGTGGGAGAGGAGGGGGAATAGAGGAGTAGGGGAGGAAAACTCCATTAGTTTGGGGCTTGAAGGCATCTAAAGGATTGGAAAAGCTCTGGATGTGTGCTGAGATCTCTGACAGCCTCCAGCGTGGCTCTCCTTTGAGAAAAACTTGGATCTGTATCCCTGTGCCTACTCCTGGTGCATTTCCAGACAGGCCACAACTGCTCCAGTGTGTTCACCTGGGCTTAAAAACCTGGGAAATGAAAGCTGACTGATGATGCTGTGTGAAACCTGCGATCCTTGCAGTGAGTCATGAATCACTCTTCTTCATCTGTCCCTACCAGGCACACGAGTTTTTTAGAAACCAGCACAAATTGAGCAATAACAGCTAATAAAAAATGTATTCCTGAAGAAAAATAGTTTCTAAAAATGTATTCACAGGACACATTTGTTGAATCCAAATGAGAGGTAAATACAAACCCTGCTGTCTGCATTCTGTCCTCAGATAAAATGAGGAGAAAGGAGTTTTCTTTTTCAGTTTCTTTTTATTCTGAAATGTAGGCACTATGCTCCTGCTCCTTTCATCCTTGTGTGCTTCAAGGAAGGGCTCTTAAACATTTTCATTTGAGCAGATCAAATAGCAGAGATTTCCCCTTTATCTCTTGCCTTCCTTCTCCCTCTCCTGCCCGCATTCCAAACCCAGCCTGGGGTGAGCTGGAAGTGCTTTGGGTGCATGGGGTGAACTGGCCCAGAGCCTGTGCAGGGTCAGGGGCAGCCAGCACTGCTGCCAAAGGCTGCACTTGTGGAGGATCCATGTCTGGATGTCTCCAGCAGCCCCTGGACAGCAGCTGCTCCTGGCCTGGATCAGCCCTGGTGTGTCCAGCAGTGCCAGGGCAGGGCTTGTCCCTGTGCTGAGGAACCTCCAGGCACATCCTGAGCATGGGTTTGGGCACCTCAGGAGATGAATAAAGACCTTGAGGGGCTGCAGTGTGTCCAGGGAAGGGTCTGGAGCACCAGGAGAGGCTGAGGGAGCTGGAAAAGGGCTCAGCCTGAAGAAAAGGAGGCTCAGGGGGGACCTTGTGGCTCTGCACAACTCCCTGACAGGAGGGGACAGCCGGGGGGATTTGGGATATTATCTCATGGAACAGGGACAGGAGGAGAGGGAACAGCCTCAGGCTGGGCCACAAGAGGCTCAGGTTGGATATTAGGGAAGATTTCTTCATGGAAGGGGGTGTCCATCCCAGGGAAGTGGTGGAGTCCCCATCCCAGGAGGAATACAGGAGCTGTGTGGATGTGGCACTTGGGGACATGGGTTAGTGTGGCCTTGGCAGTGCTGGGTCAGCAGCTGGATTCAATGGTTCTAGAATTCTTTTCCCACCTAAATTCCTCCATGATTCTGAATGTAAGAACATTTGCCTGCACACACAGCACTGTGGGAACTACTGAGCAGCTGGAATTGCATGTCCACATCTCCTGAGGCCTGGCACTCTCAGCAGAGCTGCTGGCTGAGCTCAAGGGGATGCTCCAGCAGATGAACCCTGCCCAACATGGCCAAGAGCTGCAGGGTTGTGGCACAGGTGGTACCAGGAGCCTGAGAAATGTGCACAAGTCACCTCAGGGCAGGAGTGGCCTCAAGATTTCATCATCTAAATGGGACTGCTCAGCTCCTTCTAGCAAGTCATCCCTCTGAGACATCAATGTAGCCATCTCCAGTGTCTGTACAGGAAAGTTTCTCCAGTGGGTCATGGAGAGTCTTCCCAGAATCTTCACTGCCTTCTGAAGGCACTTGATTTTCCCTGTGGACAAGGATAAATCCCTTGCCACTGTTATAAATACAAATTATGGTATTGGCTTTTCACAAATATTAGGGTGGAAACTATATGTGTGGTATTGAAATGGTTTTTAAGGTGTAGTTTTCTCTAGGAGTAATGTAAGCTGATAAAGCGTCTTTGTAGTAAGTGAACTGCCTGCATTGGATAACACCCAATAAAGACACCTGCTACTGATGTACCAGCTACCAGCACAGACTGTCTGTAGAAATTGAAGACCACAGCCCAAATTAAGACTGATAAGAAAAATAAAGTAAAACCACAGCCAAGAAACACCCATGATCTAAAAAGGCAGACTCAAGGAGTGGCCATGCCATTCCAGTTCCTGGAATATGGAAATTAGTTTATAGAAAAGTTTGAATATGCATGACAAGTCTATGAATATAAAATGGGCTGATGAATTTAAGGGGTGTCTCCAAAACAGCAGGGGTGCTCTTGGCTGAGTGCTGGCGGTGTTACCTTTTGCTTTATTGTTTGTCTCTTATTGTCTTTTATTAAACTTTTAAAATTTTATCAGGAAAGTGAACCTCGTTTTTCACACTGCCCACCCCGGGCACGTCCTGCCTGGGCACTGAGCCGTGTGCTGCTCAGCACAGGAGGCAACTCTAATTACAGGCCTATTGTTGCAAGGAAAAAGAAATTCCTTGCATAGAATAATAATCCTTATGAAGGTTTGAATACAATCTCAGCATTTCCAATGTTTTGACTTTGATATTGTCCTCACAAATGCAGCTTTTCTGCCATCTAATTTTAAAGTTCCAGCGTTTCTCAAACCTTACCTAAGTACTAATTCTAGGTTGCATCCCAAACCCACATTCAGCAAAATCAGAGGAGCTTTGGGCTAGATTGCATCATTGTAAGGTTTTATAGAAGAATTTATTCATAAAGTACTGTTACAATGAAAGAATGTATTAACAATAGATTAAGCACAGTGTCAAACACGAGCTGTTTCAAAATCCAGACAAGGAGGTGGCAGAACTCCTGTGGCTTTGTGTGCTCTGGGGATGTTTCCAAGATTACCTTAATAATTTAATATAGGAACTGGCTCTGATTGTTGAACCTCATGACCAAAATCTTAATTCTCAGTGTCCCAGTGCCTCCAGCACAGCCAGGGTGGGTAATCTGGGTTTGGATGGTATCCCAGATCAAAACAAGCCTGCAGTATTTATGGGATGGGGACCCCCTGTCTGGAGGGGGAGCTGGATGGATGAACTCCCATGGATTTCTGTCTGTGTCTGTGTGGGTAGGAGGCTTTTATTCCAGGTGTGGATCCCAGCTGCTGCCTCCTCAGGAGGCTCTGAGTGTTTAGAAAGCTGTTCACGATATTCCCAGGGACCTTCTCTGGGAATAAAACCACTCCTGCTCTGTAAGGCTGAAGGGCTATAAAGCAGATAAGGAAATATGACTGTCCTTTCTTATCTCCACTCGTCCTAACAGGTGTCCTTGGGCTTGTAAATTTGTGTGAGGGGAAGGGAAGAACAGTCTGAGGTATCTTTAACTTTATCACAAATCTTTCCCCGTGTGGAAAGATTGATGTTGCCATTGATAAACCCTGAATTGTGACCAGGGTCCTTCTTCCCACTGAGTCAGTTCCTCTGGGAAATGCTGCTGCTCTCCCTTGGGCTGTGTGTGCTGCCTGTCCTGGGTCACACTCCATGTCCCTGAAATGAAAGCCAGGCAGATTTATGCAGTGAAATGTCCCATTCTTCAAAAGTTTGTAATTCCACAAAGGATAATTTGTGTGCCTGTGCTATTACGATTGTTACAGCTTTATTGCAGCCAGGCCAAAAAGCCATCTCAGAAATGAGGTGGAATTATCCTTATTTGTCACTTTTGTGGGAGGAATGAATTGTTCCATGTGCTTGCCATGACACCCTCATTCATTGCAGGGCTTTGTGTCTGTGGATATATGAGCTAATCATGTTTCTGCAGAGGAGGAGCTGGGGCTCATCATGTGAATAATTGGAGACAGAATTGCTGAGTTCACCCCTCTCTGCTCCTTCTGAAAGGGGGATTTGGGTTTGAATAGGGCCTTTCTTATTTTATTATCCTAATTTTTTGTGTGCACCATTCTCCATGAAAATGAGGATTTCCTCTCTCATCCCATGGTGTTGTCATGGAAATTGTTTTTTCTCTCTCTTTTTTTTTTCCCCCAAGAATCCTGTGGCAAAAAAAAGTGCTTTGCCTCGCTGGCAGCTCACAGCCAAAACAATTCTGTGGATCTGCTGAAAGCTGGGACAGGTCCCACCTCTGCTTCTCGCACTGCATTTATTATCTCCAGCTTCCCCAGGGATCAGGAACTCACCCTGGCTTTTCTGCTCACTGACTTTCTGGAGGAAAATCCCAAATACCTGGGATCCTGGGATTCTGTAATGGTGAGGACACTCTCATCACTTTAGCCATATTATGTTGCTCTCAGGCACCTGTTGTAAAAAACTGAGAGCAGCTTTTCTACAAGAAAAGAAAATTTCAGGCAAGTCCATTTTTCTAAATTGAATGTTGAAATTCCTCTGCAGGAAGCTTTAGTTCCCCCAAACCTGCACAACATTCCAGTGGAGGCTTTCCAGGCAGAGCCCTGGTTCAGCTGGTTTCTACCCTGCACTCCCAGCCACACTCCAGAGCCATCTGGGATCAGAGAAATGCTTTTTCCTAGGTCTGGGGTTTGCCCTTACTGCACCCCTGTACCAGCTGGGCACCAAACTTCCTCAGTGTGGGAGTGAGAGATTATCCAAAGCTTTGATTACTTGGGATATCTTTGGTGCTAGCAGCTTTTCAATGCCAGGTGTCAGCAGCCTCAAAATCTTAGGCAAGGATCAAACTCTGTCACCCACCCTGGAGTGCAGCTGTGGACTGTGGCTTCGGTCACAGGAGCCCCTGAGCATCCAGGGGAGGCCTCTCTGAAAATGCCAAATAAGTTTCCATCTTCCCATCTCCCACAGTCCTATTTGCTGGTGATTGGGGGAAAAAAGATCCAATTCCAGCTCTGTCCTTACCATTGGATACTGTGTGTGCTCCGAGGTTCCTTCGGCCTGTGGGAATAATTCTAACTCTGGGGAAGAAAGAAATGGATGTAATGTCTTGTCATGCTGTGTTTCAGATGTGAGGAAACAAAGAGGTGAAATGTGGACTGAGGGGGAAGGGAGAGCAGTGATAGGTCTGGGCAGTGGATGATCCTGGGGAGGTTTTTCTTTAGGATTTAATAGCTCTTAGTGAGGATTGAGTTCCCACACACCTACCCTGAAACTTGGCAGTGTCCCTAATTTTCTTGTATTCACTGGATGTGTTTTGTCCTTTCCACAAGAGCCAAATGAGACTTTCTATGAAAGGGTGAAGAGTCAAGGGAAGCAGAGAAACAGGATCACAAAGCCCACAAAGCCCAACACCTAAATTAGAAGCAGGCAGCCCATAGTGTCCCATCCCAAAGGGTGGCTGCTGGGCTTTAGTGCTCTGCTGTGACTTCTCCTCCCAGTTTAGGGGAACTAAACCCCACAGGACAGTGAGGTCTCCTGGCTGAGCCATGAGTTTGTAGCTGTTCCCCACTCCTGAGCTGCTCCCACCCACGAGCAGCTCCTGCTCCTCACTCCTGTGCCAGTTCTGGCAGCCCTGCTTATAGTTCCTTATTTTAGCTCTGGGGAGGAGAAGTGTGACGTGGAGAATTCAGCATCCTCCCAGCTCACACCACCCCTTTCCGAGGTTTTTCCCATGCATGCACAAAACTCTTATTCCAAGTCCTTAGCCTTCCCTTAGCTTTCCAGGCTCTGATTTCTCAGCCTGCTATTGGGAACTGGTGTGGTTCTCATTAAGTGTCCTCAGTAGGATTCTCCACACCCAGAGACTGCTGCTGGGATGGTGGGGAGGTTGGGGGTTGATTTAATTTTGGTGCTGGCTCTTCCTTTTGTGTAGAAACCCTCCCTGGAATGAGTCAGGAGGCAGCAAATGAGGAAACACTCTCAGGTTCATAGAGTAGCTCACAGATCCCAGAATGGTTTGGATAGGGAAGAACCTTAAAGCTCATCCCATTCCAGTCCCTGCCGTGGGCAGGGACACCTTCCACTGTCCCAGGGTGCTCAGAGCTCCATCCTTGGACACTGCCAGGGATGGGGCAGCCACAACTTTCCATTTTTCCAGCAATAAAGGCCTTGACAGAATGAGCTGTCGTGTTTTTCTTTGAAGCCCTTCTGGCTCCGTGTCAGTGTGGGAAAATGGGTTCCCATTCCTGTGCTCCCAAAGCAGGACACTGGACAGAACCACAGAGGCTGGAGCACCAGGACAGGCTGAGGGAGCTGGAAAGGGGCTGGAGAAAAACCTGAAGAAAAGGACACTCAGGGGGAACCTTGTGGCTCTGCACAACTCCCTGACAGGAGGGGACAACCAGGGGGGTCAGGCTCTGGGAACAGGGAATAGGGACAGGAGGAGAGGAAACCTCCTCAAACTTGGCCAGGGAAGACAGGGAAGATTTAGATTGGCTATTAAGGATTTTTTTTTTTCTCTGAAAGGCTGGTCAGGCACTGACGCAGCTGCCCAGGGCAATGTTGGAGCCACTGTCCTTGGAAGCATTCCAAAAACATGGATGTGGCACTTGGGGACAAGGTTTAGTGGTGGTCCCGGCAGTGCTGGGTTAGGGGTTGGACTCTTAGAGGGCTTTTCCCACCTCAGGGATCCTGGGATTCTGTGATGGTGAAGACACTCTGATCACTTTAACCAGATTTTGTTGCTCTCTGCTCACTAGCTTAGGGACCTGTTACAAAAAGCTGAGAGCAGCTTTTCTACAGGAAAAGAAAATTTCAGGCAAGTCCATTTTTCTAAATTGAATGTTGAAATTCCTCTGCAGGAATCTTTAGTTCCCCAAAACCTGCACAGCATTCCAGTGGAGGCTTTCCAGGGAAATATCTATAGATGGAAACTGAAGGAGATGTGCAGAGGGCCCCTGTCCTAAACCAGTTATACATGAGGATGCTCTTTAATTCAGTGCAGGTAATTAGTGTAATTGAGCAGGAAAGTGCCCTAACTGCTCTGCACAAATCCCCACGTGGGTCTGTAACTTGTTCTTGAAGTTATTAGGTGAGTTCACATCACTTTCTTTGATTTTCTAGGCAAGAAAGACCCTGGAGATTATAGGAAGGGGCACAGATTTAAAGGGACAATCAAGAAATACATGAGTTGTAGATTAAAGATAAAACTGTCTTTAGGAAATGCTTTTCAGCAGCTTTGCTGATGGATAAACTGAAATAAAGCAATTAAATTAAAGGGACTGGAAATAAGCAAAGATGATCCTGAAGGTTGAATTTCTCTAATAAACACTTGCCACTTAGATGTGCCTTTTGTTTGCAGCAGTCAGATCTGCATGGTGTGTTAGCACATGAGTGCATGAAAATTTGTATTTCCAAGCATTTTATTCCTCTTGTAGCCATTTAAATAATGCCAAATTGAGCATGAAGCTGACTGGATTCAATTGCTGTCATCAAAAAAGAAGAGTGAGTGGGCTGGGGAAGGTTGTCCTCCCTCCCAACAGTTACCCAGCCAGGAAAACTGCTCAAAGTGAGGGCAAGGAGATGCTGTTGTTTGTGTGCTGCTAAGGTCTCCTTCAGTCAATACTCACCGAGGGCTGAGTGCACATTGTTTAACTTGGCTGAGCCAGGCAGCAGGGGCTGGGGAATGGCAGCTCTGACTGGAGCCAGGCTGGAGCCTCCAGGCCAGGTTGGATGGGGCTTGGAGCAGCCTGGGAGAGTGGAAGATGTCCCTGCCCATGGGGCAGGTGGCACTGGATCAGCATTAAGGTCCCTGCTCACCCAAACCCTTCAGGGATTCGATTGCAGATGGGTGTAAGTGGATTCCTGTTTCTCCTCCACACCCATCCTCTGTCTCCAAACCCTGCTGATCCTACTGGTGTTGTGACAGCAGCAGCAGTGACAGGGGGACAAGGCTGTGCTCTGCAGGAAACAGACAGAGCAGAGCAGAGGGAGAAAGAGGAGATGACCCCAAGATTGGCCCAAATGCCAAGCTCAGGGGTTCCGTCCCACCCACTTAGGAGCTGAATGATCCCTCAGGGTCCCTCCAGCTTGGATTATTCTGTCATTCTGTGTTCATTTTCCTCTTCGAATCCTCAGAGCATCAGAGCTGGTGGAAGCCCCACCAGTACCTGTGCCCCCTGGGACTCCTCCAGAGCCCACCCGTGCTGGTTTGAAAGCAAAAACAATGAAAGACTCCAAGTCAGAAATACAATTTAATAGGAAAAATAATAAAATACATGCAATAGTACAAAAGAAAACCACAGACAGAGTCAGAATACAACCTGACACCCTGCTAGTTAGGGTGCTGGCAGCAGTCCAGATGAAGTGATCTTGTTGAAGCAGTGATCCTGTAGAAAGGTCTGGTAGCTCTTGTCCTCTGGAATCCAGTGGGAAAAGGCTGCTTTGGTGTTGCAAATCTCAGTTTTTATCTAGGTAGGAAAGGCTTGGCTCCTCCCCCTGGCTGGAGCATCTCCCAATGGGATGATGGAATTTTATCAGTCATCCAGTAGGATTCAATGGCCCATTAACAGGAGATATCTCCTGGAGGGAGGGTGGGTTGTGGAAAAGATAAAGAACACTGCCCCACCTGGTTTAACAGATGGTGACAGAATACAGACTTTTGGGCACATCTTTACATTGTAATCTAAGATACCACCTGAGTGGTCACAGCCGTAGGGGTTTAACAAGATCAGGAAAAACACTCAGAGAGTTGGTGAGGGAACACCACAGGGATCAATACTTTCATTTATCACCACATAAATAACTGGCTAATTGCTGTTCCCACTTCCCAAGGAGACCTGGCAGCAAGTGAAACCTGGCTGGTTTCAATGTGTGCAGGGCAGCTGAGGCTGGCTGGGAAAGGAGATGTTTCCATTTCCATGGAATTCCCGTGGGATAAGGTCACCTTTGTGAGCAGGTAACAACAAAAAGCAGGTTAAATCCAAGCACTGAAAATGCTCCGTGTGAAGAATGCTGGGGCACTGCGGAGTCCAGGGAAGGTTTTATTTAAACCTAGAAGTGAAATTCCAGTGCCTGAATGGGGTGACTTGGCCTTTGGGAATGATCTTTTAGCACTGGATCTGTCACAACAAGGATTTTCAAACCCAGTATTTATTTGTACATGATGTGATAGCAAAAAATGACTGAATTCTGAACAAATTTCTTTTCTTGACAGCTATTCTTCTATGGACCTGTGCAGAAGCAGGGCTTTTTTTTCTTTTCTTTCCTGGAAATCTTGAATATTAATTTACCCTTTACAATCGGAATTTTATCTTGGATTTTTTATTTGGTTGTTTGTTTTTCTGTAACTCAAAAATAATTGCTTCTTGATAATAAATACACTTGGTTACCTGTGTATTTGAAATTTATTAAGTGAAGGAAGGCAGAGAGCAGCCAGCACTGGGAATCAGAAACAGTCTTGGCTTGAGTGAGACTCGTGAGACTCACTCTTTGATATTAAATGTGAAATAGCAGCCCAGTTAATAGCTTTTTGCATTAAAAAAACCCAGGAAAAATGTCTATTCAGTCTTGAAAATGAGCACATTGAAGAGTGTGTTCACTCACAGCAGTGAACGATGATGTTTTCCTTTGCCTTGTCTTGCTGCTGCTGTCTGGATATTTAGCAGCATTTAAAATACAGCATTAAAAATATCCCAGAATATTAGAGCAGCGTGTGACTGCTCAGGGCCAGAATTAATGGTACTGTGACAGAAAGGGACATTTCCCCACCCTGACCCACACAGGGGTGAAGGCAGGTACAGGTGTGTTTTCATTTTTCTCCATCCACTATGAGCATTTTTTTGGGAAAGGACAGGATGGCACAGGGGATCATGGATTCCTGGAACCTGTTGTCACTTCACCCCACTATTTCTTGCTCAGCTGAAGTTTATCTGCACAGCAGACATTGGTTTCACTGCATGAACTTGTCTGGAGGTTTAATTAATGTTATGTTTAGTCTGCTTTATTTATTCCTGTCATTGGCATTGGGTTGGTGGTGCTCCTGACTAACTGCACTTGTGTTTGAGAGAGTGCAGGAATATGGTTAAATCTCCAATATTGCAGCCATCGTGCTCCTCAGCAATATGTGGCATCCAGAATATTGCCTGAGAAGTTGGTTTCAGCAGGAAAAACTGAGTTTTGTAAACAGCTCATTTCAGAAACTCCGTTTTCAAGCCTCCTTGTATCTACAGACTTCCACAGAAGAAAGAAAGACGTATATTTCTGTGTGAACTTTCTTCTTGTGCTGTGTTCATTTGTTTACCATTCCTTTGTAATCACTGCATTTTTCCTTTTCCATTTTGCCCACATAGATCTGTGTCATTCAACACCAGAAATTCGTGGTGAATCAGATGTATTGAGGTACTTTCCCATCTGTCTCACCAAGACTTAAAAAACAGAATTCGCAGAATTCCAGACTGGTTTGGGTTAGAAGGGATGTTAAAGCTCACCCAGTGCCACCCTTGCCATGGCAGGGACACCTTCCACTGTCCCAGAGTGCTCCAAGCCCTGTCCAACCTGGCCTTGGACACTGCCAGGGGCAGCCACAGCTTCCCTGGGCTGTGAGAAGGCTGACGGTAAATTGGACTGCTGGAAACTGCTTGAAAGAGCCAGAAAAAACCTGTGAGAACAACCAGGAAAGCTGTGGAGCTTCCCTGGGGACAGGCTGGGATTCTCCCTCTGGGTTCTCACCTTGGCACCATCAGGACCTGTGCTGGATCCCAGAAACTTGGGGTTTTTGAGCTTTCTGTGCTTTCTGGCACTGACCCCCAGGAGAACACTGCTTTTGACCTGAGGCCTTGGAGAAGGCTTCCAAATGTGAGTGATGGAGTTAAAATCACTGGTGTGTAGTTAAATAGAAGTGTGTGCATGAGTTTGGAATTTGGGGTTTTTATAATATAGTAATAGGTATGGGACAAGATGGAGGTTCTTGGGCATTGTCTCTTTCCTCTTTCATCTTCCTTCTTCATGCTTTCAGGCAGTAGTTTCTGGTTGGACAGTTAGTGCTGCACTGAGTGTCATGGGAATTTGGTTATTGGGCCAAAAGTATAAATAATATAGGTGCTAATTCTCTATTGGACTGTTTAGCTTTAAAAGGCCTTGTAATTAGCTAGGTTCAGCTCCATTTTGCTGGCTTTTAGCTGGTAGCTGGAAGTGTTGCTGAACTTTCTGTACTTTAGATAAGATTTACTAAACAACCGAGCCCGAACATGAGAAAATTCGTCTTTGTGTCTTTTAATCCTGGCTCTGAGTGAAGACAGAGGAGACTCCAGACAAATCACTAATGAAATGGTGCAAAACACCAGCACCATTACAGGCCTGGAGCAGCAGATGTGGGACACGTGGGGCTGGAGCATCACCCAAATTGTCTCCCTTGTCTCTCCTTAACCCCATCAGATTTCCAGCCCCTCTGGCTGCCTCTGCCCTGTCCCCAGCTGGCCAGGCTGCCTGCATTGTGCCTCTTCCACAGAGGGATGGGGAGAGCAGAGCAGCCCCTGGCAGTTGGGGTTTTATCACATCTGCCAACATGGAGAACACTGAAAGCTCCCTGCTCTTTGTTTCCCCTTCACCAGTTAGATCCCATAAGCAAATGACACTTCCAAAAGCCTTATTGAAGGAAAATATTAAATGTCCCAGAACAGGTTTAGGCTGGTGTCAAAGGAACGCTGTAAACTGCTGGCTGGTAGAGGTGACTGTGCTTAAAAGCCTCACACAACGACAGGAACAACATTCCCTGCCTGATTCTTGGGACTCTCTTCCCTCTTTCCCCTTGTGGGACCTGCTCAGATTGCCCCAGTAGCCGGTAAGAGCATCCCACAGGGAGAAAAAATAGAAATTAAAATTAACAACACACAGAGCCAATCAGCTTCATGGGAGGATGAAACTTATGCAAACAAAGATGTACAAAAAACCAGAATTATTAAAATATACCCTGCCTATACATTATGAAACACATCTGGCTGCAGAGTGACATGCCAGCTTTAATTTTAACTTTGGCTTGGGAGCAGTGGTGGGGGTGAAATGACTGCATGCATTGGTGAACAGCCACTGCAAATGTTTGCACTCACCTTGTTTTCCCCCGTCTCATTTTTTTTCATGTGTCTGATCCCACACAGGGTTTGGGGAAGGGGCTGGGAGTGCACAGATTTTTTTTTTTAATGCTTTGGAGATTTGGATTAGGTGGTCCATAATCCAGGAGGAATAAAGAGAGCAGCTGAGGCTGGTGGTCTGAATGCTCAGGGCAGGTTTGGTGGGAAGGGCTGGGGGAAGGTTTTGGGAGCCATGCCCTCCCCTGTCCCCTCCTTGGTAATGTTGCAGTGTCTTGAGCCATCAGAAGCCACCTCTGTACCCAAGGAGCTCTTCCCAGCTTTGTGTCTCCAGTGCTTCTGGAAGAAACTGCCCCTGGGTGAGGAACAGAGGAACTGCTCTGGGCAGAAAGGTTCTTGGGTTTTGCCTTGCAGATGGAAACTGGACCCTTTTTTAATCCTCCCAGTCCATGGAGTTCTTAACATAATTTCATTTCTTCAATATCTGTACATGTTTCTGATGCCCCTCCTTCAACAACAGGATGAGGCTGTGAGTTCCAGGGGTCAGCTCCCAGCTGCACAGGCACTTCCTTCCCTCTATGCTTGCCTGGTTTTCTTTGCACTGAGTCTGCAAAACTCAAGACACTAAAGTCTGTCCTCAGGGTTATGAAGTTGCTCTGAGAGCATTGCACAGCAAATGTTTAAATCAGGCCAGGCAAGTGCAGTGAGGTGGATGTGGAAGGCACCAGCTGCAGAATTACAGCTCCTCAGGAATCCTTTCCCTGCCCCTCCTGCCCCAGCTCTCCAGCTGTAATGGAGAAGAGGTTAAATATTCAGGACAGCAAACAGCAGGAGGAAAACTGAGTCCATTAGAAATGAAAGTTCCCCAGGGAATGGTCAATGGAAGGGCTGCCAGAGCTCCAGGAGCGTTTGGACAGCACTGCCAGGGATGCTCAGGGTGGGGTTGTTGGGGTGTCTGTGCAGGGACAGGTTGGATTGGATGATCCTGGGGGTCCCTCCCAGCTCAGGACATTCCATGATTCCCCCTGGAAGAGGGTGCTGTTGTCACTGAGGCTGTTCCTGTCGCAGCCAGTGCCAGGCAGCTCCTGACAGAAGCTTCTGCTCCACAGCCAGCTGGGGTTGTACTTTCAAAGTCAGCCAACATCAACGGGCAAGGAACAGAACTTTCCTGCTATAAATATTTGAACAGCAGTTTGTTAATTTTTGTTACTCTCAATGTGGATTAATTGGTGTTTTATTATCAACTTCAGCTTCTATTAGTTTAGGATTTACATCTTAAATGATAATATCAGACTTTGTCTTGAATAAAACATTTTGTAACCTAGACGAGTTCATTAAATTCGTGAAGGTGAACTGACAGATTAAAGGCAGAACAAAGATCCTGATGTGTTTTACAATTGCAGGAATACTCATTTGGAGTTTTGTAAAACAACATTGCACATCTCAGATAGCTCAGCTTCAAATGGATTGTGATAAACGTCGCTGCCTTTTGAAAGGCTGCTGCTCCTTGTTGGGTGCCTTCAACAGACTTCTCACCTTTCCTCTCCTCAAAGGCTAATGAGGTGTCAATTTACATTTTTAATGACACAAATGACTAAGGTTGTAACAAAAAAAAAAAAACCTCTGCATGTTGTTCTTTTACCTAATTAACCTTGGGAGGCTGGGATTATTCCTGTGGCCCCAGTGAGGGCTGCCAGGATTCTCCAGAGAAGGGACAAGGACTGAAGTGGGGATAAGCCACACTTGTGCTGCACCCCCATCCTGCAAGAAATGCAGGAGATTTGTTACAACAGAATGGTTTGGGAGGGACCTTTAGAGCCACCTTCTCCCACCGCTTGCAGCGAGCAGAGCTAAATTCAATTTGTGAGGTTGCTCAGAGCAACCTGACCTTGACTGTTCCCAAGGATGGGGAATCCACTGCAACTGTCTGGGCAACCTGTGCCAGACCTCACCACCCTCACTGCAAAAACCTTCTTCTTCCTCACCTAAATCAACCCTGGTTTGGTTTAGTGTAGAACTGCTTGTGCTGTTTCTACAGGACAGATTTATCCAAATTTGGATGGAAGCCCATGAGCAGCCATGGGATGGACATCAGAACTGCTTGTCTGGTGTGTTGGGAAGACTCAGGTTATTCTGGAATAACAGCTGTAATGTGGGGGAGGCATGGTCAGATCCAGGGAATGTACAGAGCCCTCTGCTGGGAGACACACCATTATTTATTATTAATTATTCACACTGGTATGATTAATTAGGATGTACACACAGGCTAAGGACTGTCCAGCTGAGCCTCCTCTCTGGCTCAGGTTGATGGCCTGGGTCTCCTCTGCCTGCTCTGGGCAGGTCCTGCTGCCCTGCAGCCACCCTGGGTCACCTGCAGGGGCAGAGGCACTGGGGAGGGAGGGTGGGAAGAGCAGGGTTGGCGTTACCAGCTGCTCCATGCAAAAAAAGAAAAGGTAATTCTGGCATTGAAACAGATTGCTCACAGCCATTTCTTATCTTAATCAGGAAATGTGGCACCCTGGGCACTGGAGCTGCTCTGCAGGGCTGGGTTAGGTCTCATTTTGACCACAGCAATCTGTCAGAGGTGCAGGATGGAGCCCAGGAGAGCTCCTGGCTCTGCTCCGCTGCAGGACACTCTCATGGCCATGTCCCAGGGATGGGGACACAGGATGAGCCAAGGCAGAAATTTGTGTTCTGAATTTAGAGGACTAAACAAATAAACACGTGTGTGAGAAAATAGCAGAGGGCTTAAGGCAGAGACAGGGTGCTCAGAAGTATTATTGGAGAGGTTCATTTAATCCCAGACAGATTCAAAGGGATAATGCCACGGGAGAGCTCTCCAGACCTCCTTACCCTCCCTGCCAGAGGTTACATGGGCTTTGGGAGATTGGTTTGTCTGCAGAGCTGAGGGGAATCGGATGATCCAGATGACTAACAATGAGATTTAGGCTTGAATTTATTTCACTCGAGCTAGTTAAAGCTGGTGTTGTTGTCCCCCAGGTCTTGTGTCTGAACTTAAGCCAAGTTAGTTGTTGGAACCCTGAAGCCTGGGAGTTTTGAGCTTTCTGTGCTTTCTGGCACTGACCCCCAGGAGAACACTGCTTTTGACCTGAGGCCTTGGAGAAGGCTCCAAATGTGAGTGATGGAGTTAAAATCACTGGTGTGTAGTTAAATAGAAGTGTGTGATTTCACATGGTGAAGGGTTTGGAATTTGAAGTTTTAGAATATAGTAATAGGTACGGGACAATAGGTATGTCTCTTTCTGTCTTCTTCCTTCTTCTTCATGCTTTCAGGCAGTAGCTTCTGGTTGGACAGTCAGTGCTGCACTGCAGGTCACAGGAGTTTGGTTATTGTGACAAAAGTATAAATAATATAGGTGTTAATTCTCTATTTGACTGCTTGGGTTTAAGAGACCTTGTAACTAGCTGGATTCAGCTCCATTTTGCTGGCTTTTAGCTGGTAGCTGGAAGTGTTGCAGAACTTTCTGTACTTTAGATAAGATTTAATAAGCAACCAAACCTGAACACGAGAAAATTCGTCTCCTTCGTATTTTAATCCTGGCTCTGAGTGAAGACAGAAGAAAATGAAGACAAGCCACTAATTAAGTGGTGCAGTTACCACATTTACAGTTAGTGATGAGCACAAGTTTTTCCTGCTGGGGGATGTTCAGGACCTTGCACGAAGTGGTTTTGGCAGGTCAGATTGTCAGGAGCCCTGAGTGAACCTGCAGGGACAGGAGCAGTGGGGTCAGCCCTTCCCACACGGGGATGTGCTGCTGGAAAAGTTTTTCCTGCTGGTGTTGGTGTTTCTCTGGCTTGGGGCTGTCTCTCGAGGGCACAGTCACACCAGCACTTCCCTGCATTTGCTTTTTCTCCCGCATTTTTACCTTTGGAAAGACTAGTGTGGGTAACACCACCTGTTGTGAGGTTAAACACGTGTCACTGTGTTACTGTCTGGGTTTTCTCTCTGTGTACAGGGTTGGGAATGCTCCAGTCCCAGCTCTTCATTTCTCTGACTTGGAGAATCTCTTCTGAAAAAACTGTAGAGTGTATTTTACCTGAGATTTGTTGGAAAAATCTGGAGTCTTCTCCTTCTGTGGTGCAGATATTGGAGGCATCAATAAGCCACCCTCTAAACCAGGCAAGTGTTTTCCCAGGATCTGGAGGCTTTGAAAACCTGGGGAACAGCCTGGAGTCCTTACCAAGGAGGACAGGAGCAGGAAATCACCAAGTCCTGATTAAGGAGGAAGCAACACAAAGGAAAGGAGTGGGAACCAGGGAGGGTGGCAGCCAGTGGGAGTGGGAGAGCAGGCACATCCCTGACTTTGATGCATGAGGAACAGGGAACTGCTGCTGTGGTGACCCCCAGCCTGGAGCCTGGGCTGGCTGCCACCACTGAGCCATCCCTCCAAAACTGCACAATGAGGAATTCTGGAGTGAGTTTGTGCGGGCAGGAGGGGCCGGGGAGCCGCGTGTGCCTGCATAGGCTCTGGAATTGGCACCTAATTACATTAATTCCATGGGCATGCTTTCCATGGCAATTGTGTTTTCATGGCTATTTAAAGTCTGTTTAAATGTTTGCAGAGCTTTAATGACTGTTAATTAACTGCTGGATGCAAATATGTAGAAGGTGAGGGCGCACACATTTTGGGTGCACACACATCCCCCCTCCCTGCTGTGCTACAGGACCTGGAAATGTCCCCACTGCCAGCTGCTGGTGACTGCCTGCCCTGAGGAGCTTGTTCCCATGGGCTGTGGGGGGGGGGTCTTCCTTTGGGGTACGAGGTTCTGTAGTCCACCAAGACACCCAGTGACATCTGGGTCTGGAAAATGGATGCTCAGTCCCTGGAAGTCTCCAAGGCCAGGCTGGACAGGGCTTGGAAGAACCTGGGACAGTGGAAGGTGTCCCTGCCCATGGCAGGGGATGGGATGAGATGGGCTTTAAGGTCCCTTCCAACCCAACCCATTCCATGATTCTATAATCTATTCTATAATCTATTCTATAATCTAATTTCTGCCCAAGATTCCTAAAACATGTGATACCTTGGGGTGTTCCAGCAAAAAAAAAAAAGTGGGGCTGGATTTTAGAGGGAGCAATGGATGCTCTCCAAGGCAGGTGAATCCACGAGAAGGGGTGAGGGTCAGATGCCTCTTGGTGCTCCTTTCACTTTCAAAATCCACTTTTCTGACAAAACGAACACCAACCATATTCTGGTTAGAGCCATAAAATTCAGGACTTATCCCCCAGTTTTGAGCAGACCAAGGTAATCTTCCACTTACTCATTTCAGTGGGACCCACCAGACTAAACTGTGTATTTACACAAAAATTGCTCGTTTTCTGCTTCATCTGCCCACTTTGGGCTGCCCTGCATTTGGCTGCTCTGTCAGGTGGAGACAGTAAGCTGCATTTTTAATGCTGTAACAGGGTACTGGAAAGGGCTGTTGATGCCATGAGGTTCCAAACAGGACAAGGAAATTAACGTGGAGGTTTTCCATGGCTGAACACCTCCAGGTGGTTTTAAGGTGGTGCAGAGCAGGAGGTGGGGACAGAGAGAAGGGCCATGCCCTGTGCTCTTGGCTCCCCAGCAATATTATTCCATAAACATCTTTGGGCAAAGGGCACCTTGCAGACGGCTGTGAATTCCCAGATGTGCCTGAAGCCAGACAGACACTGTTGGGTTCTTTATTCCTTCTTTGAAACTGAAACATAAGAGAAAAGAAAACTCAGAGCAAAGAAAACCAGAAAATGATCCTGTTTCTTTCAGTGATTCAAACTTAAACAGCTGCCACTGGCTTTGGAAAAACTTTTTTTTTGGCACCAGCAAGTTTTCTGTGACCCCTTCATAAGAAATTTCATCTTATTTTGGAGTGTGCCTGTTTTAAATCTGAATTCATCAACCAAAACAAGAAAAAAAATTCCACTAGAAGAATTCTAGTTTTGAAGATTTTGGTCTGGAAGCAGCAGCAGAAGACAGTGAAACTCAAATGCTTTTGCTGCTGCCTTTAAATCACAGAATCCTTAGGGTTGGAGAAAACCTCCAGGATCATCAAGTCCAACCTTTGACTGATCACCACCTTGTCGACTAAACCACACTGTCAAGTGCCACATCTACTTATTTCTTGAACATTTCCAGGGCGACCCCACACTGCCCTTGGCAGCCTGTGCCAATGTTTAACTACTCTCCAATGAATAATTTTTCCCCACTATCCCACCTCAACCTCCCCTGGCCCAGCCTGAGGACATTCCCTCTCCTCCTGTCCCCGTTCCTGACCCCCCTGGCTGTCCCCTCCTGTCAGGGAGTTGTGCAGAGCCACAAGGGCTCCCCTGATCCCATTTTTCTCCAGGCCGAGCCCTCCAGGGAAGTCTCTGGCCCGTTCTCTCCCTGTGCCATGGCTCTGCACAAGCTCACAGAAAAGTCTGGTTGGGATCTGTGCTTGAGAAATGACACCTCTGCTGCCCTGCTGAGCCAAACAGAAAACATCTGAATTCTGATTTGTGCAGAGCCTTTTAGTCTCCTTTAAACTTTTCTGGAACAGACCTTATGCCTGTGGAAGGGCATTTTTGTTCATCTGAATTCCAGCCACCAGGAGCAGCACAGGATGTGGCAAATGATGTTTTGGGGGAATGCTCATCTCCCATCCCGATGTTTCTGCTTCTTCCCTGGCAGGTGTGTCCAGAGAGTCCTGTGGCAGCAGGGGAAACCAGAGTGAGTCCAAACAGGAGTCCAGGATTGCCATGGGTGTACAGCTCCACTCATTGCTGTTTCTGCCACCCCCAACCCCCTGGAGCCCAGCTGGGCTGCCTGTCCTGTTCTGGGGAGGGCAGGCAGAGCTGGGCAGGGACACTGCCACCCCAGGCAGTGTCACACCCCCTGCCCTGCCTGCTGCCAGCCCTGCAGAGACACCAGCACTCAGGCTCCTTCTAAAATAACAAACTTTAATCTTCCTTTTTTTCATCTTCTTTTGACTTTCAGTATAAATTACCTCATCTGAGGTGTCACCAGAAATTGATTTGTTATGCTAAATACTTGCCAAATAAATAATGAGCTCCCAAACCAGTCTATATGCAATAAGACAAGGAGTGAATTATTTCTAGTGGTTTCTTTTATCATGCATGGATTAAATTATTTCAGCGCCTTGATTCTCAGGGCTGGGCCATCTTCAAAAATGTGCTAGTGACACTTAAAATCACCAAGCCCCCCTCTGTGCTCTTTTATGATATTAAATGTCACCAATTTCCTCATTTTATCACATTATTACAGCCTTTTCTTGCCTGGAAGGAATCAAATTAATGAAAACCAAAAGAATCCAAGGTGTCTGCCCATACATCTCCCATAAAATCATCCCCCACATTACACAACAAGTTTCCAGGTGATGCCACGAGGCAAAAGACCAAACCAATTTAAATAAGGCTGATTGCTGCCTTTAGAAACCCCAACAACCCAACCCCAAAGCTGAACAACACTGATGCCTGTTTGAAGGTGCTGATAAAGAGAACCAGAACATTTACTTAGCAGAAATGCTCTCTTTTATTTGCTCTGCCACATTTTTGCTGAGATGTCTCCTTCTTGGCTGTGTTTTCTGGTTTCATGCACAGCTCCCAGAGGTTGTTTTTGCTGTCCTCAGGTTTGTGAGATGTCCCCACTGTGGTGCTTGGGGGACACTGGTGATGGAGATGGAACTCAGCTCAGCAGTGTCTGAAACCTCCCCAAACCCTCTGCCAGCTGTTTGGGGGCCTGGGCGGAATGATCTGGGGACATGGAGAGCAGTGTCACCTGTGGGCAGAAAGGCCAGGGAGGGAAGGAGCTGTGGGGACTGGGCAGGGATTGAGCCTGTGGCCCTTCTGGGGATGGGTGAGGTGCCAGGGCTGCACCTCCTCCCTGCTGTGCCCACCTCAGGGGGTTCTGGATGGAACTGAAGGTCTTGGAGCTCTTTTCCACCCTAAATGACTCCATGGTTCTGTTTGGCCTTGGGGGCTACGGGCAGAACTCGGCTCTGATCTCACCTGTGAAACAGGAGGTGAGGACGGAAACCAACAGCTCCAGAGGCTGACTGTGACACCTCCAGGGGAATGAGTCCATGGATGGAGTCCTCAGGGCAGGAAAAGGCCTCTCTGGGCGTCAAATTCAGCCATCAACCAGCAGCATCACCGTGTTCACCACTGACCCACGTCCCCAGGTGTCTCATCCATGCTCCTTTTAAACCCCTCCAGGGATGGGGGCTCCACCACTGCCCTGGGCAGCTGTGCCAGGCTTGGACAACCCTTTCATTGAAGAAATTCTCCCTGATACTCAACCTAAACCTTCCCTGGTGCAACCTGGGGCCATTTCCTTGATCCTATCACTTGTTCCCGAGGCCTCAGAGCTTCGCCCCAGCGTCCCTTGTTGCTGGACCTCAGCTCCTGCCCCTCTGTGCCACTGTGGCTCTTCTGCAGGCAAGGAGGGTTTTTCCACAGCTGTCCCCACTCAGTTCTTGAGCCCAGCTCGTGGGAAATGCAGTTCCAGCAGCTCAGGCTCACCTCAGTGGATTCAGAGCATGGGCTGCTCTGGAGGCTACAGGCTCCTACACTAAATTACCAGTGTGTCTTCATTGACTGTAAAAAGCCCTGGTGGGACTCCCTTCATGGATTGAAGCTTCTGCAAGTGTCCAATGGAGAAAAGAGAGGCAAAAAACTGAGGGAGGTGGAGAAGATGGAAGAAATCCTTATTTGGAAACAAAGAGAAAAATCCCCGTGGCAGAACAAGTGTGACTGGCTGCTCTTGATGCTGATTTGTCTGCTGTAAAATGAGAGATTATTAGGGTTAAATTAGGCAGCTATTGCCACTTTTCAATAAAGTGGGCTGTGTCCATTAATGCCTGAAGATGCTTATTATTATTTATTGATACATAAAGCTGCTGTACAAGCTTTATTTAAAGGCATGCCAGGCACGATTACTATAATTTGCTAATGTAACTAAAGAATTTCCTATTATCCTAATGTCACCTTGCTAAAGCTCTGGTGATTTTTTTCCCCTGCAATATCTTGCTACAAAGGCAATTCAGCACAGCTGCTCAGTTCAGTGTTGGTTTTGTGCCATTCACTGAGGCTACTTGGCTCGTGGGTGGCTTGGATTATGAATTCAATAATTCAGTTATGTTCAAGCAACATCAAACGAAGCATTGGTGCACAGAGAGCCCTGAAATGGTTGCTCCTGAGGCATTTGAATCCCTGGCTCTCAGGTTGGACCCTCTGTGCCTGGGCACACTCAGAGGTGTGGCTGCTCCCAAAGAGCTGCTCCTGCAGGAGAGAAGCATCTCCCCAGGGCTCCACGAGACTGAGGGGCCAGGAAAGGAACAGCTTTGAGGAAGTTTGAACAATCCCAGAATCCCAGAGCCTTGTGGGGAGAGCTCTGCCAGCTCCTGGCTGGGACTGGCTGAAGCACAGATGGTTGGTGCAGATATGAAGAGATAACTCAGGGTTAAAGGCACAGCAAGGGTCATCTCTGGGGCCAGAAGGGCTCAGGCCCCAGCTAAGAATCATCATCTTAGTCTGGACAGCAAATGTGGGAAGGGATAAAATAAATATTCTTGACTGAGAGACACTGTTTTACAAACTATAAAAGACACACAAGTTATCACTCTAACACCCCCCCCCCCCCCCCCGAAAGTCGAGATTTCTCCCCAGAGTTTGGATGCAAATCCAGGTTACTTCCCTGGGGATTGAGGGAAAGGATCTTGATGTGTGCTCATCACAAATTGGTTGGTAGGAAACATTGGATCCTAAATTACATTATTTCTTCTCTAGCTGTAACATTTATAGGTACCTTTAACCTCATGCTGTACATATCTACTAATAGTCTCTTTTCGTCCTTATTCTTGTGTAGTATTCGTTTGTTTTAAGTCTTATGTCTGTTAGTTTTGTATCTGTTAAATAAATAATTCATTCTATAATAGACTGAATCAGCCATTATTAAAGAACTTGTGTACAAGTGTGGGTTTTGGGGTGCTGGCCACCTCAATAAAGCTACTGCCTGCTGCCAGAGGCTGGGCAAAGGGCAGGAATTTATCCAAACCCCCACATCCATTCATAACAGTTGAGTGGCAAGGAGGTATCTGCAGCACAATGTTTGATTTCTGAACCTGCAGCCCTCAGATGGAACCAGAAAAGCCTTTGAGATAAGATCAGGCAATAGGGTGGATGGTGATTTGCTTCCCAAATTCCTCCTGCTGTAACCCAAATGCTGCCTGCAAAGGCTGAGCTGGAACAGAGACTAGACAGAGCAAAAGGAATAAAATAGGGATTTATTGAAAGGTATTCATTGAAAGTGCAAGAGCCTGGCTGGGGCTACACCCAAATCAAATCCAAGCTGGATCCTGGTCACAAGTTTTTACACTTTTTAAAGTTTTGGTTCATCTACATATTGGGGTCAATTATCCAACCACAGCCCCAGGCTATGAAGTCTCAGCCCCAGGCTTGCCCCCTTCCCCTCGCTGTTGTTTTTGCTTTTTGGGTACTGGGTGTCCTTGATTCTCCAGCTGGGAAGGAATTGTTTTGTCACTACCCTGTGAAGAGAACTTACCAACACCTAATATGAAGTTTCAGAGTTACACACTAAGCAGCAGAGATTCTGAAAAATAGAAAAGCTAAAACCCAAGGTATCAGAACAATGCAGTGCTTTCCAGGCCTGGATCCATTGCTGCAGAGCCATTGCTGCTTGGATGTCACGTGGAATGGACACACTGCTGAGGTCACAGCCCTTCTATTACAAGATCTCCCCTCCAAAACCAGTGCCCTGCTGATTCTGCAGAGCTATTTTATCTGAACTGCAGGGGAGCTCTCACCCAGGTGTGTCCTTGGCCAGGGGTGGCACCACCCAAAGGTACAGCAGCACAGAGGGGACACGTGGCTGTGCTGTCCCCTCAGCCAGGCAGGAGAATTCAGGCTGATGGATTTCCCTATTTCCCTGCTCCCCAGACAGCCCCTGGGGCCTGGAATGATGGCTGAGGCCACTTGGCAACTTCAGGCCATGGTGCATTTTGCTGCTTTTTAACTGATTTTGTTTTATTGTTGGTTCTTTTTTCTGTTTGTGTTTTTTATAGTCACAATTTCTTTCTTTTTTTTTTTTCTTCTGTGTAACTGAAAGCACTTGGTGTATATCCTTTTGTCCTTTTTTTAATTTTTTTTTTTTTCAGGAGAGAGTTTTCTTTAGGTTGGGTTTCAGTAATTAAGGTGGATTTCAGAGTGAGGGTTGATGTTCCCTTGCAGAAGCCAGGTGACTCCTTCCAACAATCTCACTCTGGCACATGGATCACTCTAAGGACATCTGAACCTGTGTGTGCAGGTGTGACTGGGATGTTTTCCCCTGGCAGTGCCTGGCTCCTCTGCCATTTCCTGGAGAACATTGCATTTATCCTTATTATGGATTCATTCTTACTATGAATTACTATGAAGGTGGCTGCTGCTGTGATTCCATGTTTCCATGAGGTGCTGATGGTCATGGATGGGGCAGACAGGGGTGGTGGAACACACACCTGGATCTGCTGGAATGCCCAGGTCTTGCTTGCTCTCAGATCCAGCTGTGCTGGAAGCAGCTGGAAAAAAGGGAACTCCAGGCAGAGAAAATGTGGGAGAAGAATCCAGGTGTTCATTTCAGGGGGAATAAAGCAGCCTGTAGTCAGCACCCTTATCTCTGCAGGAACACTCATGCTTTTACTTCCATGGATCTTCAACAAAGGCCCAGCAGCCCCTGACAGTGGATGAAGCAGCTGCTGGGGAACGTGGTTCAAAGTCACCTCAGGTGTCCCGTGGTGGGCACAATGCCAGCAGCAGATGATACAGTTTACCTGGAATATTATTCTGCATGGAGCAAAACATCTTCCAACAAACACCCAGCCACTATTCTGTGATCCTATGAAAAGCCTTTGAAGCCTGAATATCAAATTCCTTTAAATTAGCCATTATTTTCATAAAGCAAGAAAACCCTGCATTTTCACCAAAGTTCAAACTTTGAACTTTCTGTGTGGTTTCTTTTTCTTTCTCTTTCTTGTCCAAAATGACTGGTCATTTTCTGGCTATTTTTGAGGTTCTGGGTTCAAGCTAACATGGTTGGAAAATATCCCAATGAAAAGAAAGCAGATAGCAAGTTTGGAAATGGAACTGGGCAGGCACAACAACTGCAAGGAGGAACAATTTCAATGATGGTGCATCTATATTTGTGCCCCCTGCACATTTGTATTGTTGCTGAGCTTTTATAAAATGATGTTTGCTGCAAATGATGGATAATAGTGAAAATGTACCTGCTGTACAAAGGCAGCATTCTGCTTGGAAAGGGAACAGCTTCTCCTTTGGGAGAGTTCTTCCCATGGGCTGAAAACAGGAAAGGAAGCTGTACCAAATTCCAGTGACCATGAGCATTACACAAGGGGCAAAACTTGGACTATCACGAAATACTTACCAAGGGTTCAGCCCAGGACAAGAATTTCTATGTGTAACCATCTAATACACAAATTAAAGTGGAGTTCTCACTAATTAGTGCTCTCAGAGTGGTGTGATGGGCCTGGGGTGTAGCAGGGAGATCAGTGTAGGTGTCCAGGGAAGCTGTAGATGCCCCACCCCTGGGAAGCAGAATCCTGGAATATCCTGGGCTGGGAGGGACCCCCAGGATCAGGCAGGGCAGCCCCCAGCCCTGCACAGACACCCCAACAACCCCACCCTGAGCATCCCTGGCAGCGCTGTCCAAACGCTCCTGGAGCTCTGGCAGCCTCGGGGCCGTGCCCGTTCCCTGGGGAGCCTGGGCAGTGCCAGCACCCTCTGGGGCATGGAACAACCTTTCCTGATATCCAGCCTGACCCTGCCTGACACAGCTCCAGCCATTCCCTGGCTCCTGTCACTGTCATAGAGAAGAAATCAGTCTTCCTCTTCTCTTCCCCTCACAAGGAAGTTGTAACTGCAATGAGTTCTCCCCTAGGTCTCCTTCAGCTGAACAGACCAAGTGCCCTCAGCTGTTCCTCTTGGGCTTCCCCTCCAGACCCTTCCCCATCCTCATGTCCCCCGCTTTGGATACTCTCTAATGGCTTTAGATCTTTTTTTTTTTCATATTGTGGCACCCAAAACTGCTCCCAGGACTCGAGGTGAGGCTGCAGCAGCTCTGAGCACTGTCCCAAGGCCAGGTTGGACAGGGCTTGGAGAAACCTGGGATTGTGGAAGGTGTCCCTGCCTGTGGCAGGGGTGGGATGGGATGAGCTTTAAGGTCCTTTCTAACCCAAACCATTTTATGAATCTATGTGCTCAGGGTCAGGTTTTTTTTGGCAGCAGAGGTTTGAAATACCAAGATTTGAAGCTCATTAGAAAGGTCACAGTGCAGCTGATGTGCAGAGCCCTTTGGAGTCACCAGTCTAAAATCTGATAGTAAATAATCAAGTCATTCCTAAAGGATTAGTGCACTATTAATGTGCAGGGTACATCATAAGAAGCGTTTTCCAGAAGGGAAAGCCCAGTTTCAAAGTCACCAGCCTGTCACTACATTTCCCCCTAGCTTTTCAGATATTTCCCTCATTTCTTACACTGCCCTCATTTCCTTGGGATGAGTTGCAGGGGGCTGTTCCTGTTCTCTTGTGCAAAGAGGATACTGAGCCAACCTTGGAAAAATTCCTGAGAGGCCCTGTAAAAAATACATGGCCTTGGTGTTAGATGACACAATGCTTGTTTTGTTGAAAAAAACAACTCTAGGCCTCTCATCTGGCCTAGAAACATATTTTTATTTAACTATTTCTTTTTAAAAGGAAAGCTGTGATTCTTGCGGGCCTTTGTGGTGGGAGAAATGGTGAAAGCGTGGATGTATCACCCAGCTTGCTTCTCACTGAGTGCAGGGAACCAGGATTTCACCTCCAACATCACCTTGTGCTGTCTGGAGGTGGTGACATCCGAGGAGCTGAGGGGGGAGGTTTTCAGCATATGTTGCAGTCAGAAGTGTGTTCAGCAGGAGCCAGGGAGCTGCTTTGCCAGGAAACATTGCAGGAGTCCAGGATGTCCCAGCTGAAGAGCCCCTCCTTCTTAATTAAAACCTTTTCCTGATAAAGAATTCAAATTTGGCAATACTGAAATATTCTGTGATCTAAGTTCTGGCTTTGTAAGAGGAGTATTAGCAGGAAAATAAAGTGGGACGAGGGAAATCTCCCAGGGTGACAATGTAATTCTTGTGTTTTCAGATTCAAAGATTGGAGATTTTTCATTTTCAAAATTATTTTCATTTGGAAAGTTCTCCCCATTTCATCAGTGTCAGCACTCCATATCCCCAAAGATCAAAATTGCACATTTCCTTGGAGATTAAATGAAACATTACTCAAATCAAGCTGGTTGGACAGAGCTGCCAGTCAAGCAGAGAGCTCTGCTGGTGTCCCTCACAGCCCTGCTCAGACACCTGGCACGACCAGACCACAGCAGGGTCACTTAGGACCTGTTGTGACACTTTGGGTCTCTGAGGTGCCCTCAGGACAGGGCAGAGATTACTGTTTGCTGTGCATCCATGGAAAGCTGTGCACACCTATCCTGTCCTTATCCAGCTGATCTGGAAAACCCATCTCCCTGGTGATTTTAGGAAGGCCCTTGTGGGGTGTTGCCCACCTTTGAGAGGCTGCCAAGGTAGGAGGAGCAGCTCAGGGTGCTCAGGTACAATGTGATGTGCACAGTACAATGCTCCCTCCAGCATTGCCTTCATTCCTGATTTTCTTTCTTGGTGCCCTCAACCCAACTTCCAGTGCAAGAAACCACATCAGCAGTCAGGAAATGAAGCTTTGTCAACATGCAGAGTTACCAGTGAGAAGGAGAAAAGTACTGGTTCAAAACTCTACCACTTGTTATTTGGGAAGAGAAAACCCAATGGGTTTTCTTCACCCATTTTTCCCTCACACCCCAAGCCACGCTCTCCCCCACTCCCTTCTTCTGTGTCTCTGCCTTGCCTCTCCAATGACCAGTATTTATCTGTCACCTTCCAGATTTTAGGAGCAGGAATTCCTAATGAAACATGGCTTTGGCTCAGAGCTCTACAGTCCAGTCTGCCCAGTGCAATGTGTGATGGATGAGAGCCAGCAAAGCTGAGAGCAGGGCTAAGGTGGATCTGCCTGGATTTATTTCCCTTCTCTGTGCTTTGCTTTCTGTTTCTCCTGCCCCACAGCTGCCTGAACCCAGCCAGGTTTTATGGAGTGACAGCAGTGAACCAGGGTTGCTTCATGAATCAGGGGGAGCTGAAATTCTGCAGCACTGAAGACTATTTTCAAAGGCAATTTCATGGACTGTTTTTTCCTGATTCCTAGTGATGTCTGGCCACATTTCTACATGGAGCTCATCTAGGACATGCTGCCAAGCCTGAGATGTGAGGCCAGGCCAGTGCCACCCACTGTTCTCAGCTGTGTGATGCTCCACTGCAAGCTGGAGGAAAACAGAAAGGAAAAAAGCCATGGGTTTTGGTGCCTCCTTCCTTTCCAAGGAGATTCTGATGGGTGGCTGCATTGCACAGCTTTAGAGAGCACGTCCTTGAAAATTACAGCTCTTAGCTCTATTCTGTCTTCCTACACAGTGGTTTGGGATCTACAAATATTTTCTGTTGCTAAAAGGAGAGGAAGGATCACAAGGTTATCAGCTGCATTCAGACACTGCCTGCACTGTTCCTTTGTGGAGAAGAACACTCAGAGAGCCCAATTTTCTGATTTGACTTCCCACACAAGGAGAAGACTCTTCCAAAAATGGATGGGAACTGAAATTGTGAGCACCATTATCTGTATTTTATCTCAATTGGGGATCCTGGGTGGATGGGAAGTGGGGTTGGCCCAGAGGAGGTTGAGCTGCTGCTCTGATTAAAGAGCCCCCACAAATGACAGTGCTTTGAAAGGACCAGCACAAGTGGCCATTGGAGCTGCAACCCAGACCAACCCTCCTGTGTCCCCACTGCCTGGAGCTCATCCCACTCCATCCTCCAGCACAGGTGCAGTGAGAGGCTGGAGCTGTTTCCAAACTGGGGGCATTTACTGCAGGGAGCACAATAAGCAGCTCGGTTATTACCCAGTTGATGGGGTGAACTCCTGTGTGCCCACTCCAATTCATCTGCTTGGCAAACTGGGAGCATTTCCTGGTTCATGAATCTCCAGCGAGCAGCTGGGGACGTCTGTGGGCGCGGGCTCGTTCCCATTTCAGCTGCAGACATTAGTGGGGTAAAGAATGAGCAGAGCCAAGGCACCAGCCACTGGTGTGGAGCCAGAAATTGCTTCTCAGGACGCCTCTGGAAGCCAAATTGCTTCCCAGCACAGTTGTGATAACAGTGCTGCAGCAAATGCCATTTAAATACAATTCCCTGCTAATGCAGGGGAGGAATGAGGGAATACATAAACCAAATAATTAACACTGCCTGGATGGCTCCAGTTCTGTGCGTGGAAGGACAAGAGGGAAGTAAACAGTGGGGTGGAAGAGGACAGCTTTTCCTTGTAATTGCAAAACTTAATTTGCTCTTTAAGGAAGGATCAAAATGACATTAAATTGAATGCCAATTGATTTCAAAGGGGTTTGAATTGATTTCTGGAAACTATTGCTGGTTAAAATTGCCAGGGAAAGCCCATCAAGACTGACATCTTTACAGCCACTACGGCTGACCAGAAATGGGAACTCCTTTCTGGAAATAACTTAAAATATTTCTGTACTTTGAAATGGAAGGAAAACTGCTGCCTCATAAGGAGGGAAAAACCTCTTTTAAGGTGGCTTTATAAATATTAAACCAGCCATTTCATTTTTTACGCTTTAAAACCTTTTCTCAAGGCTCCACAACTTTCCTGGAGGCCAGGCTCTTGTGAGGGGAGCGGAGGAGATGATCTGGGAGGGGAAGCCAGGGTTTCTGGTATCCAGGGTTTCTGACATCCAGGATTTCTGACATCCTGCTGCACCTAAAGGATGTGGCAAATCTAGCCCTAGGACTGGATTCTCCTGAGGCTGCCCAGTGCTGGACAAAGTGGAGGTCTGGCTCCAGAAATTGGTGCTTGGAGGCAGATATCCCAGGGCCCACAGGCTTCCAGGGATGAGCATGGTCTGCCAAGGAGATATGAACCTCTGAGTCACTGGAAAATGAAGTTTTTAAAGGGCAATGTGTGCTCCCCTCCAGGTCTCCAAAACAGAGAATCTGGCAGTTTTCCATAAGAATTTGATCATCACCTGCATGTTCCTTCAGTGTTGAAGTATTGTTTTTTTCTGCTGAAGACCTGCTCTGTTGGAGAATTCCCAGCTAGCTCAGAGATTCCCAAATTCTGCTCACCATGAGCAGCTATGGAGCTTCCCCAAGGAACTCCTTCCCTGGCCTCTGGCCCCATCCCCACTGCTGGGGTTTGTTGGCAGCTGTGTGATGTGGATACAGCTCTGGCAGGCTGCACACAAATCCCCAAACCTGAAACCAGTGAATTTTAAACCATGTTAGCTCCGTGGTTTGGCAGTGGAGGGGGATGACCTGGTGAGTAAAGATGAGCTATTTAAATACCTGTTCCTTAACGAGGTCCATCCTTCCAAACAGGCACAGAATGGTTCTTAGGGAAGATTTTATTCCCTCAACAGCAAAAGCAACACGACACACATTTAATATTCCTTCTAATTAATATCACATCTTCTAATAGGTAAATCCTGTCAGTTTGTTATCAAACTCACAGCTCCTCTGACTGAGCAGAAACAAGGTAAGTCAGAGAGGTCAGGGCTGTGTGCCCAGGAGAGAGCTCACCCTTTAAGAAACCCTTCTCTTCATTTCCTCAGCCTTTACCTCACATTTTAAATGACTCATTTGCTGTGTGGCTGATATCATATTAAATAACTCTCTGTGCTCTGGTTTACATGGCACCCACAGCCCTCCTAGCCATGCAGCATCACTGGAGACCTGGCACTGCCAGGATTAGCATTGCAAATTCCTTGGAAAACCCAGTCTCACTTCACTGGAGTCTCCTAAGGCGATTTGCCCTACAAATCCCTATTACAGTGCACTGGTAATGCTCTCTGAGGCTAATTGTTCTTCCTCTGTTAGTGGGAACAATGTGCCCAGCCTTATGTTAAAGAAGCAGAACAGACTTATTGAATCCCTATGCCAAGTACTCTGTCATTTTTCTGCCTTTAATGGGAATTAAGAGCCTGCAGTCCTTGAGGCAGGACATGACAGAGCACATTTTTTGCGCTCATCTGCCTGTCCTTACACAGATGTGGCCAGCTGGGCTCTGGGCATGTCCCTGGCAGACACAGCCCTTCCCCAGGCTGGTCCTGCATGGAGTTTCATGGACTCCCAGAAAACTCCTCACACCCCACTGGGAAAATCTGAGCTGCCCTGGGTCAACCAGAATGGGATCACAGCAGGGGTTAAAGCACCAGCTTCTCTTTTCTCATGGCAATGACTTCTTTTCCCACTTCTGTACCAAAGGATTCCCCTCATTCCAGAGGATCATGGAATCATCTTGGATGCATGGAAGACTGGAAGGCCTGGTCCTTGGTCATTCATTATCTGTGGCTGTAATTGATTTTTATCCAGTTCAGTTCTGGGATAAGAAAAGAATATCAAGAACCCTGGAGGTGTTTGATCAAAAGTGTGTGAGGAATCAGGGCTCCTCTGAGCACAGCCAGTCTGCCAACCCAGGGTTTTCCTGTGAGATCCTGCTGGCAGCCTGGCAGTGGGGCAGCACTGGTTCAAACTGGGACAGCCATGGAACCTCTGTGGGTGCAGCAGTTGTTGGGATAACACAGGGAACAGGACCAGCCAGGAAGGGAGCTCCCTGTGTGTGGCCTTTCAGGCCTCAGCCCTGCTGCATTTGTCTGCCCTTTTGGTAATTAAATGCACTTAATTAACACACAGTGAGAGTGTCCTGGCATTGATGAGGGTTCCTGTTTGTGCTGCTGCTCTGGGAATCGGGGATACAGACCCCTGAGGCGAGAAAAAACCCTTCAGCTGCCTTCCTGCTGCTGGGTGGGGGCAGCTGAGCATGTGCCCAGGTTCCAAGCAAACCAAGGGGAGAGGAAGGGGTGGGAAAAAGGAAGAAGAAAATAGGAGATGGACAAAAGGCCTGTGTCACCACCATTAGGAGATACTGCCCCTGGAAGGCTGTAGTGGCACAGAGGAGCTGAGTCAGGACTTGATGTGGAGAAGGCTCCTAAATCCTGTCAGCGTGACCACAGTGTCATTTTGGCACTCAGGTGTGATGCTGCCTCCTGTCCACAGGCAGCTGCAGGGAGCTCCAAAAAACCTCTCCTTTAAGACAAATGACCTGGAGAAGCTGTTTGAACCCTGCTGGCCCCAGCTCCTTCCAGCATCCTGGGCAGGATGAGCCCCACTGAGCCCTGGCTGTCCCCAGCAGTGCCTCCTGTCCTCACCACCGGGAAAAGTGCCTGTCACTGCTGGATTCTGCACAGGCTGAGGGGAGTCAGGTTCACAGGAGAAGAGAAACAAGGATGTGGGGAAAAAGAAGGGATATTGGTGCAGCCTGTTTAGCCATAAATTCTTGTGGAGAAGAGGAGAGGCTGCTGTTCAGGGGGGAGATAAACCCCGTGGAGGAGAGGTGATTTAAACCACAGATCAAGAACAAACCGTTCAAGTGTAGGTTTTAATTGCAAGTGAGGAGATTCCTTGATACACGATAAGAGAATTCTTTAACAGCCTTCCCTGGGGAGCACGGGAAAAGCCACTGCTTTCAAGGCAGAGTTTAATAAGCTGGTGTGATGGCAATCACAGGGAAGAGGACTTGACAATAGAGGAAACTCCTTCAGTCCCTCTCTTACTACATTCTTATCTCTGCCCTTCCCTTGATACTCTGGGACCAGGCTTTCTTCATTTAATTAGCATGTTATTAATTAGCAGGATTACATTGAGAGCAGGTGCCAGCCCTGGCTGTGCTGCTGGCCCCACCACCCTCTGTGCACACCCTGGAGAGGCCAGAGATTGCTGAATTCCATGGCTGAACAGCACTTAAAGTCAGTAAAGAAAAACAATGCCCAGGTCGGTCCCAGGATCTCAGCCACTCTTTGCACTGGGAAGGGGTTGTGCTGCAGCAGGGTGAATTTGAAGGATCGTGCATGGGGAGGGAAGGTTTGAGGGTAGATGGGAAAGTTGATGTATTGCAGATGGACATGTGCAGCAGGCACTCTGTGTCAGAGAAAGTTCATTTTATAAGGCTCATTAACTGTTTTTGAATAATTTTTGGGCTACTCTCCCTGGAACCTGTTGTTGGTACCTTGTACCTTGGAGTGGTGGGAAATACCTGAGGGGAGCTGCCAAGAAAAATGGAGAGGAATTATTGACAAGGGCCTGGTGAGTCAGGACAAGGAGGAATGGCTTCAAAATGAAAGACAGCAGGGGTAGGTGGGATATTGGGAGGAAATTCTGTGCTGTGAGGGTGGGCAGGCCCTGGCACAGGGTGCCCAGAGCAGCTGTGGCTGCTCCTGGATCCCTGGAAGTGTCCAAGGCCAGGCTGGACAGGGCTTGGAGCAGCCTGGGACAGTGGAAGGTGTCCCTGCCATGGCAGGGGGTGGAATGAGATGGGCTTTAAGGTCCCTTCCAAGCCAAACAAGTCTGGGATTCTGTGATTCCCAGTGCTGTCCCCAGAGGGCTCAGCCCTGCCAGCATGGAGGGGCCACAGAGATGCCCTGCAATCCAGAGATCATGAAATCCAGTGAGAGGCCTCTGGCCTGTGTGCTGGGCCTGGCAGTGCCACAGCAGTGCCATCAGAAGGGTGGCAGTGTCACAGCAATGTCACCAGAGCAGTGGCAGTGTCACAGCAGTGCCCCCAGAGCTGTGGCAGTGTCACAGCAATGTCACCAGAGTGGTGGCAGGGCCCTGGTGCGTGAAGCTGCCAGCGAGTCCCGCAGAGAGGAAGACACAGAGCCTGTGGTGACCCAGAGGAGTGGCACACAGCAGCTGGCAGCCCCGGGCTGTAAAACACAGCAGAAATGACCCCGTGCTGCGCTCTTGCCTTAGGGCAGCTTGGGGCTGAGCGCTGACCCCAGGCCTCTCTGTGCTCCTTTAAATAGAGGGAAGAGCCTCACGTCCCATTGTCCTCAGCGGCCATGGCGTGTGCTGCTATTTCTCTGGAAAATGCTCCCTCCTGCCTCAGCCAGGCCGGGATCCCTGCCTGGAAAAATGGCTTTCTCCTGAGCATTTGTTATCTGCAGCTGCATGAGACTCTGGGGCTGTTCAATTAAAGAGCCCGTTTTCCCATTAACTGTCTCCTCAGACAAATGGGAAGTGTATTTAATGCTCGCTCAGGATGAAGCCAACATGTTTCTCCTGCTGTTTTACACTTTCTTCTTCGCAGGGATTTGTCGTCTCTGACTGTTCAAATACCTTGAAGTTCCCCAGCATTTACCATCAGGGAAAGGTAACAAGTGTGGTGACAAAGAGTGAGTGCCAGATAAGCCTGGGAAAATGGATGGCTTTAATAGATGTTACTGAGGCCCTTTTGCACCCTGCCTGATGCTGAGCAACCTCCCCATCCATCACCCTCACTCTGCCTAAGGAGAGCGCAGCAGCCAGCCTTTACCAGACCTTTCCTCCCCTGCTCCTGTTAGGCAAAGTGCTGGCCTGGCTCCCTCCCCTCTCCCTCTCTGAGTTTGGAGAAGGCAAAATAAGCAACAGATCCCCAATCTCAGCTTGGTGCTTTTTGTTAACGTGCCCTGAGAATCAGCTTTTTCCTGCCACTGGTACCTTGCTGTACCTTAATACAAGAACTGATAAAGTGTGCTCTGAGCCTTTATTTTCCTTTTCCCCCCACCCTTGTTTCTTCAGCACTGTTTTCCCGTGAATCAAACAGCTGAGGGAAATGATGCAGATTTTTGCCTGTATAAAAATACTTTGGCTGAAATATGAGTTCCATGTTGGGTTGATGTATTAATCCTTGTCTCCTGGACAGCAATAATCACTCTCTGTCATTTTTCAAGCTGCAACTCAGCACTTCAGCTCTTTCCACTCGCCTTTCAGCAAGTTTGGTGTCAGCCCCAAAATGGGGAAGGGAGGAAGAGGAGGAGGGCAGAGCTCCTCTGGGCCTGATCCTGCTCTGACCTATACTGAAGGTATGTAATGAATAACTGGGGTAAAAGCAGCCTCAGATTCCACTGTTCCCTGATTTCTCATCTCATTTCTAAACCTTGTCTAAAGAGCAGAGGGATTTGTGTGGGATCATTCTGCCCCAGCTGGACTGAGCAAGGCTTGGTGGGAACATTCTGGCTCCTTGGGACTCACCAGACTTGATGGGACCAGCCTGGCTTGCTTGGACTGACCAGCCATAGCGGGACCACCTGTGTTAGTTTGAAAGCAAAACCAGTGAGAGATTCCAAGTCAGAAATACAACTTAATAGGAAAAAGGAGAAAAAATAAAACACATGCAACAGGACAAAAGAAAGCCACTGACAGAGTCAGAATACAACCTGACACCCTGCTAGTTAGGGTGCTGGCAGCAGTCCAGATGAAGTGATCTTGTTGAAGCAGTGATCCTGTAGAAAGGTCTGGTAGCTCTTGTCCTCTGGAATCCAGTGGGAAAAGGCTGCTTTGGTGTTGCAAATCTCAGTTTTTATCTAGGTAGGAAAGGCTTGGCTCCTCCCCCTGGCTGGAGCATCTCCCAATGGGATGATGGAATTTTATCAGTCATCCAGTAGGATTCAATGGCCCATTAACAGGAGATATCTCCTGGAGGGAGGATGGGTTGTGGAAAAGATAAAGAACACTGCCCCACCTGGTTTAACAGATGGTGACAGAATACAGACTTTTGGGCACATCTTTACATTGTAACCCAGGACACCAGTCAGACCACTCTTCCCTGCCCATGGCCAGGGGCTGGGACCCAACGGTCTTTAACTCACCCCACACCAATCTGTGGTTGTGTGATTCCTGAGCTCTGTGTGCAAAGGGCAGGGCAGGGGTCTGTTCCTCTTGGCTGCGGCAGGGCTCCTGGGAGTTTGCACTAGCAGAGAATAAAGAGCAAGTGAAGTGCAAGTGATGGGAGCTGCAGTTCTCCATCCCCTACAAGCACCAGCACTTCCCCCATTGTGCTGCCCACCTTGTGCTGGGGGGGTTTAGGGCTGACATGAGAGGAGTCCTGGGAGCACTCAGTGCCTTTGTGCTCTGAGATCAGCCCCAGCTCTTCAGTAAAACAAGTCCTGATTTATCCCTGTGGATAAATAACTGAGCTTAGGACTCCATCACTGTCAGGTGTGAGGCATTTTCCCCACAAGAGCAGTAAAACCCTTTCCAGCACTTGCTCAGCATGACAAACCCTGTTCATGCCCTTGCAGCAGTGGCTTTATGTCCTCTGCCCCACAGGGGCTGTGCCAGTCACTCCAGCCCTGCTGAGGGGTTCCTGGGGATGAAGTGTCACTGTCTCATCCTGGGTGCCTCCCTCCCAGCAGAACCACTCCTGCTTCCTTGTTCCTGGTGGTCTATAGATCCAGAAATAGGAAGATTTGGTTCTAAGCAGCTCTACTTTGGGCTGAAATGGAAATTAAGCTGATGGCCACCAAGAGGGTGCCTTAAGGATGGACCACGTTTTTCCCAAAGTTTCAGCTTGAAATACTGGTCTCCTGCTTTGTTCTCCATGGGTGTTACCAGCTGGAATTCCACCTGCTGATATTAGCAGAAAAGGGAATAAAAGGGGGTGCCAGGATGAGGGGATGTAAATTCTTGTAGCTCCAGGATGCAAAGAATCTGCCAATAGAATTCCACAAGTGGAAATTTCTGACTGGTGCTGCTGTCACCAAAATCACGGGGATAAATAAGACTCCTCTAGCTCTCTCTTTAGTGTTACAGTCAGGCATTCCTTTATTCTTGACCAAGGTTTGTGTGTGTGGTTGACAAAGTTCTGGCCTCCACACCAATACAAAACATTTCACTTATTTATACATCTTTAACAAACAAAGAACTTCATGTTCATTGGTTCTAAATTACATAATCCTCTTCATTAATTAGCATTCTATTCTCTGTTGGTCTGTGATTCTCGCTCTTTATGCTAATCTGGTCCACATTCCGTGGTTCTTTTTTTATGAGTCTTTTTCTCCCAGGGGGACTCTCCAACTTTTCATGCCTTAATCTCCTCTGTATCTTCTGGTTACTCCAACTTCTTTGAAGGGCCATAAATTTAAGATTCCAGAGGCTCAATCTTCAAATCTCTTGGCTTTGTTTATTGAAGTTTGTCAGGGTTAGTTTTAATACCTTTGAGGTTTCGATGATTTAATGATCAAAGTATCAATAAGAGTTTGTGAAAAAATTTAAGTAGTGCTGGCTAAATGTGGGTAATTCTTACAATTAATTAAAACAACTAATTAGAAGTTGTTTAGGGATGTTATATCATTTCCAACACTACCAGTGCCATAAACTTGCAGAAACACCTGGAAGACTCTTAACTGTGTCAGCAGTTGGAAACCTGAGGGGTTACCCTGGAGTTCTCCTGTGTCCTGTAGGACCATGTCTCCCATGGCATCTGGCTTTGAAAGCAAGCACACCAAGGGTCAGAAGGGACCTAAGAGAGGTGTCCCTGAAGGGGACAATGCCTGGCAGCCCAGGATCCCAGACAGTTCCAAAGTCTTGGAATATTCTGCCACCCTCAAGCCCTCTGCCCGTCTGTTTTCAGGCGGTTGGATTCCTCAAGGGTGAGATATTAATGTGTGTGTGGATTTTTGAGCTTGTTTTAGTAGAGTTTCCTTCTTGGGACTCCAGGTCAGGACTCTGGGGACAGCAGCTCTTCATCCCTGTGCCCCAGCAAGGGCTTTGCACTGGGGCTGCTGAGCAGGGACAGCTTTCCCTGAGGACACGTGGGCGTGGCAGCACATGGAACGGGAGCATCCCTCCCCGTCACAGCAGCTATGGGGCGCAAGGAGGGAGGGAATAAATCACACAGCACCAACCTGGCACCATCCTCCTTTCACCCCTGGCTCTCATTCCTTCTGCTTCATGACACCTAAGCAACTTTTACCCACTCCATCCTTCTTTTGTTTCTTGTTTCTCCATCTTTCCTCTGCAGACCATGTAGAAAAGTGGGATTTTTCTTGTAGTGGGGACTTCCTTGGGCAGGAAAACTTCAGCACTGGCAGGGCTGAGTGACCCAACCCTGTGACAGACCCCAGTGACCAGCAGGGCTGGCCTGGGGGGATTCCACCTGCTGCAGTCTGGCTGGTCTTCACAGCAGCCCCAGCTCTCCCCAGAAACTCTTTCCTGACTTCACCTTTGTTTCCTGCTGCCTTCCTTTGCTTGCTGGCTTGGTGCAGGAAATACTCGTTTGAGGTCTCCCAGTACCTGAACTTTACTAGGATTGTTGGGAGTATCTCTCGAGGTTTTGAAAGACTCCTTCATTGTCAATAGAGTTAAATCCTTCTATCTGCAAAGCCTTATTTAGATAACTCACTGTTGTTGTGAACACACTGCACAAACCTGCAGCATCTTCAGGACAGCTCTGTGCTTTTAACCTCCAAGGTTTCCCTGACCAGCTTTCCCAGTGCTTTTAGAGGCAGTTGGGAACCTCAGAGTGAAATCCCTGAGTGGTGTGGGATTCTGCAGCTCCTGGGCCCAAGGCATTCCCACTTGGACCAACACTTGATAGAATGGCCAAACTTACCAGTGGCATGTTCAAAATTTACTGGTAGCAGTGATGGTAGACAGAGATCCTCAGTATTGAGTCAACCCAAAATGGAGAGTCTAAATAACAAGTTTTTTGTTTAGACTGACATTTTAGAAATGGTTATAGAAAAATGCAGCTATTCCTTGCAGGAGGCAAGAGGCAGAAGTAACATCATCATTATTATTATTACTGGTCTCAGTGCAGCTCTTTTCCATCAAAGCATCAGCCTGTTCCCTCCTTGGTTCATTTGCTTTTAATGTGGTCTGGAGTCACAGGGCTACCAGAGAAAGCTCAGAGAACCCCTCCTTCTGCTGTGGTTTTATGTTCACCTGCTGACTATTTTAATTTCTCAAGCATTTCTCCTCTAGAGTTTTATAAATGCATCGAGTTTCCTGATATTATCGGCTGATCAAATGCTGTTCCTGTGCCAAGCAGAGCAGGCAGCTCCTTCTCCTTCTCCTTCTCCTTCTCCTTCTCCTTCTCCTTCTCCTTCTCCTTCTCCTTCTCCTTCTCCTTCTCCTTCTCCTTCTCCTTCTCCTTCTCCTTCTCCTTCTCCTTCTCCTTCTCCTTCTCCTTCTCCTTCTCCTTCTCCTTCTCCTTGCCAGGGTAGGGTGTATTTCCATCCCCTGTAGCTCTGCTATCAAGGGCTGTTTTCCTAGGACAGGCTTGGAGTGAATTCAGAATTCCCAGCCTGCTGCTGTGCCAGGGAGGAGAGCAGGAAAGCCCAGCCCAGGTAGGACAAGTCCCTGGCAGGTGCTGTCACTCCCCAGCTCCCTGTTGCAGGCCAGACCAGCTGCTCACTGGCAGGTCAGGGAAGGTGCTCCTGCAAGGCTGCATTTCACAGAAACACAATTTGTCTCCTGGCCCAGCAAAATAGGTTCAGGATCATCCAAAATTCTGTGTCGAGGAGCTTTGAAGCTTGCTCATGACACCCAGATTTACTGCAGAGTATGAACAAGTGGGGGATGCCACCATCAGCCTTTATTGCTGCACTCCAGCTGTGCCCAAACATCTGTGCCCACATGCCAGAGCCTCTGTTCACAACTGCAGACACTGTCCAAGGATGATTTTTTGGGTAGGAAATTTTTTAGTTGGTGTTTGGCCTTATGCAAGGTGAAAACCAAACCTGGTGCACCATCTCAGCTCATTTCCTGTGACTGCCCCATGCTGGGCATCAATTTAATGTATTTGTCCTGGTTTAGGGCAAATTTGGAAGAAAATCTCCAAAGGGCCCTCCCCAGGAAGCAAACCCAAGTGGCCCCTCCCCCAACCGGTTCGGGAAGAAATTTCCTCAGGGAGAAGTGGAAAAAACCTGTTTATTCAACAGGCAAAGCACTGCCCAGAACAAAAAAAAAATGGGTGATACCAAACAACAAAACCTCTCACTGCTCTGAAGAGATGACAGATTCAGAAAGTGTCTCTTGCATGTGAGTAATGTGTGTCCAGAGCCAGGGAATGGCTGTGGTTGGAAAAGGAACCATGACTGATTCTGTCATGGAATTATGGAATGGGGTGGGTTGGAAGGGACCTTAAAAACCACCTTGTTCCACCCTCTTCCATGGACAGGGACACCTTCCACCATCCCAGGGTGCTCCAAGCCCCGTCCCACCAGGCCTTGGACACTTCCAGGGATGGGGATTCCATCTGGCAGGGCTGGGGCACAGCTCTGCCATCCATTGATTCTATTTATTCGAGTGAAATGTGGAACAGGAAATATCCAAAATATGATTTCTGGAAGATCTGAAGTTCCTTACAGTAACTCTCAGAGCTGTCTGGGACATGGAATCCTGGGGGATTTTCTGTAGTTTCAAATCCAGCAAATGGCCCTCTATGACTCACAAATAACGTGCCAAGTCACCAACTTCCCTGCAATTTGAACAAGACCTCTTCACTTGGGTCTGTTGAAATGTTTTTAAAAAGATGGTTAAATGGTGAATTAGGTGGTTAAATAAGTGGATAGTGGTTAATAAATTATTTAATAGCTAGCTTTAAATAGTTCTTGTAATTGAGGCTTTCTAAAATTTACGTGCATATAGGAAAAGCAGAGTTTTTTGCTTAGACAATATTGAAATGCAATCTTTTTCTAATTTCACTTTATATTGTGCTTAGTGTGATTGAAGAAACTGATTGACTATGCCCCTCTTCCCTGAACAGTTTTGGTTTCAGTAACTGGTATTTACTCTGTGGAAAAGAATTCATGGGAAAACTTCAGGTGGATCCAATCAGGTTTCTACAAGAAAGGGGCAAGCAAAACTTTCTATTTTTTTTAACACTAAATTCTCAGTGATCTGAGTTTTGAATGCAGTTCCTCTCCAGATTCAGAAGTGTGTGTATGGGATGTACAGAACCCAGCAGACAGAATATTCCCTCTGAAAGCTGCTCACCTCAGCAGGAATATTTCACATCCAAAATGAACAAGGAGAGAAGAATGGCCTGAAATTGCTGAGTGTTTTGTGCTTTAATGTGGGATTTAGGGATTTCTCATTCAGTTTTCTGGGCTGAACAGAGCTAAAGAGTTTAAATCTTTTAAGTTTTGGGTCTTTGACGATGTTTGGTCACCAGTTGAACCCTGACTACTGCAGATTGATACTTTGATTTTGTCCAGGCTTGAAAGAATTTGGATAAAGGCAGAAAGTTTCTTTCTAGAAAACAGAAACTTTGCTTTTTGAAAAAGCCTCACAATTTCCACTGGAGATGAAAAGTGCAAGTTCTTAAATTTTTGTAGCAAAATTATTTCTTGCCAACTACAGCTGACCATGGCTATTACTGTTATTGTTATTATTATTAACTATTTTTCTTGCTTCAATTCATTTATTTGCAAAACCCTTCTGCTGTTTTAGAGGTCTCAAACACAAATATTATTTTTTATTCTGAAATCAAGACTAAAATAAAATATCAGATCATTCAAATGACTTGGTTTCATATTTTGTATTTTCTGAACTACCAGACCTAACTCTTAGGAAATCCACACAGCCCTTGAAATATCTACTAAGAGAAGAAGAAGATGAGGGGAGAAGAAAGCCCATGAAGTGAAACCCAAGGAGGGAGGACAAAATAAAGCTCAGAAATGATGTTCCTGTTCCCCTCTCGATTCCCTCAGTCACCTGAGAGCCACAGATCCCCCTGCAGGGAGAAGCTGCTCTGGCACAGCCAAGGCTAAACCAAAGTGGTTTAACACAGAAACTTGAATAATTTGCAGAATGTGAGAGCAGGGCTTTGAGGATGCTCCAGCATGGGCAGCACCAGAAGTGAAGTTCAGGAAAAATGACTTTCCTTCAAGATTTTATAGTCCTTATTGTAAACAGCGAGTAACAAATTTATTTTTAAAATTATGAAAAAAAAAAGAAGAATGCCAGGAACCACTTAAGTCAGCTGGAATATTTCTCCCCTGATGACTCCAAGTTATTTATTTTCCCGTGGTTCTGCCTAACTGTGGCCCTGCAAGAAAACAGCCCCAGCTGCTCAATAAATAATAACGCCACAGAATTTTAAAACAAGAAACTATTATTAAAGTTACAAATCTTTGTGGTCTTTATATCGTTAATAAAACATTTATCTATTAATAATGGATATTGTTTCTAGCCAACTCCTGCTTTAAATGGGAAGAAAACCGACATAAAATGAATGGTGATTGGAAAATTGCCAATATTCCCCTGCCCTCCCCAGCCAAGGCTGACAAAAGCAGTTCCATTGATAAACTGCTCGTCATTTACAGAGGTTTAAAAATTTTAACAGCCCGACGTAAATTGAGGGCTCTGTGCTTGGTCTTGGGGCTGTGAGCAGCTGGAATGAATCAGGAGAGTGTGCAGGAACAGGAGCAGTGGCTGCAAGCCCTGCATGAGTGGTGAAAGGGACAGGGCACACATCAGGCCAGCTGTGCATCTCCATGTGCAGCACACCAGGACACCTGGGGGGCAGCTCCACCTGCAGTGTTTGGGAGCTGGAGGGATCCTAAAGGAATAAAAATGTGCCATGAAGAGGCTGATGGTAATTTCTGAGTGGCAGGAGAAATAAAATTATGGATATGGGGTGGGCACAGATGTGTGAGTTTATATTTTTGTATCTTTCTGTGTTTCTATTCTTCTAGTTTTATATTTCTGTATTTTTACATTTTTCCAATTTTATAAAATTTATTTATTTATGGGGAATGTGGTGGATATTATTATTTTGGGATTTATTTATTTGGGCTGGATATCAGGAAAGGTTGTTCCGTGCCCCAGAGGGTGCTGGCACTGCCCAGGCTCCCCAGGGAACGGGCACAGCCCCGAGGCTGCCAGAGCTCCAGGAGCGTTTGGACAGCGCTGCCAGGGATGCTCAGGGTGGGGTTGTTGGGGTGTCTGTGCAGGGCTGGGGGCTGCCCTGCCTGATCCTGGGGGTCCCTCCCAGCTCAGGAGATTCCCTGGTTCTGTGATATGTGTCTATGTGGGTGTATATAACTGTGAATCATGGAATGGGAATGATGGACCAGGGAAGTCCATTCCTAGCAGTGTTCCTCGAAGATGTGGAAAATAGACAGGAATTTCCTTTCCTCTGAGCTAGGACACTGTAAATGGGTTAACTGTACCACTTAATTAGTGGCTTGTTTTCATTTTTTTCTGTTTTCACTCAGAGTTAGGATTAAAAACATGAAGGAAATTAATTTTTTGTGTTTGGACTTGGTTGTTTATTAAATTTTATCTAAAATACAGAGAGTTCTGTAACACTTCTATCTACCAGCTAAAAGCCAGAAAAATGGAGATGAATCTAGCTAGTTACAAGGTCTTTTAAAGCTAAACAGTCTAATTAAAAGCTAACACCTATATTATTTATACTTTTAATCCAATAACCAAACTCCCGTTACCCTCAATGCAGCACTAACTGTCCAACCAGAAACTACTGCCTGAAACTATGAAGAAGAAGGAAGATGAAAGAGGAAAGAGACAATGCCTAAGAACCTCCATCTTATCCCATACATATTACTATATTTTAAAACCCCAAATTCCAAACCCTTCACCATGTGAAATCACACATTTCTATTTAACTACACGCCAGTGATTTTAACTCCATCACTCACATTTGGAGCCTTCTCCAAGGCCTCAGGTCAAAAGCAGTGTTCTCCTGGGGGTCAGTGCCAGAAAGCACAGAAAGTTCAAAACTCCCAGGGTTCGGGTTCCAACAGGACACATTTTCCAGGGGCCTCTCTTAAGGCAGGCTTGGCAGCTGCAGTGAGCCCCATCAGTTCTGTGTTTCTGGGCACAGAGACTCTCCCCAGGCACCCACCCCAGTCCCTGCTCCCTCCCATGCCCATCTGTCCTGCTGGCAGTGTCCCTGTCACCACAGTAGGATAGGGCCATATGGCTCCTGTGATTTCCCAGGAAACAGGGCAATGGGAAGTGCAGTGTTCTGGGGCTGTGTGTACACAAGGAAGACTGGAAACACTGAAATACCCTGGCTGTTGGACAGGCAGGAAAACTCAGGGAGCTCAAAGGTCCTAACCCAGGAGAGCTGGGACCTGCTTTGAGGTGTCCTGCACCCATGATGCCTTTTTGGGCTTACCTAAAAACAGACAGAATTAAGGGAATAAAAAGTGATTATATTTATAGAAGGGCCTTCAGGTACATTTTGGGCAGACAAAGCCCCTCCAGGGGCTGCACCCAAAATGGACGACGAGTCACAGGTTTTCACACTTTTATAAGTTTGGTCCATTTGCATATTGGGGGTTAATCTTCCAATTACAGCTTCAGGTGATGAAGTCATTTACCCCAAGTTTGCTCCCCCCAATTCACTTTTGTTTCCATCTCTCGGGCTCTGAGGTGTCCTTGATTCCCAGCCTGGAGAGGAATTGTTGTGTGTGACCAAAATGGGAAAGCAGCAGCTAGCACTGGATATGGAGTTTGGAGTTATACACTAAAGAATTGCGGGATTACAAATATTTTGGAAAATCTGATTTTTTTTTTTTAAAGCTAAAATCCTAAGGCATCACCCTCCCCCCAGGGCTGTGTCTGTGGGAGCAGGGCCTGCTGTGCACACACACTCAGCACCGAGTGCTCCATGTGCATCCCTGAACCCCAGCATTTATGGGATGGAGATGGGATTGGTGATGATCCCTCCCCTCCTTTGACAGAAGCCCCTCCCTGCACAGCCCAGGCCAATCCTGCTGGAGGTACTGGTGACACATCCCGGGGCTGCTCCTTCCTTTTGATGAGTCGGAGCTGTTGCAGTGTCCTGCCCTTTCTGTCTGCACAGGAACATCCATCCCATTGTCTGGGCAGGATAATTGCAGAGGGCTGGCAGCCCTGTACTCGAAATAGCAGCCTGACCCAAATGAGAACATTTCCCATGTGGCTGAAAGTGTCTTGTTTTCTCTCTCAGGAAAGACAGGAATAGGGGGAAAATATATATTTTTAAGGAGATGTTCAAGTGTTGGTTTTGAAGTGCTAAACACCCACAGGTCTCTCAGCTGCTCCTCAGCAGACTTGTGCTCCAGAGTCTTCCCCAGCTCTGTGCTGGAGGGCTCAGCTGGAGAAAAGGAGGCAACATTATTCCAGGGAATCACATCACAGGATCGTGGTTCCTGTGTCTGGTTCCACTGGAAGAACCTCAGCAGCTGCTGATTGATTAAAAATCATCAAAATGCAAACATCCCGAGGAGCACATCTGGAGGAAAGCTCACTCCAAGGTGTTCCACACCACAGCACTCAGCTGAGCTCTGCACTGTTCCCTTTAGAGACTGAACCTTCACAGGGCTCTGGTGTCCTTTTATCCAGAGCAGCAAATATTTCATACCCTGGTAATTGCTGCTTTCCAGTGGTGGGTGGCACAGGGTGACCGTGAAGGATGGACTGTGAGCTCTGGAGGTGGATCTGATGGAAAGATTCATGTTTGCAGCACAGCAGGAACATTCTGGTGACATCTCCTGCTGCAGTCCCTGGCAGCTGCTGGCTTTTCCCTCCACAGACTGTGGAAATGTCCCTCTCCTGTGGCTCAGTGCCTGGCATGGTCCAGACACAAAACAAACTGAGCCCTCTGAGGAATTTTGATGAAATAGTGCCTAACATGCATTTGCTGCTGTTGCAGATGGGCCTGGGGCCACTCCAGGTTATCCAGAATTCCATTAGGAATGTGGCCTGTGGGATCAGGCTGCAGTAGGGCGGTGTATGGTGATAGCTGCACTTCCAGATGCTCTGTGTTAGGGACATTGGTACCTGTGCTTCAAATGTCTCCATCCAGATGCTCACGAGAAAGCAAAGCTGCTGAGCCTGTGCTGGAGTCAGATCAATGCCAGCTGAGGTGCCATTAAAGCTGTGTGGCCTCCCCTGTGACACATCCCAGTGACAGCTGGGCAATGGTTAATGACAAATCATTGTTTGTAACACACTGGGGCTGAAGTGCCTCTGCATCAGGAGGGGGGTGAGGGCCCTGCCCTCTGTGTGGGAACATGAAGCCACAAAGGGAACTTGGTGTGACTCCTTCAGGAGCAAAAAAGGTGCTAAATTCAGTTTTTCCTCCAAGATATTACCATCCTAAAAGACGTAACCCCTTGCTAGGAAAGCATTTGGAACAACTGCAGTGCAGATGAGGCAGCAGAATGAGAGTGCAGAGCATCTGTGCAAAGGGAACTGGCACAGTGCTGGGCCAAGAGCTGTGTTTGCTTCTGCACAAACACCACAGGGAAGAGAAAGATGGAAACTCAGATCTGTAATTCAAATTAAAACACCTCAGGGAGTGGAGCAATGGAGCAACTTTGGGGGTTGGAATAAAATGGGTTTTAAGGTTCCTTCCAACTCAAACCGTTCCATGATTCCATGAACTTCTTAGATGGGCAGACAGTGATAGGACAAGGGGGAAGGGTTTAAACTAAAAGAGAATCAGATATTTGGAAGAAATTCCTCCCTGTGAGGGTGGGCAGGCCCTGGCACAGGGTGCCCAGAGCAGCTGTGGCTGCCCCTGGATCCCTGGAAGTGTCCAAGGCCAGGTTGGACATTGGGGCTTGGAGCAGCCTGAGAGGTTTGGGGTTGGAACTGGATGGGCTTTAAGGTCCTTCCAACCCAATCCATTCTGTGATTCCATGGAAAATCAGGTATTAATTAAATTTAAGTGTAATGAAAATAGAGAAATAGTCACTTCCACATTTTTAAGGACTGTAAGTCTTCAGTAAGTTTCCATTACTGAGGCACAGAATTATGGTGATGTTTATTCCTACAGATTAGGCAGAGTTCTAAGGAAGTCACAGTGAGTTTTGTTTCTATTTTCACTTTTCACTAATTTACTTTTGGCTGTTGGGAGCACAGACACTGAGAATGCAGAGAGGAGCAAACCCATGAGTTCAGTTTTCATTCTTGGCCTTGTGTTCCTTGGCTTTCCACCCCTAGCCTGGGGGATGTTTACAAGCTCAGAAATCATTTTTACCTTGAAATGGATCAGTTAAAAATTAACATAGTTGTAACTAACTTTGAAAGGATTAAATTAGAAATACTGTGCAAGAAATGTAAAGTCAGAGCACGCCTATAATATCATGGTGAGGTGTTTTATGTTCTTAAATTAAATTTTTTAATTGAATTTTCCTCTTTAAAAATTATTTTGCTTCTACAGTGTTATCTAGATGTATTACTCTCCTTTGGAGGAACAGAGAGAAGCTGGAGCAAACAAATCAACTATTGCATAGAAACACACAAACACACACTTCCCTTTCAGGTTTATCCTGTGGAATTGCTTTGGCCTATTGGGGAGCTTTTTGAGTTATGCTGAACATTCACATTTCCAGAGAAAATATGGCAATCAGATATCCTTTTTCAGGGTATTTGCCTCTGCTCCAGGTGCTGGGATGGGCTGGGGTGAGCCCTTGACACCAACAATTGCCCCCTGACACCATCAATTCCCCCTTGATACCACCAATTCCCCCTCAACACCAATCATTACCCTCAACACCAACAGTTGCCCCCAACACCACCAATTCCCCTTCAACACCAACAATTGTCCCTTGACACCACCAATTCCCCCCTAACACCATCAATTCCCCCTGACACCATCACTTGCCCCTCCCACTGCTTCTCCCAGTGGAGGAGACAGGGTTTGTTGCTGATCAGCTTCTGCTGAGTGCAAATCATTCTGGGGATTAGGGGCATTATTAAAGGAAAAAACCCCACTGAATGAGTTCTAAGGTGCTGGTGAGGTTCCCCATGCAGAACAGCTGGGGAAGCAGCACCACTGAAAGGCTGTTATCAAATTATCCACTTTTTCAGGTCCCCAGCCACATTATCCCAGGATGCTCCCTCATAAAGGAGTTAACAGAAAGATGTGTAAATTCACAGAAATTCCAGCTGTGGCTGCAGGAGGGGAGAGGTAACTTGGGAGGGGATGTCCTTGTCCCTCCTGCAGAACAAGTTTATCCTTGGCCATGGAGCAGAGGAGCAGGAGGGACTGGGTATCCTGAGGAGCAGGGGGGATGGAGCAGGGATGAGCTGCTGGGAAAGGGAGGCACAGCCTGGGCTACACCTGTCCAGGTGCAAGGTGTGGGGCAGCCTGGGGCTGAGCCCTGTGGGAATGTGCTTTGGAGCCAGCAGGAAGGGAGGATGCAGGATCCTGCCCTTTCTGCACTTTGGGGCACTTGAAACCCTCCTCTGTGGGGGGCCAGGAGCTGCAAAATAGGGGAAAACCAGCCCTAAAACATCAAAGAGAGGAATCATCCATGTGTGTGCTGGGGCAGGGGCCAGGGGGTGATCCCAGCTGTGTAACCCCATGCCGAGCTCCTGGAGGAGTGGGGCAGGGGGCTAGAGACTCATAAAACACAGACTAAGGGATTTGTGTGGGGTCTGCAGGATGAGAAAACACCAGATTTTGAGAGGTTTTTAACATGAGTCTGTGAAGGTCACAGAATTACAGAATGACCTGGGTTGGAAAGGACCTTAAAGATCACCAAGTTCCACTCCCTGCCATGGGAAGGGACACCTTCCACTGGACCAGGTTGCTCCAAGCCCTATCCAGCCTGGCCTGGAACACTTCCAGGAGTGGGAGATGAGGAGTTTTGTGGTTTCTGTGGATAACTCTGAGGGCTGACTGTGATTCTCCCCCTCTTCCCTCCAGCACTTACTGCTGACTCAGCTCCAAGAGTCTCGTTCATTCTTCATCCTTTCCTTCCACACACCCCATTTCCCTCCTTGTTTGTGTCATTACACCAGCCCCCACAATTCCCAGTTTTTATTTTAAAAAAACCTCTGAGCAGGCTGAAGAGAGGGTATCTCATCCCACCCAAGGGCAGCTCCTGCCTGCAGAGCACCAGCATAACGGGGACACTCAGTGCTCCAAACCTGCTGGACCAGAAGCTGCACCTCAGTTTTCTCATCTGATCTCAATTGATAAGACGGGGTTAGGGTGGGAAGGGGTTGTGTTTATTCCACTCCCATAAATGCCTTGCTGTGGGCCCAGCTTTCTCCTTCTCCATGGAGCTCTGCAGATCCATCAGTGGGAGCACCCAGAGCAGCAGCTCTCCTGGGGTCACTGGACAGCAGGGCAGCTTTCCCAGGGTGAGTCTTTCCCCAAACAGAGAATGCCACAAACCTTCTCCTGCTGCTCTCCTTTTGTTTTCCTCCCCCTGCTCCTCTCCCGACCCTTGGAAGGGGTCAGGATGCACCTGTGCCTCAGCAGAGGGAGCGGGCTGGCTCCTCCACGCAGGCATCCCCCAGCAATCTGGCATTTCAGTCACAGCCTGGCTCCAGTCTGAATTCTAGGAAGCAAATTTTGCCCAATAAAGGGATCGATCAGCTGCCCTGTGCATGTTCTCAGTGCTGTTAACAAAACCATCACATAAGCACTTCTTCAAATCTCTATTCAGATATTGCTCCCAAAATCTCAGCTCGCAGCGCTCGATGAGATGAGCACAAAGAGCCTTTTGTGCTGCAGCTCTCTGCCTCACATGGGCTTTGCTTTCCCCAAAGCTCTGGGGAAAGGGAGGTTTGGGGTGGGGGGAGCAAGTGGAGGAAAGCAGGCTCCTGCTTCTGCATCAGGAATTCATAAAGCAGAGAAAGAACAGGGAATTTGGCTGGGGAAATCAGAGGGGGAAAGTGAGGGTCTGGGTAGGGCTGTGCAGAGGTGGAGGGGCAGGGTGGGAGCAGCCTGACCTGTTCCTCTGCTCCTGTCTCCATGCCTCTCCTCCATGGGTCCCCCTCCAGAAAATTCAAACTGCTGCTTCTTCCCCAGAGCAGATTTTCTGTACATGAATTATTTTGATAGTTTTTTTGATTGAAAAAGTATCTTAACATAGAATAATTCCAGAAGAGAAAGCAAAGGCTGGTTTACATTGCAGGCTGCAGTAAAAAAGATGGATAGAGGATGTCACCAAAAAAAATCAAAAAGGGGGAAACACTTCTAAAAAGCCAATAGTTTTTCATAAAATCTCTCATGTTCTACTAAAGGCCATTTTTCAACCAAATGATTCTTTGCCTTGTCCTAGGCTTGAAAAATGTTAAGCAGCATCTCCCAAGGCCATGTTGGAGAGGCTGGAAGGGAAGGGGAACAACTGCATTTCGCTGAGGGGCTCCCAGCCCCAGGGGCTGTGCCTGGGATCACTTCTGGGATAATTCTTGCTCTCCATTCTTGCCTTTAAGTTAAGTTTTGCTTCTGAATTTGTTGGTGCTACTCCTATATTGATGTCCATGTTGCTCTTGTGAGGTGTGTGGTTATGCTGGGAGGATCCTGGGCTCAGGGGTGCTGGAGTCTCTCCTGAGGCTGGATTGAACATGTTGGACTTTTCACAGGCCCATGGAGTGAATGGACAGGGAGGAATGGCCTTAGGGTGAGGGAGGGCAGGGTTAGATGGGATATTAGGAAAGAATTATTCCCTGTGAGGGTGGGCAGGCCCTGGCACAGGGTGCCCAGAGCAGCTGTGGCTGCCCCTGGATCCCTGGCAGTGTCCAAGGCCAGGCTGGACAGGGCTGACAGTGGAAGGTGTCCCTGCCCATGGCAGGGGGTGGAGTGAGATGAGCTTTAAGGTCCCTCCAACCCAAACCATTCCAGGATTCTGTGGTTCACCCACTCCAGGTGGTCAGCCAGGCCCCTTCACAAGGGCCATGCCACAGCTCCAGGGCTGGTTTGGCCCCTGAGCTGGAAGGACAATCCTTGCAGGTGCTGTGAAGAGGAATGAGGCTGGGCAGGGCTCATCCCTGACTCTCCCAGCAGATTTGTCCAAGGGAGAGTTTGTTTGCTCATCCAGCCCTAAGGCCTGGTGCTCTATCCATGGCCTCACAGAGTGTGCTTGGAGCTTTAACCACGGAGCTGTCTGTGCTGGGGGGTTGTGACAGACTGAATGCAGCCATAAAATCCTTCTGGAGATTTCTCCAGTGCAGAATCCCAGTGAGCACTGCCTGGAGCTGCCCTGGTGTGTGTCCTGCATCCCCCTGCCCCATCCCTGCCTGCTTGGGCTGGCTCTGCTCTCCCAGAGACCTGGATCCACGCTCCAGGAGTCAGGGCTGATGCTGCTGCTGCATTTGCTGTCTCTGTTTCCTGGCCCCCGTGACTGCTGCCCTTCAGAGGGGGCTGAACTGTCTTGCCAGGCTCCTGAGAAATGGATTTTGTGCACTGCCAGCTGGTTTACACCTCCACCCCGAGCCAAGCACCATGTGCTTTTCACCCTAACTCTCTGGAGAGATCTGCACTCAAGCAGGGAATTGCTCCATTACAGAAACTGTGGCTGAAAATGAAGTTGTTTTTCTAATGGGCCAAATATGTACATCAGTGTTACAAAAAAAGCCCCAGCAATTGCAGTTTAAAATGACTTGGCAGGATCTATTTGCCTGCTATCACATTTGCTTGCTACCTGATTTATTGCCAGTGTGGGGTTTATTGCAGGAATGAGAGACTTGCAGCCAGAGTTATCCCTGAGCTATCCCTGAGTTATCCCTGCAGGCTCCTGCCTGCTTTTGGCTGGATCTAGGGGTGGGAGAAGGCAAGGACCAGTCTTTGAGTAAATATTGGGTTTGCCACCTCATTTCTTGGGCTCTTTGGGTGTTGGACAGGTGACTCTGAGTGGCTTCAAGGGGAACTTTTGATGGAAACCATGGACATTGTACAGGCAGGATGGGAAATTCACCTGGGAATTTCAGTGTGATTGCAGGGGTTTCTCCCTTCTTCTTCAGCACTCCAAAGCTCTGTGGCTCAGGTCTGGAGGCCAGACTGTCCCTCTGCCACCAGCAGGGCTCTGCTAATGCTGTCCCTGTCTTCCACCTGTGTTTTCCACTGAGCCTGTGTCCATCCCTGGCAGCACATCTCTCCTGGGAGCCACCCCACCCCACCAGGTCCCTCTGATCCCAGTGAGGTCACAGCTCTGTGGCTGCATGCACACCCCAAATTCCTCCTGGCTGGACCAGGCTGGGAAGGAAGAAACAAGATTCCTTTTGCAAAATGTGAGTCAATAATCAGCCTCACCATTAATACTTTTGTGTAATTTAGCCCAGGGCTCAGCTGTTGCTCAGTGTGTCCCTTCAGGACACTTCAGAGCTGGCATTTCTGAAGAGGAGCCCCTCTCCAGTGCCACAGAACCAGCTCTTCCCTTGCTCCTTCATTATCTCTGCTGGCTCCTGCCCTCCCTGCAGCTCTGGGCTCTCCTGCTGTGCCCAATAACCTTTCACTCACCAGCTTTTCCCCAGTGAACAGAGGCAGGGACACCTTGAAGGAGGGGCTGAAAACTCCCATTTCTGACTATTCTTCCCTTTGGACAGCCATGTCTTTCATGTGCTTTCATGCAAATACAGCCCAAGAAAACCCAGGGTTCAGTACTTCTGGGATGTGTTCACCAGTGCCCTTCTCGCTGACAGAGGCTCCTCCTTTCAGTGAGATGATGTCCCCTGTGCCATCAGAAATAACCACTGCACAAACACATCCCAGTGTCCCAGTCCTGCTCATTCCTGCCCTGGCATTTGCAGGGACTGTGGGACCCAGGGAGCACAGACAGCAAGAAGCTCTCTGTGTACTCCACACAGGGTGAGATGTATTCAGTGCTCTTTGTTTCCGGGGATTCTGTCACTGCTCTGTTCAGTGACACTCCTGAGATTTCTGGAGGATGTTTTATAGCCTGGTGGGAATGTTCAGAGGGAAATACCCCTGGCTCTGATGGGAGTGGTGGTCAATGCCATGACTGCCTGGGATTGCTGTATGCTGGTGGCACTTTCCAAGCCTGTCAATCCCTGTCTCCACAGGCTCAATCTTTATGTTTGTGGTTCTCTGCTTTCTCTACATTATTCAGAGATCAGTGCAGTGACAGCAGGGTCCTGTCACTGTGAAGCTGAAGTCATTTTAACTGTGATTGACAGCGCTCACTATCACACGAACATGAAGGCTGGAGAACATTGTTTCTCTTCTAGACATCACCCACTTACCTGAGCCACAGCTACCTATGAACCATCTCCCTGTTTCAAACAGCTTCTGCCTGTGTGTTCATCAAATTGCCTTACAAATTGCTGGGATGATGCTGAGGTGTGTGATGGGCTCAGCAAAATGGAATGTTTGGAGGTGTCACTTTATCAAAGACCCCAAACTGTGACAGGCATGTAGAGAAGAGAAAGTTTTGGGTTTTTTCCCCCCCCACCAAAATGGTTCAGGTTGAGCTTTGACAAAGACTCAGATCACAGCTCTACCAGGTCTCTTTGTTTTCCTACCAAGTAAATCTGAGGGGCTTTCTAGAGAATGAAGGGTGGGAGCAAGCTGGAATTGAAGGAACTGGTACCCAGGTGCTGGATCAGGCCCCAGGGACGCCCAGTGCCCAGTGTGAACTCCAAGGGAAGCAGCAGGATGTGGGTCAGGATGCACGGCTGTGGTAGTGAGCACAGTGGTGGCACTGCTAGATTCCCTTTCAATGGATTTGAACAAAATGGGAAGATTTGAGGAAGTCTCAATACCTGTGTTTGGGGGAGACTGGGTGATTCAAATCCCTTTGGCTTGAGCAGAACTTTCTGTTGCCATTTCCCTTCTCTGATGTGCTTAGAATTGATTTCTTGCACAGCAAAGTGTGTGTGGAAACAGAAGTCAGCCCAAATGTTGTCTGCAGGGTTTGACCTAGATTTTCCAAGGGATTTGGCTATGCACAAGCATTCACAAAATCTAAATTCAACCACCTGTCTCCTTGTGCTGGTAAACCAAAAACCACTGATGCAAATGGACAAAGACCTTGTTTTTCCCCACATAATTCCTGATCAGTCTGTGGCAGTACAGGGAGCACACTCACAAATTGAACATGCAGCTGAACGCGTGTTTTTTCACAGCTAAACTCCCTTGAAAAATATTAATCCTGCACACTAATTAGTCAGAGATCAGAATGTGATCCCAGAAAATATGCTCACTCAGCCAAAAATAGGAAGATGGTTGCAGATATCCATATGCATACATTCCTGTTCTGCATGTGCAGTGAGCTCTAAATGTGCACATTTCAGAACAGCCTCAACATGAGAACTTTTTAATTAGGCTGGTGGCCTTACAGAACATTTCCTGCTGGGATAAAGTGCTAAGTAGGGGAAAAGAACGATCTGGAGAACAAAATGCACTTTTGCAGAAAGGCTCAGGAGGCTGCAGGCAGCAGATCAGCAGTGCAAAGATCCCCAGCATCCCAAGGCTCCCTGAGCTGACAGGGATGTGTATCCGAGTGGGAGGGATGTCACTCTGCCTCTCAGGCACTGTCACAGCTCTGAGCCATGGGCTGGACAGGCTGTGGCTTTGTTCCAGCTGAGACATCCAGGCTGCAGCTCCAGCGTGTTCCTCGTGAGGGGCCCTGCCTGAAGAGCCCAAAGTGTCAGCAGGAGGAGGGTGGTGAGCAATGGGATCTGACAGGGAGCAGGGAGCACATTTCCATGGCAGGAGCTCCTTCAAATGGCTCCAATTCCCAGCATTTAGAGACTTTTGGCAGAAGCTCTGTCACAGCTGCCCTGTCAGCCCAGGCTCTCCTACCAAAGGGAACGCTCTGTGGGGATGGACCTTGTATCGCACACTGTTGTCAGCCTGCATGGCTGCACTCAGCCTGTTCTGGAGCTTTCCAAACCTTTCAGGAGCCATTCTTTCACCCTCAGAGGAGTTTTGTCGAGACAGCTTTAATTATTCCAGAATAACAACCAGAGCAACAAAACCCTGTGTTGTGGTGGGAGCTTTCCTCAGCTCCAGCTGGGACTGGGACACCCTTTGAGCCCCTTGGCTGCTCGTGGTGGTCACCAGGACCCATAGGAAGCAGCTGTAACTGAGTTTGCCCATGCAGGGAGCAGGTTTTGCCCCTTTGTTTCTGAGTGTTGTGCTCAGAGGAGCCACCCCACCTGGTTTCCTGCCACCCTCCCCTGGCTGCTGCTGGGCATCCTCTGCTCGGGCTTAAAACATTCATTAGGGACATAATTAACATTCTCATAGTTATGAAAGAGTAGGAATAGGGAAAATTAATTCCTTTAGAAGCACAAATTGGGGCTGTGAGTGCTTGTGACCTGAGGGGTCTCAGACATGAGTCTGGTGTTCCTATTATGTCACACCTTATACAAATAAGGGCTAAAATAGCAGCTCTGTGAGCAAGGAGACGTTCAGGAGACAGAGGAGTAGAAACACGAGTTAGAACTTCTGACAGCAGAGCGCTGCAGTAGAAGGTTATTTTAGAACTTGCTGCCTCAAGGGAGTTTGCACTTTCTTGCCTTGCAGTCAGCCAAAGATGTTGATGCCAATTTAGTAGGAATTAAATGTATTCTCTCAACTTCAGGCATTTTTCATAAGTTGCCCTAAGTAAGATCCCTTTCCCCTCCCCTTCCCACTTTCTCTGGGTGCATGGCTTTTGATCAGCCTAAAAAGCAGAAGGTTTAAATCAGCCTTACAAACAGAGCTGTCGTTCAGCTCCCTCCTTGGCAAAAGCTGTATTAATATCTACTGAAGTGTCTCAGCCAGTGATCAAAATCTTGCCTGCATTGCCATGGCAATGCAAAGGAAACTGAATTCCAAGATGACAAAATCCTTCCTCTCTTCACCCAGTCATTGTCCCTGACATGGGACAAACAGGCAGCACTGACAACAATCGGGAGCTCCAGCAGTGGAATGGGGCAGAGCAGGGAACCTGGCTCTCCTGAGCAGTGCTGCAGGTACTTCCCCTCCCTCATCCTCCATGTATTTGCTTTGTTTCCTGTTACTGGGTGATTTTCAGAATCTTCAGCTCTTGGCCGTGCTTTTATGTGCCTTTTTTTCAGTTATTTCTAAAATTTTCTCCCTGCTTGCATCTTATATTTCAGTTAGTAATAAGGAGCTGTGGTGGTTGTAGAGAAAATGCAGCAAGGCTGGAACAGTGTCCAGCCTTGGTCTCGTGTTCCCTCTGCTCCCCCTCAGCAGTCTGTGCCCAATTCCCTCTATATGACCCCAAGGAACTCTTTCCTGTCCCCTCACCTGCCCCAGTCAATGGTCATTGCTTTTCTATGATCACGTTTGAAATTATTAATTAAGAAATTCAAATGGCAAACCACTTTAAGACCATGGTTTTCCAGCAGCCCTAAACTTTTGGAGATATTTTTTTTTAGCCTTTGATTTTGGGAAGTCTTCACCTGCCCAGCTCAAACACCTGTGCAGGTATTGCCAACCAGCTGTAGAGCTGGAGCCCAGCATTTTTAAGAGCCCTCGCAGAGGTGGATGGTAAATACAGGCACCATTCAATCCTTTTAGCTTCCAAAACAGGAGCCAGGATGTTGGAGTCAACACAAAGAACTAAATCAGCTCCTGCCTTTATCTTGTGGGTGAGATCCAGCCAAAGGGGGCTGCATTTTCTGGGCCACATTTGGCTCAATAATCCAATTTTCCATGGATGTTTAAGGTTTATTTTTTGTTTGTGCCTTAAAGCACTTGTAAAAACACATTCTGATGCCCACACTTGTTCACCAACACAAGGCAACGTCCCAAGCTAAGTTCTAATGAGAAATTTGACCAGAATTGCACAAAAGTGAAGGTATTTTCCATCTCTATTTGTACTTACAATCAAGGAGTACAATCAAGGCATTTGTAGCAGCTTTCCTTGCAGACTTGGTGTGTGCATGACTTTCCTATGATACTTTCAGAAATGAAATTGATTCCTTTTATTTGGAAGAAAATCAAACATGAAATAGAGACAAACAGAAAAATCCTGAGCAGTTCTACGTCGTAACCAAATTTGCCCTCAGAGTAAATTACAGAGAAGAAACAGCATGTTTAAAAAAGTAAATAGATAAATTTAAAGTGCCCAGACCAAGTCTGAATTCTGGGCTGTATTTTCCCAAAAATGGAGATGTGTGGTGCTTTCAACCCTGCCTCCCCTGAGATCCAGTAAGACTCCTGCATAACCTCTTGTCCCCTTTTATAACCCAAATGTTGTCACTGCTTTTCAAAGCCATCACTCCTGAGACCATCTCCCTGGGAAAGGCCCCAATAACAGGAGCTGCACATGAGGGAAATCCACTGTCAGGGAGATGCTCTGGAATATGGTACAGAGAAGGATTGCAGAAATGTCACAATTCATCCTCCTGATAATGCATTCCCTGGGAGCTGCACAAAGAGCAGAGAAAGAGAAGCATTTGTATGGCAGCAGCAGCCCAGAGCCTCGACAGGAATTCAGGAGGAGCTGTGTATGCCAGGGGGGAAAAGTTGCTTTCCTAATTCTTTTTATCCTCTCAGCGCAGAAGCCACAGCAGAGCTGCTGCTCCTGGGTTACAACCAGTGACTGTCAGACTGTGCCCATCCCTCAGGGCTGCCCCCAGAGCTGCACCTGCCCCCAGCACAGGACACCACACACACCTTGTGCCAGCTCTCAGGCTGGTCACAATGGAATTCTCTCCCCCTCGTGCACAGCTGGCCAGGAGCTTCCCCAGCCCCAGCTTAGGCAGACCCTGCTCTGAACTGGTTGGGAGCACAGTGTGTCCCAGCCGTGTCTCCATCCTCTTCCTCTGGTGATGGCCCTGGGTGGAGCCACCAGGACACCAGAGGAGCCTTTGGCCACTCACAGCAGTTCTCATCTCCTTGCAAATCCTGCCCAGGGCTTCCTGCCCAAACAGGAGTCCAGAGGCAAAGCTTGGCTCCAAGCTTGGCTCCCTGCCATGAATCCGGATTAATGGCACCAACCTCAGCCCTCATCACTGGGGGTCATCACCTCTTAGGGCTCCTGCCCTGCTCCTGGCTGGGCTGTTTTGCTGTCTCACAACACGTTGTGAGAATCAGAAGAGTTAAATGAGTTCTCTGAGGTCCCACAGGCAGTTAACCTGTTCCTGTCCCCAGCTGTGTGACCTCCAGCTGCCTCCCCCCCTTTCTTCTTTGATTTTACACTTTTTGCAAGCCCCATGAAATAGTCTTTCTAAATAAGTGCATTCAGATAAGAAAAGGGTTAAGAGTTCCATGTTTATCGTGGAGTGAAGCCTGTAGATAAGCCTGGTCTGGAGTGGAGCAGGGTTGGCTTCCTCTGAGGGGACTGGAGAAGAAATGAGGAGTCCTTGTCCATAAACCTGACTGTGGCAGCAGGTCCTGCTCACAGCAATAGGACCATGAGTGTGTATGAGCACAGGTAGCTCTAGAGGTGATAATTACACACTAATTAATCACTGCTCAGGAACCTGAGAGCATTCCCAGCTCTCTCCTCAGCTCCTGCAAAGACTCTGGATATCCCATTAGAGAGGAGCTTGAGTTTACACCCGATACCCTGCTGTGCATTATCCACAACTAAATCACAACTAAACCACAAATAAACCACGAGTAAACAGATGAAGAACAAAGATGCCTTGTGTTGCCCAAAAAAAAAAACAACCCAGAATTATTGGCTAAATATTTACTTGTCTTAAGATGTGAGCAGCTCATGCCAATGCAAGTCTCCTTGTTTTACACTCAGCAAAACCACATGGAAGCTGTTAATTGATTAAACTTTCATTGTGCTTTGCTTGGATACTTGTGGGCAAACAAAGCCCTTTCTTCTCCTACAGTCCATCTGCCTGGTTCATTAAAGGGTGTTTAATCCCAGGATTGTGAAGCTGGACCACATGATGCCCAAATCTGGTTTTTCAGCCTCTCCTCAAATCACAGAATCTCGGGATGGTTTGGAAGGGACCTTAAAGCTCATCCAGTGCCACCCCTGCCATGGGCAGGGACACCTTCCACTGTCCCAGGCTGCTCCAAGCCCTGTCCAACCTGGCCTTGGACACTGCCAGGGATCCAGGGGCAGCCACAGCTGCTCTGGGCACCCTGTGCCAGGGCCTGCCCACCCTCACAGGGGAGAATTCCCTCCCGACATCCCATCCATCCCTGCCCTCTGGCAATGGGAAGCCATTCCCTATGTCCTGTCCCTCCATCCCTTGTCCCCAGTCCCTCTCCAGCTCCCCTGGAACCCCTTTAGGCACTGGAAGGGACTCTAAGGTCTCCCTGGAGCCTTCTCTTTTCCTGGCTGGACACCCCCAGCATCCTGGAGAGATGATCCAGATCCCTGATCACCACGAATGGTGACATTTTCCAACCTCTCCTTCCCTGCAGGCTCATTGCAGAGCAGCGTCCTGGCCCTGCCTCTCCCAGCTCCCACTGGATCTGAGCAGCCTGTGGCTTTTCCTCAGCCTCTGGCACATCTCAGGGCACTCCTTCCTCCCTGCAGCCGCATGGGGTGGTTGTGATGATGCCTTAGGTTTTAGCTTTTCTATTTTTCAGAATCTCTGCTGCTTAGTGTGTAACTCTGAAACTTCATATTAGGTGTTGGTAAGTTCTCTTCACAGGGTAGTGACAAAACAATTCCTTCCCAGCTGGAGAATCAAGGACACCCAGTACCCAAAAATCAGAAACAACAGCGAGGGAAAGGGGGCAAGCCTGGGGCTGAGACTTCATAGCCTGGGGCTGTGGTTGGATAATTGTAGATATTTTAGATATCCCAATATGTAGATGAACCAACACTTATAAAAGTGTAAAAACTCGTGACCAGGATCCATCTGGGATTTGATTTGGGTGTAGTCCTGGCCAGGCTCTTGCACTTTCAATGAATACCTTTCAATAAATCCCTATTTTATTCCTTTTGCTCTGTCTAGTCTCTGTTCCAGCTCAGCCTTTCCAGGCAACAATGACACCTGGCTTGGCTGAGGGAGTTTTTAAGTGGAAATCTGTCCTATGGAGTGGAATTCCCAAGGCTGCTCTGGCCAAGGAGACAATAGCAGCACACCTCATTAAAGACTGAGTGTGTTGCAGGCAGCCACAAACATCCCTGCAGCTCCCAGTGCCCCGGGGAGGAGAGGATAGAGTGCTATAAAAGCTTTATGAATGACAAACTTGCCAAATTGCTGTTTAAACAAGGAAGCAAATGGGAAGACCATCTGCATCAGATTGAAACTGCTCATAATCCTGTCACTTTGTGCCAGCATGGTGTGTTTAAGCTCTTGAGCTGGCACGTGCCCAAGAGACACAGAAATTTGTAGGTTTTGCTGCAGTGTTCCCTGATCCCAGACAGGATCTGAGCCCTCTTTGCCATTTCTATGGATTTCTGATGGAACAGGGAGCTTTCTGCCTTCCTTCAGCCCAGAGTGAGCCCCTGCTGTGCTTTGGGCTCTGCAGGCTGGGGAGTCCAGTGAGAACCCCCAGACTCTCAGCCACCCCTCACTGTCTCCCACCTACTGATCCACGGCATCCCATGGCCCTGCCCCACCCCATCTCTAGTAGCAAACACCTCACATCTCATCTGTTCCCCCTCAGCAAACCCCCAGCAGTGCTGCTGGCCTGGCTGTAAAGAGGAGAAAATGAGACATTAAAATGATTGTGTGAAGTTATGGGATGAGCCTGATGCCATCTTTCCCATGCTGGACTAGAGTGATGTTCCATGTCCTACCCCTCCATCCCAGGACTTCACACCACCCAGAAGTGGCTCCTTTCCACCACTGGCAATCAGTACAAACACCAAAGAGAGTGGAGGGAAAAGCAAAGCACCAGCCCCCCCTGCTCATGTAGATCTTTATCTCGTCTCTTCACATGGAGCTTTGAAAGACAACTAAAACAAGTTACTGATAATTAGCTCGAAAGACACACGAGCAATTGTGCTTTATCATGTACAAGCTCTTTGATAATAGGCCAGGCCTAGCGCCATGAATTGCTAATTGATCTTCCTTAGCAAAATGTTTTGCTTAATTAAAGGGTGTGCTGATTTATAAACACCTCCCTAAATATTATTCACTTCTGCATCTGCTGAAAAGAGCTCAGGCTGTTCCTGCACTCCAACATTCCCTTTCAAATTATTCCATTATACCCAGCCACACTCTTCCAATACTGATTGTGACAGATTGAGGAATTATTAAATCATAAATACCAAGAGGAAAAGCCAGTGATACATTTAATGGGAACTGTTCTCACAGCCCCCAAATATTTCAAAGAATGACAAAACCAGGAGATGGGGAGGCAAAACTGAAGGTCTTGGCCCAGCTCTGTTCTCCCTCATGCTGGAGTAAATCATGAGCCAGAGCTCAGCCTGATCCAAAAGCAGAGGAAGGATTTGTCTCATTTTTTCCTGCAAGATTTCTGAGACTTAACTCAGGTCACACCTGCCTCTCATGGTGCTTGCATGGGGGGGGGGGGGGTCACCAACACGTTCAGTCTCTGGCCCTGCACAGCCCAGGACATGATTTTTAACTCATTTTTTCCTTCTCAGTAGGTGCTGTGGAGGCTTTTGCTCCTGCAGCTGTCCCGGGCAGGTCTGTTCTGTGCTGCAGAGGAGTGGGATCCATGGGTGGTGTTCCATCAGACCTGTCTGTCCCCAGAGTCCTGGTGGCTTTAACCTGGTGCTGCTGGCAGCAGGAGCCAGGTTAGGCTGTCACCCAGCTCAGAGTGTTCGGGATGCCTGGAAGAACACACCTGGAAAAGAGGGAAGGAGAGAGATGGACCCTGCAAGGGATCCAGGGCAGCTGGCTCAGAGGTGTGGGGAACTGGGAGGGACGTGGGGAGGAGGAAGGTTTGGCATGAGAAGGGAGCTGCAGCTGACAAGTTTGATCCAGAGGGTCTTTGGACACAGTGGGGTTTGGGGGAGCTTGGCTGTGCAGGGAGGAAAGTGGCAAAGCTGAGCCACACCAGGATGAGCAGCGGTGCAGCTCCAAGGGGGATCGGTGTTCCAGGATGTGCTCAGCTGAACACACGATGATGATGGGAACACTTTGCTTTTCCTGGAGCCCAGGAAGGAGTGACTGCCCGGGAGGACTGATCCTGCTGCAGGGAGAGCCACAGAATTGTTTTGGTGCAGAATCACCCTACGCCTGCCCAGCCCTGGAGGGCTGCCCTGGCAGGGGCCACCAGCAGGGGCAGGACGGTGGCCCGGCCCATAGAGGACAACACTTGGCCATGCCCTGTGAGAGGGGCTGGAACCCTCAGGGAGCTGTGCCCGGGGTCCTTCAGCGATGCCAGGAGATTCCTGCTGCCACCTCTCCCTCCCTGCCACTGCACAGGGTCACCCTGCTCAGCTCCAGCCCCCCAGCCCCAGGGATGAGCCAGCCCCCTGCCCTCCCCATTTTCACGTGCCAGCCATAACACAGCGTTTCTATTTACTCAAGGCAAGTCGGTGATTTACTTTCCACCCTGTTTCACTTCCATTTCGAGCTGGATTAATGCCTGCTGCATAAATCCAGCCCGGAGTACCTGAGGAGCATCTGATGAGGAGCTGCCCTCTGGAATGCAGAGGTTATCGCTGTCTGCCAGTGTTCAAATGGAAATTAATTGCCACCCAGTGTTCGTTAATCAGCACAAGCACCTCCTTCCCCTTTGTGTTTGCCCACCTCCTCCTCTCTACTGATGTGTCGCTTGTTACAAGGCTTTGCTTTGGGTGGTGGGAAAGAGTCAAACCCTCCCAAATATTGATAGGAAAGGAATTTAGGCTGAGGTTCTGCTGGAAGCTGGGGGCTAAATGATGAAATGGATGGAGACAGTCGGTTGTGAACTGTCAGGAAAATTAATCCACAAACACCGGAGGTTTATGTCCAAAAAGGAGACAGAGGAGTCCTTTTTGCTTTATTTGAATAAAGGGAGAGGCCATGGGGCATTCCCCTGGGATCTCTCAAATTTTTGGAGGACGCAGCCTCCTTTTTATCCCAATTTCCCGGCCACATTTCCCTCTCTCTTTCCTCATTCTGATAGGTACAGATGTCCCAGAACACCTGATACTTGAGATTCCCCTGTAATGTATAACCCTCCCTTTTAATTTTAATTCTTATGGAATTCATCGTTTTCCCATTGCTGCTTTCATCTTTCAATATCCAATTTCATTTATGAGCAAACCTACAGTTTGTTTGTAAAGGCAAATCTCTTTTTCCATTCATCAATCAGTGGAAACCATCCCACTGTTTCTTTTATCTCTCACTGTAGTCTTACCTACCAGCAGAGCCACAGCTTGTTTGTAAAGACAAATCCATCATTCCTCTCAGAACCCTCCCAAGCCATTCCATGAGCTTAACCAGGGAGCAGATGATGGGGCTTGGTGTCCCAGCTCTGGTGTGACACCAGGTGAGACGTGGCTCCTCTGCACAGGGCATCTTTTGGAACTCTGGGTTTGATCAAAGGCATCAAATAAAGTGAGGCAGGTGATCAGAGTCACTGCAGAGGAGGGGAAACATCCACTCGTGTCTGGGAAGTTGGGCTGGGCTGCCTTTGGGCAGCAGCAGGATTTACACCCAGCAGGTACACCCAGCTCCCACCGTGAGCCAGTCCTGATAATCAGCTCTGTGAAAACTCCTGTTTCACTCGAACCGGCTTCCCCTCGTGATCCCTGCACTCAGCACCCTTTGTTTGTCCTAGAGCATCTCTTTTCAATGCATCTCCACCCCTGCCTGGGAATTTCACAGCCTGGAGAAGATGCTGCTCCCCAGGTGAAGCTGCTCCAGCATGACCTACCCGGCTGTCAGGAGTGTGTGCCCCGTTTCCAGGGTGGATGCTGGCTGTCTGCAGACATTAAGGATGCTGAGCACTGGATAGCACACACTGCTCTGCATATATTTGCAGCTTGAGAATATGACTGGTTGTTGCTTAGCCTCTGATCCCTGGCTGGGGTGGATCAGGATTGTTCTGCTGCAGTCAGGGCAGCAGTGCCACTGACATGTCTGGATCTGGCCCTCATCAACTGCAAAATATGGTTTCTTGTGAGTGAAACACTCAGTGATTTTGGAAATAAGGAGAATAAAAGGTTAAGCTGCCACAAAGATTCATATTAATCCGTTCCAATTACAATATACACAGCACTTTTCAAAAAGGATTTGAGACTTCTCCCACACAGACTTAGATGTGCCCACATGAAATATCAATGTTTTAGGGTAGGATTTGCAAAAGCACCTCGAGGAAATGAGGCACCCACTTCTTACGGACTCTTACTGACTTCCCTGATTGCTTTTGAAAAATCCCATCCTTAATTTTGGTTATTATGCCATAAGAAATGGTCTCCCTCATTACCACGGGCATGTTTTAGATACTGACAGTACAGCTGTCTAGCAAATAAAATAAAATAAAATAAAACACTGAGGTTGCAGGTGCTCAGAGTGTTACTGGTGATGCCAGTCAGGCAAAGTTTTTGAAAAGATCCTTAAGCCAGTCCCTTGAATGGTTCACCTGGGCTGGGAAGTGCAGCCCAGAAGGTCTCAGCAGGACACCCCGTGTCCAAGCACCCCCTTTTCCCAAGGGCCAGCTGTCTGAAGAATGATTTAGAAGCCAAGGCACAATGCAGGAACCTGCTTGGCTGCAAAGCAGCAGGCAGAGGGCTCCAGGTGAAGTTTGGGTTCCCTCTGGTGTTTTTGAGCAGCAAGCCAGAGGGAAGCAGCATTCCCAGAATGGGCTGTACCTGCAGGAATGCTCTGGGAGAGCCCAGGGTGGGCTGCAGGAGGTTTGGGATCCAGGAAGGAGTCAGGAGGCAGCGTGGGGCCGTCTGTTGTTGGCACCATAGGGAGTTCCTGTAGCCCTTTTCGCACCCCTGAGACCTTTCCCTTGTGCCCTGAAAGGTTTTCACCTCCAGCTTGGTGCCCCCAGGCTCTCCAGGACCCTCCAGCACAGTGTGCTGTCCTGGTAATTTGGGATCTTTTGGCCAAGACCCCAAGGTATCTCCACATGCTCCAGGTGGGCTCCGTGGACAGAGCCATGCTCAGATGTTCTCCTGCACTGAGTGGGGATTACAGGAAACTCTCACTGGGAAATCCCTAAAACATGGATCTCAGCCTTTTCCACCCCAAATCTTTACAGAAGCACCCTTTCCATTTGTTTTCACTCATGTTCAGCAGAGCCTGTTGCTTGAAGTACAGGCAGAGTGAGCAAATTTGAGCAGATCTGCAAGTGACTCTTCCTCCTGCTAAGGTTGGCTTTTGCAGCACCAACCATGTGAGGAAAAGCTGCAGAGCCTGTTGGGGACAGGAAAATGAAATATATATCAGCTTTCAGAATCCTTTCTCCTTCACAGCAGGGTTTAGGAGGCAACCAGGCTGTAAGCACAACTCTGCTTATTTTTGCTTTCAAACAGTGCCAAACCTTTAACTATTGATTGGAAGCAAAGGTTCATTAGGGAGGGGAAGGAAGAAGTGGGTTTAGGGAGAAAGGCAGAAATCCCAATTCATCTGCTTAAAGGCCTCTGCGGATTAATAGAATTAATTTGTCTTGTGAGGCATTAATTGAAGAATGTGCTGAGGTTAAGGACAAGGTCAGCTCTTCCCAGGGTAATGTCTCGTCCATAATTCACTTAGCAGCCCATCAGGACAGTGTGGGCAGAGTAATGATGAAGGATGGGTGTGCTGCTCCCGGGGTCCCAGGGAACAGAGCCTTGCATGAGGGATAACAGTAAGTGGAAGTTGTAGGAAGGTATCTGGCAGATATTTTATTAGATCAGACATCCAGCACTACCTCGTGTTTCTTTAGGATCTGCAGTTCTGGATCACAGAATGACACAGAGAGGCAGTTCTGAGCCAGCTCAGGGTGTCTGGTCCCTGACCGTGGCACACCCAGCCCTGTGGCAGGCAGTGCCATCCCACCCCTCACCCTGAGGAGCCCATCCGAAAAAAACAGCTCAGGAATTGTTCCCAGGCCCTGTTACTCCACCAGAGTGACCCAGGCAGGGCTGGGAGCTGGCTACATGCTGGAAGAAGGACGTGGCTGGGCTTGGTTTGCTGGGGCAGGGTGGAGAGGGCAGGCTGTGACTGCAGGTGCTGTGGCAGTAGGGACAGTTCCTCCTGAGTGGGCAGGGCTGGAAGCTCCAGCACCTCCCCAGCACCTGGGATCTTCCCTGCAGCCTCTCCCGCCTGTCTCAGGTGTGCCCTGCCATGGCCAGGCAGGGCAGGTGTCCCACACACATCAAGGTGGGGGACAGGTGAAGAAGGGACAAGGCTGGGGTGACACTCTGTGCTTGCAGAGGAGGAATGCAGAGCAGGGAGGGCTGGAGTGTCTGGCAGAGCAGCTGCCCCTGCTGTCCCTGTGGGGCAGGACCTCAGGATCCCACAGCTCCTGCTCTGCTCACACAGAGCTGGCCCAGCTCAGGCTCAGCATTTGACCTGCTGCGGGTTATTTGTTCACTGGGCAGGAAGAATCTGCCTCCTGCTGCTGCCAGCAGCTCCTTCTGCACAATGTACCCAGGGACTGCAGCCAGGCAGGATTAATGGTGACCCTGAACCCTGCCACACCCCTCCAGGCACCGCTGCAACACATCAGGCACACCCTGGCTCTGATTCCATGCATTGCTCATCACCTGTTGCTCTTCAGCAACATTTAAACCACAGGCACAAGGTTTTGAACACCAGAACTATTCTCCTGTGAGATCAATCAAATCCTTGAGCAGGGGCTCAGTATGGAGAGACAAAAATAAAACCATAAACCTGATCTACCTCATCCCTTTTCAGCTCTGTTTGGGGTCAGATATCTCCAGTGGTTCATTTTAACCTAAGTTCCTCTGTAGACTACAAAAGCCAGAGCCCAGCATGGCAGAGAGGCAGAACAGGGCAGAGACATCCCAGAGATGTGGCCTAGGGCTTGTTCATCTCCAGGGCTGCCCCAGGGGCAGAAGGGGACAGGGCTTTTTTAAGGCAGAGAGGGCTGAAAGCCCTGGTATTGCTGTTGGTCATTCTCTCCTGCAGAGCCCCCAGGGCAGATTCCCAGGGGATGCCCCCAGCCCTGCTCCATTAAGGAGCCTTGAGAAGATCAAAGCTGATGCCACAGGACAAAGGGTCTGTTTTGCACTCCTTAAAAGCTTAAAAGAAATGAAAGCCTACACAAGAAACCATGTGAGGCCACTTTTACTGGAGGTGGAAAGCCAGGCTCAGAGAGGAGATTTTGTGCCAGGCTTAAATGTCTCTTTGTGACCGTGTTTCACCTCCCTTGTTTGGATGCATGGTGACAGAATTACACTCCAGACAGTGCTCTTCTGAAGCAGCACAGACAATATTTGTTTGAATTCACTTATTTTTTATTTTTTTCTTGCTTGTTTGCTATTTCAGCTCTTGTTACCTACCCACTGTTTAGATTAGTGCTGTCTCCAGGTTTCTGAGAGTGACAGAATGGAGTGTTTGGGCTGTCAGGGGATCCATCCCACCTTCCAGAGGGATACAGGAGATAGGATGGGAACAGTCACAGGCACGGTGTGAGGTGGAATGGGTGTCCAGAGAGGCTCCAGGACACCCCAAAAGCATTGTCTCAGCTATTTTCACTGTCACAGGTGTTGGAGATGCTGGAGGACACCTGGCTCCCAGCTGTACAACAGCCATGGGCAGCAGGAAGCCACACCTGACCCAGCTGGGAACTGCAGAGTGCTGGGGTTGTACCAGCTCTGCCTTTCACACGTGTGCTCCTGACCTGGAAAAGCCTCCACAAAACTTTCCAGGTGTCAGCCATGAAAATCTTCCTGTTCAGCCAGGAGCTGACTGAGCTTGCCAAGTCCTTGTAGCATCTGTCAGAGTGCTGTGCTCCCTCAGCCCTGACAGCTGGCTGGGACCCTGGGGAGAGCTGGCTGCTGTCTGGGCTGGCCCTGGTGACAGAGATGAGAGCAAAGTCACAGCAGCACTGCTGCCATTCACCCGTGACCTCTGTGTTTAATGGCTCGCCCCTAAGGGCATCAAAGATTTGTTCTCAGCCACTGCTGGAGGTTTTGGAGCACAGGGGTTATTTGTGGACAATTTGTGCGATGTTCCTTTTCTGTGCTGCACTTGGTAAAAGAGTCACTGAAGGCATTTCCCTGACTCTGTCAGAGATTTGAGTCCTGCCCTGGCACCAGTCCCTGAGGGGCAGACAGAGCCTGGCCATGCCCAGCCCTGGGTCTTCCTGTGCCCACAGGTCCAACTATTCATAGAATCCTAAATCATGGGCACCCCTCCCTGCTGGGAGATGGGATTTGCACCTCCCTGGCAGCAATGTGCTCATCTGGCCAAAGCTGTGCCCTTTCTTATCCCAGCAGCTCTGCTCCCACTGCCCAGCACCCCCAGGGTATCTGCCAGGACAAATCCTACAAGGCTGAGCATCTTCCTGGCCCCACGAGCTGCACACTGAGAGCTTTGTATGGAGAGACCCCTCGGATGCAGCTCCAGGATCGAGTCCCAGCTGTGCCTGATCCCCACCCTGTCCCCAGCCCAGAGCACTGAGTGCCACCTCCAGCCCTTCCTTGGACACCTCCAGAGATGGGGACTCCAAACCTCCTGGGTAGCCCCTTCCAATGTCTGACAACTCTTTCAGTGAAGAAATTCCTTCTGATGTCCAACCTGACCTTCTTCGGGCACAGCTTGAATCCTTTCACTGGTTGCCTGTGTCAGGAAAATTAATCCACAAACACCAGAGGTTNGCCACACCTTGTTTTTAAAGACAAATCTGACATTCCTGTCAGCTGGAAAAGAGCCTGACTCCCCTGGCTGTCCCCTCCTGTCAGGGAGTTGTGCAGAGCCAGAAGTTCCCCCTGAGCCTCCTTTTCTCCAGGCTGAGCCCCTTTCCAGCTCGCTCAGCCTTTCCTGGTGCTCCAGACCCTTCCCCAGCTCCATTCCCTGTCACGTTTCTTAGAGGGCCAAAGGTTCACAGCCACAGGTGACAACATCTCACAGGGACCTTGGTGTCCTGCAGTGGAGCAGGATTGACCAGGTATGGACCAGGGAGCAGAGCCTCTCTGGAAATTCCGGTCACCTCTGCTCATTCAGTCCAGGCTTCCCAGGACTGCTCAGCCCTGGGGGTCAGGCAGTGACCCAGGAGGGCTCACAAGCTGCCCTGGGCTGGGCTGTGCCTTGCCCAGGGGTCATCCTGAGATCAGGAGTTTCATGTTCCTGCACAGCCCCTGGCAGGATGCAGAACTGCTCAGAAAAGCCAACTGCAGCCGAGGAGGTGACTGTGATTAAAGCCCAGCGTTGAGCCTCTCCATGCAAATGAGAGCCCATTAGTCACCTCCATCCTGCTGGGCCTCACACAGCAAACTCAACAATTCCCATTTGCCCTATTTTTAGAAGCACCGTGATTTCCCAACCACTCTGCTTGTGCTTTTTAGACCTGAACTCTGATTTTCAAGTGGTTGGAGTTGTCAGTGCTGCTCTCAGCCAGGCAAGGGGGGAGAAGAGAAAGGAGTAAAATCCACCACGGACATTTCAGATGCAAATGACCACCTGCAAACAGATCAAAGTTGCAGGGTGTCTCATGAAGCTGGAGTGTGTTTTATAACATATCATGAACGTTTCAGACAGTTTTTTGCCAATGGGAGATCTTATAATTAAGGGTTAGCAAGAGTCTCTGCTCGCTGCTCCACTTAGGCTGGCATTGCCCACGAGGCAGCTCCAGCAACGCTCAGCTTCAAAGGGATGAGACTCACCTGGTATTTCAATATCAGCCAGACATTAACTGATGTCAGCAAAAGGTCAGCCCCAGCCTATGAGCAAAAACCTGTTATTAATATTTTATTAGTTTTAGTTGTCTTAATTTTTTTTTTTACTAAAATTGTTCAGGAGATAATTAAGTCTCATCAGTGCCTGGAGTGCTTAGAAACAGAGGAGAATTCAAATGATACCAAAGCCATCTTCCTCCCTGCCTTCAATTCAGAGCAAGGCTTGTAATGAAAATGCATCAACCTGTGTTCTCCAGTACTGTGCAGTAAAATGTTTTGGTTTTTTGCCCTCCTCAAGGTGAAAACCCAAATGTTTTTGCAGAAATCCTGACATGTGTTTCACATCTGGGGTCTGAACTCTCCAATTCTGGCCCCAGGTGCAGGAGGGACGTGCAGGTGCTGTGCTCCAGATGGTTATCCCTCAAAATTCACTAAGTTCTCCCAAAACCCATCTTGTATTTTGGGCTGTGACTCCTGGAGGTGTGAGCGTCACCTTTAGGGGAGAGAGGGAACACCCTGCACAAGCCAATGAACAGAGCAGTTCTGGTAGCTGCAGAGACAAGACAAAAGTGCCACGGACTCCTAATGTTTAAATTCCATGAGGCATTTTCCCGTGTTTTCCAGTACAGCTCATTATAATGTTAAAAAATGTATGCAGTGCATATAAGATTTTATACTCTCATATAATTCATCCCAGCAGTGTGATGGCCATTACCCAGTTTCTGCTGCTTCTCTTATTAACTCGTTACCCTGCATCTGTAATAAAGGGGAAATTGGTTCAATATTTGCCTTGCCCAATATCACTCACTGACTAATCTTTTATTTTTTCACTCCCTTTTTGCTCCCAGATTGCTGGATCTGATAATTCATCCATAAAACGCTGTCCATTTCATTAATCCAACAGACACAGGGAAGTGGAGTGGGGAATTCAAAAGGAGACCATAGGTCTCCCTAATCCTGTAGGTGTGTGATAACAAATTCATGAAGCTGATCCCAAATTCAGGTGAGGAGAATAGCAATGATGGGCTTGAACTCTCCAAGGGTACCTTGGCAACTTCTTCATAGGCTGTAAAAGGCTTGGGAGTGCAGAACTGGGAATGGGTGAAAGCATGGAATATGAGCAATGATTTGCTTTCAGAAACCACCAAATACCCTCGTCTTGAAATCAACATGCAGGGGCACACTGACAACCTATGGAACACCCATGATGCTTAAAAAACCCCTCAAATACAACTTTATTGCCAGCTGTGTGTGCTGTCAGTGCCTCTCCTCCCAGACAGGAGAAGAACAAGAGAAGGATCCCAGGAAAACCTGCTTTTTTTGGTGGTAGGTTGTCATGCCAGGATTTTTTTTGTTTGGACATGGTTATGAAACTTTTCTGGAAGATAATGTGGTGATCCTGGCAAGAGCAGGGTGGATGGTGGCATTTAGGGAGTGCAGGAGCTTCTTGGAGGTATAAACCAGTAACTTCATGGAGCTGCAGGCCCTCTGGGTTATGGATAACCAGCTGCTGGTGGTGCCTGTCAGGTGAGGAGGAGGAGGAAAGGCTTTCTCTAACAAGTCATGTTTCTTCTTCCACCAGAGACCAAACCAGCAGGAACCCCTGGGGAAGCTGCTGGGACTGGGGGAGCTTCCACCTGGAGCCCAGCCCAGGACAAGGAGCAGTTTCCTAAGGATCGCTGGTCTTTGCACTGCTGCCTCCTCCCACTCCACACTCATCCTCCTCTAATTTCCCTATAAAGAACCAGCAAGCTCCAGAGCCACTGGGAGGGGCAGGAATTGGGACAGGGAGATGTGGCAGTGCTGGGTTAAAGACTGGAATCCACAGATTTGGGGATTTCCAACCTTCATGATTCTCTGATCTTCTGTAGCACAGTCCCATGCAGCACCTTCTCTTTTTCCTTTTCAGAATATTGGATAATCCTGGGGCAAATATGGTCTGTTTAATAACATAATAATAACCAGCACAGGGAAACTGGAACAGGTTCCAGTGGTGGAATATGGACAGGGATATAATAGGGCATTTTTCCTTATTCTGTTGGGGTGTGGGGAATATAACCCACTGTGCTGTTTAACAGCACCATTAAACCAACAGGCTCAATGGAATCTGAATATGCTGCAGAACAACCAGTGCCTGACTGGTTGCAGAGTTTTTGATTAGCCCACAGAATAAAAAAAAGGGGGGGAAAGGGAGAAAAAAGGGGGAAGAAAAGGGGGGAGAAAGGGGGGGGGAAGGGGAGGGAAGGGGAGGGGAAAAAGGGGGGAAGAAAAAAAAAGGGACAAAAAGAGGGGTGAAGAAAAAAAGAGGGGAAAAGGTAAAACTCTTTCCCCACATGTGGGTGAATTAGTGGAGCATTGCCAGCTTAAAGAGAAATTGGAGGCAGGAGGGGGTGGCACTCCATGGGCTCATACCCTGTGGAATGCAGCCCCTAAAACCTGCCCTAGGAATTGCCACATCACTGAATATTCCCACAAAACATCCCAGGATGGTGCAGCATGGTGAGATCTGAGCAGCAAATTCACCGAGGGTCAGTCCTGAACACAGCTCAGGCAGCATCCACTGTGAGCTTTGCTGTGAGAAAGAGTTTCTCAATGCAAATGATCATCGATTTCCTGACAAACTCGGAGAAACTGCCAAGAATTAGGGCACATGCAGTAAATGAGGAGGTCAGTGCATAATCATGGCTTTCAAAAGAGGCTTCCCGAGGATTTCAGAGCCCTTGTTTGCTGCTGACAGGCTAAAGATCACTGATTATGCGGTGCAGTTCCCAGCTCTCCAGTTAAAAGAACAAAAGTGAGAAGAGGCTGACGAATGGAAGAATAAAGCTGGAGTGAATCCCGTGCAGGGGCTGCTCTCCAGGTGACATCTTAACACTGCAATTCAGCCACCTCAGCGAGGGAGAGACCTTCTGCACTTCTGAAAACACACAGAATAAAATGTTCCAGCCACATTTTAAGCGTGACCTCCTGTGACATCTCCTAACCTGACCAACCATTTGTTTGGTTCTGACTTTATTTAGGTAAACATTGCATGGATATTTCTTCTGTGCTGGCCTGTTTTGAAACCACACCATCCTCCTGGTTAAAACTGAGCCACAGAAGTCATTAAGGTTGGAAAAGACCTCCAAGAACATGAAGTCCAAATTTCTACAAATGCTTTCCCTATTGTCAGTTCTGCACCTCCCAAACTGAAATTCAATGTATCATGGAATCCCAGAATGGTTTGGGTTGGAGGAGCCCTAAAGATCACCTCATTTCACCCCTGCCATGGGCAGGGACACCTTCCACTGCCCCAAGCTGCTCCAAACTGGCCTGCCACATTTCCAGGGATCGAGGGGCAGCCACAGCTTCTCTGGGTATCTGTGCCATTTATATGCCATAAAGTGCTTGTAATTACAGTGGTACTCCTTGCTCCCTAATAAACCCCTTCATTTTATTTTTATAACCTATTTAGGCTCTGTTTTCTGTCAGTGTCAGGGGCCATGGCGGATGCACAGCAAAGCTTTCAAGAACTGAACTCTGGTAATAAAACCTGAGAACTGATAACTTTGAAAGGCTTGCAAAACGTCCCCACTATGTTTCTTTTACAATGCCCTTATTTTGTTGAAATTGTCCTGAAAACCATCCCTCTTGCACTGGCTGCGTGCACTCAGACATTTCAGCTTTTTGAAATGATAAGCAATTTACTCAGAGTGTGGCAGTTTGGAAAATCCAGATTGTTTTTGCATACCTGGCACTCCCCATGTGTGGTTGTGACCACCTGGTTCAAAGGCAGAGCAGCCAGAGGCATGAAAGCAATACCTGGTGTCCTGGTTTGAAAGACAGCTGTTTGTCAAGAAAGGCAGAAGCTTCTCTTGAAATGGATAATGTAAACTCCCTCCTTTTAAATTACTGTAATTTTGCAATTAAGGAGTTTTCAGGTAAAGATATGGGAGTAGGAATAACAGTTCTTTACTAGGAAAAATTAAAATAAAAATACAGGAATACAAAAATACCCAAACCCAAAAACACTGCCAGAGTCAGAATCCAACCTGCCACCCGTCAGTCAGTCAGGGTGTTGG
>VWZS01006220.1:206278-364498 GCA_013397075.1 Rhabdornis inornatus
TTTTAAGCGTGACCTCCTGTGACATCTCCTAACCTGACCAACCATTTGTTTGGTTCTGACTTTATTTAGGTAAACATTGCATGGATATTTCTTCTGTGCTGGCCTGTTTTGAAACCACACCATCCTCCTGGTTAAAACTGAGCCACAGAAGTCATTAAGGTTGGAAAAGACCTCCAAGAACATGAAGTCCAAATTTCTACAAATGCTTTCCCTATTGTCAGTTCTGCACCTCCCAAACTGAAATTCAATGTATCATGGAATCCCAGAATGGTTTGGGTTGGAGGAGCCCTAAAGATCACCTCATTTCACCCCTGCCATGGGCAGGGACACCTTCCACTGCCCCAAGCTGCTCCAAACTGGCCTGCCACATTTCCAGGGATCGAGGGGCAGCCACAGCTTCTCTGGGTATCTGTGCCATTTATATGCCATAAAGTGCTTGTAATTACAGTGGTACTCCTTGCTCCCTAATAAACCCCTTCATTTTATTTTTATAACCTATTTAGGCTCTGTTTTCTGTCAGTGTCAGGGGCCATGGCGGATGCACAGCAAAGCTTTCAAGAACTGAACTCTGGTAATAAAACCTGAGAACTGATAACTTTGAAAGGCTTGCAAAACGTCCCCACTATGTTTCTTTTACAATGCCCTTATTTTGTTGAAATTGTCCTGAAAACCATCCCTCTTGCACTGGCTGCGTGCACTCAGACATTTCAGCTTTTTGAAATGATAAGCAATTTACTCAGAGTGTGGCAGTTTGGAAAATCCAGATTGTTTTTGCATACCTGGCACTCCCCATGTGTGGTTGTGACCACCTGGTTCAAAGGCAGAGCAGCCAGAGGCATGAAAGCAATACCTGGTGTCCTGGTTTGAAAGACAGCTGTTTGTCAAGAAAGGCAGAAGCTTCTCTTGAAATGGATAATGTAAACTCCCTCCTTTTAAATTACTGTAATTTTGCAATTAAGGAGTTTTCAGGTAAAGATATGGGAGTAGGAATAACAGTTCTTTACTAGGAAAAATTAAAATAAAAATACAGGAATACAAAAATACCCAAACCCAAAAACACTGCCAGAGTCAGAATCCAACCTGCCACCCGTCAGTCAGTCAGGGTGTTGGTGCAGTCCCATTAAATGGTGGCTGCATCCTCCTGCAGTGACAGATGTGGTTCTGTTGGAGCAGTGCTCCTGGAGAAGGTGCCGTTTTCCTCCAAAGCTCCAGTGATGATGCAGAAGGGTCTGGTTTTCCTCTGGAATCCAGTGGAAAAAGGCTGCTTTGGTGTTGCAAATCTCAGTTTTTATCTAGGTAGGAAAGGCTTGGCTCCTCCCCCTGGCTGGAGCATCTCCCAATGGGATGATGGAATTTTATCAGTCATCCAGTAGGATTCAATGGCCCATTAACAGGAGATATCTCCTGGAGGGAGGATGGGTTGTGGAAAAGATAAAGATGACTGCTCCACCTGGTTTAACAGATAGTGATAGAATACAGACTTTTGGTCATATCCTGTATTGCAACCTAAGACCTGGGAAGGCAGAAGAGCTGCTGTTCAGAGGGGGGAAGTGTCTTCTCTGGGGGAGGTATCAAAGTGCTGCTTTCATCTGAAGAGAGCTGCCATTCCCAGCTGGAAATGTCCCAGGTGGGAGGTGGCTGCAGCCATCAGCTCCCATCAGCGTTTGTCACCTGGCTGATGCCACCTGGCTGCTGTCCCCTGCCAGCACCTGGGAAGGTGAAGCATTATCCAAGACTCCAGAAGGAAAGGAGGCTGATGCAAAAATAAATGTCCAAACCTTCTGTTTAGAAACCTGGCCAGGTAAACAAGGGCAGAATTCCCCAAAATTTGGTAGTTCTGTGATCTGATTTGCTGGTGACTCAGAGGGGCTCCTGAAGTTGTTCCCTGAAAATCAGAGCTGTGGCTACCTGTGGTGTGTGGGCAAGTGGGGATTGTACAAAGCAGAGCTGATCTGGGCTGCCAGGGGCCTCCTAAAATTGGAAATCCTGATGCACTGTCTCTGCCTGCTCTGCACTTCAGGAAGGACAGTGAACAAAAGGCTTTTGGTATTTTGGGTTATTTATTTTTTAAAGACCCCTCAATAAACTGTGTGGAAACCCCCTAAACTTGAGGTTCCCTAGAAGCTTCTTTTTGAGTTATTTTCTGCTTTCACCCTTTTTGATTCATATCCGTATTAAGTGGTTTCCACTCTCCATAAGGAGGAGAATACTGAGATATCAGTTCTTCCCGTGATACTTGGATGCCAGGAAGGGGGTGGGATCCTGGGATGGGATATGTGCAAAGACCCCCTGTGTTTCCAGAGGTTCAGTGATGCCCCCTGCCCTGCCCAGCTCCAGCTTCCCCAGCAGCTGGAATTGCCTCTCCCTGCTCTCTGCTTCTCCCTCAGTCAACCACTCCCCACTCAACCTGCTCGTTTGAGGGCACATAAAAACACCGGCTGACACCCAGCAGCTGTGGTGTTTGCTTGACAGTGATTCAAAACCACTTTATTGGGCTGTTAACCCCCAGCCCCTGGAGCTGCCTCGGGAAGCAAAGATCCCATGGAAACAAAAATCCCTCCCCAGAGCCAGAGCAAGGCTGCACTTCATTAACAAACCCTGGGAGCTCTGTGGCATTCTCCCACCCACCCACGCAGGGATTTATCACCTCAAGCCTTCAGTCAGGACAAAGGACAGACCTGATATTTTCTAATTGATAGGGTATCCATCCAAAATGTATTCCCACACTTAAATGGGATGGTAGGAACCCCGCGCCAGCCTGTGGAGGTGGGGAGCTCATTGGGAGCTTTAATGCTTTCTGTATGCAGCAGAAAATGCCATTTGCAGAGCTTTCTCCCCAGTTCCATCCATCTGCCTCTCCCAGCTATTCCTTTTGTCTCTTATTTATGGCTGCAATTTTGATGCCACAGTTACTGTACACGAGCTGCTGTATATTTCTCTTATTTGCTTTGAAATTGCTCTTTCCAGCTCATCTTGACAATCATTTATTTGCCCACAAAATAACCAGGCCCTGAACTATTTCCTGGCACCACTTTTGCAGAGCCCAATCACTTTTTTTTTCTCTCTCTGTAACGGTGTAGATACATCCTTTATTATTGCACTTAAATGCTCATTAACAATTCATGGAATCTTAACTGGCTGAAAAAACAGGTTCTGGAGCTAAATATTTCTAGAGACTCTCTTAGCCCAGAACCCTTCCCTGCAAGTGCAGGACTCCAAGTAGAGGATAGCATGGCTCAAAGTTGGTATTTTCAGGGTAATTGCATTTTTTAATTAACAATATATTTAATCCATGCACAAAAGCAAGTGGCACAGGTGCTCAGGGGCTGCTGTAATGCGCTAACAATAATTTTACACAGTTTCTCCTTTCTTTTACCAGCCTTTACATCATGGGCACTGGAGACTTTGATGATGAACACCCTGACCCTAAAGCATGGGGTTCCTGTGGTTGTTGCCTTCAGCATGAGCGTGGGCCCTTCTGAGTCCTCACCCAGAAAATTCTGCTCACACTGAGGTTGTGTTTAGGCTTAGTGACACATGAACACTCCCAGGACCGGATTTTTCCCTTGTGGAGCACATACAAGGATGGCTGAGGCAGGGAAAAGGTGTGACAACCCCTGCACCCACTGCTCAGGACACTGACCCCAGGGCTCCCTGTGGCAGAGGAGGCCAGAGAGGAGGGTTTGGGATGATCTCCCCATGCCAGGGCACTGAGGAATGTTTCTTTTCTGCTCAATTTCACAAAGTTCCAGTAACTGGGTAAACAGCAGAAAGGCAACTGTTGGCAGGTTAAAATTTTGCTCTTCTGCAGAGGGTTCCCAAAGCCCCCAGTGCCTGTTTGTGCACCAGTGAGTGAGAAAACCACAGAATCAATGAATATCCTGGGCTGGAAGGGACCCCCAGGATCAGGCAGGGCAGCCCCCAGCCCTGCACAGACACCCCAACAACCCCACCCTGAGCATCCCTGGCAGCGCTGTCCAAACGCTCCTGGAGCTCTGGCAGCCTCGGGGCCGTGCCCGTTCCCTGGGGAGCCTGGGCAGTGCCAGCACCCTCTGGGGCACGGAACAACCTTTCCTGATATCCAGCCTGAGCCTCCCTGACACAGCTCCAGCCATCCCCTGGGTCCTGTCACTGTCATAGAGACTGGATCTGTGCCCCCACTGCCCCTCAGGAGGAAGCTGCAGACCCTGGTGAGGTCTCCCCTCACCATCACCATCATCATCATCATCATCATCATCACGACCTTTAAGTGAGCAGCCCTTACATTTTAAGCAACAGCTGAGCCCTTCAAAGCAGCAGCTGCTGCTCCCTGAGCTGGTTCCTGCCACACACAGCAGGAGTGAGATGATGTGATACAGAGGCCTCTGGGGCCCTGACACTTAATTGTCCTCTGTTGAAAAGCCGATCAATTTGGAGACTCTCCCTGGGGGTCCGGCCTTTATCTTGCTCTCTTCTTCCTTTCCTTGTAGCACAGGGTTTCTCACACATCCCTCCCAGCTCAGGGAGCTCAGGAAACACATTTTTCCCTGGCTCCATCAGAATCTCTTTTAGTGTTGACTGTGAGCAGAGACACCAGGGGTTCAACATCACAGGAGGAGCCTGTGACAGGGGAAATCCATGTCTGCTTCCCATGGCTGTCAAACAATGCAAACCCCATGATATCCCCTGCAAGAGATGCTCTACAGTGACATGGTCAAAGGAAATAAAGAAATTTCTGGTGTTTTTTTCCCAGGGACAGGGTTGGTCCTCACCAGACTCCTGCCCTGGGAGGCCAGAAGGGGTGGTTTGGCCTCATCTGTCAGCTCCTGTGTGTGTGACAGACACCAGCATGAGGAGAAACAAGAGCAGCAGTTCTGAGTTCAGCACTGGGAGCAGTGGAAACCCCTGGAGAGGAAGGGAGAAGGATGGACAGGAGTAGGTGTGATGGAAACCCATGGAGAAGAAGCCCAGCAGGATGAGCAGGGTGTGCTGGCTGCAGGAGGGATGCTCCAGCTGGTGCTGCTGCAGGTGCCCATCCTGAGGGCTGGAAGCACAGCTGAGGTGGAAAAGTTGTCACCAGAGGTTTTTTGGTGTGGGTAGACCCAAGCTGTGAAAGCTGGAAAGACTGAGCTGGCTCCTCAGGGTCCTGTCCTTGGAGACAGGCTGATTCTCCTGATGATCCTGGGTGATTTCAGCTGTCCTGTGCTTTTGAGTTTCAGCTGGTGAAGGAGAAATCTCAGGGAGTTCCTGCTCATCCCTCGTGGGCTCTCACCATCCCTCTGTCCATCCCATGGGCACAGGGGATGTGAGCCAGTGCACACACAGGAGGGAGGGCTGTGGGCAGGGCTGGGGGAGTCTGCCTTGGGCTCAGCCCTTCCCCATGGAACTGGAGCTGCCTCTGAGCACCAGCAAGCGTTGCAATAATTCTGATTCAGGTCAAGGGCTGCTACAGCTGAGCCAAAGTGGCTTGGGCCAAGGTAGAAATGGCCACCACGATGAGTGTGAGTACTTGGGGAGGGGACAGAGCAATGGGGTGCTGATTGTGCCACAGCTGGTTTGGGGAGCAGATGGAATATTGCCAGTACAGTTTCGTTAATTCCTGATGTTAGCTTGAAGCAACTGGTTTTGAAAGAGGTACTGGATGACTTAAATGGCAAATATTCTTATAGTAATTAGAGAAGACAGACATGGGGAAATGCCAAGCTTCCCACTCATTTTCTTCTCCTTGTAAATCTTGTGAACAGGACAGGGTGGTACCCACTGAGCTGAGCCCAGGCATGAGCTGTGCCATCCTGGAGCTGTCCTTGGCACCCAAACCAGCAGCAGTGGGGCAGAGACTTCAGGCCTGGCTGGTGGCCCTGGGAGCAGTCACTGCCCCAAGCTCAAAGGCAGCCTTTTCTCCCATGGGACACCCCATGGGAACTGCTGGAAGACCAAAGCATGGCTGGGAAGGGAAAGCAGAAGCTCCTAGAAATATTCACAGTGATTTTCAGAACCAAAATAATTTTGTGGGCTAGAATAATTCAAACTTTGAATATTTATCAAAATGCTTTTTAAATGCCATTTTTAAGAATAGTATTCATGTTTGTGGCAGAGAAGGGGATGTATAAAAACTGAAATGAGATTATTGCTTGGCTTAGGTGTGTAACAGAGTTGCTGTCACAGCCTTTGTCATACTGAAACCAGAGCTCCAAGGTGGCCCTTCTTCCACAAGCCCAGAGCTTGACCCACAGATGTGCTGGAGGCACGTGGGCTGGGATGGACAGACTGTTCCCATGCTGATCCCTCAGTGTGACTGTAACCATCCCTTCTCCACCCCAGAAACTGTGCCTGGCTCCACTTTGGTTTGTTTGCCCACTTCTCTGGTGAGGAACCAATCTGAATAATCAACAGTCAGACAGATTGGTGCTTTGCAGCCAGTGCAAACTCTTTTTAGGCTGTTAGCAAGAACCCCCAAAGCCTCCCTCCTTGCTTTTGTCTTCTGTAGATACCACTTGTCATGGAATGGGCCTTTCATCTCAACAGGACTTTTAACTTCAAATGTGCCAGATCTTTAAAGAGCTGGAAAACATTAACAGGCAGGGAGAAACTTTATTCTAATTTGTTAGTTGTGAGAGAAAAAGGAGAATGCAGTCATTTCAATGAGCAGAGGCTGTTTTTGGATGGAGGCTCCTGCTCCTAAAGCACCACTGGGTTCCTTCTTCCCAAAGATTCACTGAGACCCTGGCACAGGGTGCCCAGAGCAGTTGTGGCTGCCCCTGGATCCCTGGAAGTGTCCAGGGCCAGGTTGGACAGGGCTGGGAGCCACCTGGGGAAGGGGAAGCTGTCCCTGCCCATGGGACAGGTCCTTTCCAACCCAAGCCATCCTGGCACTCCCAGGGCCATGATCCATCAGATCCAGCCTGGTCACAGCAGTTCTTGCCAAGGAGGAGCAGCCAGGCTGTGCTGTACCAATGCCACTGGGTGTGTTTGAAGCTTCCATGGCTTTGCTGTTGCTATTCCACACTGAACTGTGACCCAGCAGCCTGGAATGAGAGGTTGACCCAATGGACAGAGCTGCTGCTCCAGCTAACGAGTCTGGAGTCATTAACAGACACGGGGAGGTTACAGAACACTGCAAAGGAAACTCTTTCTTGTGCCTGCTCCAAGGACTAGCTTCTAAAGTGGTTTTGTGACTGTTGTTTATTTATCCAAAGCTGAAAAAGCTCTGATGTAGCCATATGCCGTGTGGAATTAAAGATCCTTAATCAAAAACCAGAAGGAAATTATTATTTCCTGCTTTGTTCTGAAGTTGAAGAGGCATCTTATGCACAAGCTGTAGAGCCAACTCCAGTTCTGGTTTCTTCCAGCTTTACCAAAATTGGCCCAGCATGGCCCCTGGCTCGCAGTGGGGAATCCCAAATCCTGTCAGGGTATTTATCTGAGGAACAGTCTCCTTTTGGAGAGAGTCAGCTCTGAATACGGGGAGAGATTTTGCTGTCGTGTGTTAGACCCTGATGGTACAAGTTAGAGCTGTGCTGAGCCGGGGGATAAAAAGAATGACTGGAAATAAAGATATTTTTCTGAATTTTCTTCACTCTGAAAGATTTGGGCATTGAATACAGAGCCCCTGAACTAGAAGGTAACTGGAAATATTCCTGGCTCCTTCCACACTCATAGGCAAGGGAGTTATTACTCTGCAGCCTTTCTCTACTTATCACTCTGTTTGAAGTCACATCACCTGGAGTCAAGTGAATGTCTCAGTTTTCATTTTTGTAATATTCTACTCTCTGACGTTGCCCAGAATCCCTGAAATATGGCAGTAATTTGAGGTTAAGGAGGAGGGTAGACAAATAATACCCTAACTGCCAGTGGATGCTAAGAAGTACCCAAAGCATATTTTAATTTTTAAATCACTCATCATCTGAAGGGGAGAATGAACTGATTCGTGGTTTTGGATGGTCAGGATTGGCAAAAGCATCATTAATCTCTTGTCTCCTTTGTGCCTCTGCAGAATTGTATTAATAAGGCAGCATTTACCCACTGCAGAATGAGTGCTCTGGGCACTCGTGTAGGGTCTGGTGGAGAAGGGTCCTCACAGCCTTCAATTAGTCCCTAATGCAACATAAATGGCAAAGCCTGTTGTTACTGCCAGCTCCAGGCTGCTCTTCACCTGCATTTCCAGTGCCAGGAACACGAGTGAACATCCACACTCTAAGGCAGCAAACAACCACATTTAAAACTCTACGAGGGAGCCGTTTTAGTAAGTCAAGTTTCTCAAAGCAAAATTATTATAATGAGTGAGGAGCAAGGTGAGTGTAATTGGAGTGATGTGAAAGGCAGAAAACTAATTAATTTTCTCCTGCAAGGTCTGGGAAAGGTCACAGAGAGACAACAGAGATCATGGCAGAGGATGCAAAGTGCTGTAAATATTTAAATTGCTCCCCAAAATCCCTGATTTATTCCACAACATTAAAGTGTTCTGGCTTTGAAGTGGCAGCAACGTGTCTCAGCAGTTCCTGTGGTTTGAACACAAAGCAATCCCAGCTTGTGCATGGGAGTGGTTTAGGAGTTTATGGAGGAGCACAGGCAGTAAAGAGAGGGGTGGGAAGAGGGCTGGCCAAGGGCTGTGGAGTGTTCCAGTTCCAGGCTCCAGCCTGGCCCAGGTCAGAGGGATGGGCACTCATTGCTGGCTGATGGCTCTTCAGGAGCTTGTGTGAAACGAGGAGGTGGCTCCAGGCCAGCTCCCTGGTGGTCAAATGTCCTTCCCATCAAAGCCACCCCTTGCCCTGGCAGCCCCTGGCTCTCAGGGGTGTCCTCTGGCTGTGGAGGGACATCCCTGCAGCACAGGGAGCTGGGCTGAGGGCTTTGACACCAGCAGTTCTGTGGTTTCCTGCAGACAGGGCTGAGCTGCTCCAGGGACTGAAACCAGCCCGGGTTCCTCAGCCCAGGTGTGGACACAGCACTCCTGGTTCCCCTGGAGCAGCACTTCCAGATTCCAGCTGTAGCAGGGGTCCCCTGTTCCTGCCAGGACATCCTGGCAGTCACATGCTGAGCACTGGCATGCTGTGACACTCCTGAGGGCTGGGCACAGGGATGGTGGCTGTGGGGGATCAGACCCTGCTGCTCACACAGCCCTGCAGAGGCTTCTGCTGCAGCCCAGCAGGTGGGATGGGGCTTTCCTGAGTCTGCCTTTCTCCTGACTGCCTGCACCTCCCTGAGGAGTCAGGACACGGTGTCACAGATTGTTATGGCTTGTGCAGGACACACCTGAGAGCCACAGAGTAGGGCGGGGGAGTATCTGGCTCTGGGGGCACACACAGACTGTGTTTGGGGTTTGTCTTAGGCTGCAGTACAGGATGTGCCCAGAAGTCTGTATTCCATCACCATCTGTTAAACNACTGGCCGTGGTTTGTTGTTTTGTATTACCGTATTTCTATTTTAATTTTCCTAGTAAAGGACTGTTATTCCTATTCCCATTTCATTTCCTGAGAGCCCCTTAATTTCAAAATTATCATAATTTGGAGGGAGAGGGTTTACATTCTCCATTTTAAAAAGAGGCTCCTGCCTTTCTCAACAAACACCTGTCTTTCAAACCAAGACAGGGTTAGGGATGAGGGTGGTGGAGAAAGGGACGTGTCCACCATGGTTTGGTCAGCCAGGACCTGCAGCTGAGAACCCAAATTACTCCCTTTCCCCTGGACCACCTCTGTTAGTGTTTCTGTTCAGTTTTATTTCACGGCTCCATGGAAACTCTTCCCCCCAGTCCTTCAGTGCTTGATGTGTGCATGCACTGCCTGGGATTCTGAGAATCCTGGTGTGCCCAGGCCATGGGCTGAGCAGGCTGATGAAATGGTTTGGAATTGGGCCACTCACCCTCCTGATGCCAAAATCCTCTGGTGGCGTACAACCTCTCCAAATGCAGCCCTCACACCACTGACCAGGGCTGTCCTGCCATGCTGATGCTCCTCTGGACCTTCCAAAGCTGAACCTGCCTTTGGTGCCTGAGTCACAGAGGGCTCAGCTGGAAAACACCTCTGGACTTTCCCTCTGCACACACCGAAATCAGCTCTCTAAGAGGTTTTGGAGACCTGTCAGAGTTAAGGAAATGGTGCCCACATTTTTTGTTGCTGGTTCAGAGGAATTTCAGAGGCACCCAGACAACCAGAACTCCCTGTTCTCTGTGTCACACACATGTCACCTTGGTCCCTGCACTTGGATAAATGTGTCTTGGTGCTGGTAAGCATGTGAGTGTGAGAGCATCAAACCAAATATTGCCCTAAGATCACACACTGAATTTTATTACCCTAAATTTCCCTAGAAGGACACATCCCTAGGAAAGATTTCCTGCTCGCAATGTTAAATTCATGTGGCTCCAGTGAGAGAATAACAAGGCACTTGACATCTCCCAGTTTCAGAATAACTTTGGAGCATCTGTTTTCTCTCATTTCATTTCTCTGTCCCAGAGGGGACCCAGCCAAATGGCCAAGCTTGCCTGTGCTCAGGGCTGACATGATGTGATCTGAAGAGGAGTGGTGTGTGAGTTCTGTGCTGCTGCTGAAGTTGGATTCATTAGCCAGTCTCCCCCCAGAGTTTTCAGAAAGTTTCTGCTGTGTTTGAAGGATAATTGCCATCCCTTGGTCTCAGGGGAGGGAGAAACAAAGGACTTTGTGTTCCCCTTTTGATTCAAACTCAAAGAGTGACAGAAGCACGAAAAAATAGCAGGTCCAGGGAATTCTTCAGTAGCATGTTAATGGCCCTGCATTAGAAATAGTGTGTGGGGTACCAGAGGGAGCCTGCCTGGGGAGGGAGGGGACAGTCAGGACTGCCAGCTCCTCTTCTGGAAAAACTGTCCCTGTACTTGTACCCCTCTGGGGAATCAGGGAATAAGTGACTGGCAGCCAAGTTTTCCAGAGCAATGGTTTTGAAGGTATTTCTGTGTGTACTGCCAGAGATTTACACACCTGAATGCCTCTGATGTCCTCCTGCCATCACATCCCTCTCCTTCCAGCCTGCACGGCCCCAGGGGTTGGGCTCAGTCCACACCCACCAAGGATAAATGACCTGCAAAGGTTCGAAAACACCCAGAGAAAGCCAATTTTCATTTCACAGTGTCCTGTTTCTCTCACAAGGCCAATGCCTTGGTTTCACTGATGGGGTCCCTGCTTGGCATCTTGGTCCATCCAGCTGTGCCCTCCCTTCCAGCTGCAGTTCTGGAGGAGCAGGGATCCTCCCCATCCATGTGGGTTGTGCAGAGGGACCCAGCTGTCACCTCTCTTCCCAAATGAGCCAGTTCCCGTCCTGGGGCTCCCTCTGCTCCAAATCTCCAGCTCTTTCAGCCTCACCTTTCCCCTTCCCTGGCTTGTGCAGGGAATGAGCTGCTCCCAGGTTATCCCAGGTGCTGGGGATGGGTGCAAGTCCCCATTTCATGCCCAAAAGCTCTGCTGCCTCTCAAATGAAGCCATGTGAGATTGGTCCCCTCCCAAGGAGATGCTCAAAGGCCTGTTCCCAAACACAAGCAATGTCTAATTGAAATTATTTCCAGCTCTGGATCATGACAAACCCAAAATGAAAGGAAAGGAAGAATCTTACACCCTCCAGTAATTAAAAAAGATGAGTAGAAGTCCCTGGAGGAGGATGATGTAGGTGCCTAAGGAGTTGCTTTTCTCTTCTTACCGTTATCACAAATATTTTCTATTTCATTCCAGTTGAGAATTTAATAATGATTATTTAATGATGACACTCTAGCAAGATTCAATAACTAGATTTTCTTTTTTTTTTTTTAAAAAAAGGTGAGAGTTTTGCTATAATCCTTTCATGACTAACACAGAAATAGTCTCCAGTACAACTTCAAACATGTCAAAGATGTGTTTTGGTGCTAGAGTTTATCTTGCATAATGGATCTCTCAAGCAATGCAAGTGACACTGGATCACATAAGAATGTCTTTAATGGCAAATATTATGGATTTCTCTAAAATATTTAAAGGCACTAAACATTCTGTGCTTTAAATCCTGCATCCAGTTAGCAACTGCTCATAACTAGATATCCCAATCTGTGTTTAGTGCATCCCTTGGGTCTGTTCAGTGTCTGCTGCTGAATTACCTCCATGGGCAGCGTGGGACAGACCTGCCCGTGTTCCCTCTGCTCTCAGAGATTCCATCTGCCTCCAACACCCTGCCAGGGACCAGCCTGGAGAGAGGACAGGAGGGTGATGGTTAATCCATCACATCTTAATTTCTTACCTGAAAATTCAGTTTTTACCACAGGAGAGGGTGGTGGTGCCCAGTGAGATTGTGGATGCTCTGCAGAAAGGTGTAGGTGATGAAAACTTGTCATGAAAGATGGAGAACTTCACCATTAGGGGTTTCTGCTTGCAGCAGAAAAGCACTGAAAACACCTTTTTCCCCTAAAAAACTGGCTTGAAACCTAAATGTTTTCTTTTGGCTCCCATGGTCCCTGAAAGGGGCTTGTGAGAGAAGCTGCTTTTCTCCCCAGCTGAGCCCTGAACAGACACATCCCACATCCAAACCATGAAACCCAAGGAAAGCTGTGCTGGAAGAAGTTGTTCAAAGTTCCAATGGAGCAGTTGCCTTGGGTCCTGAGGAGCTGCAGGATCCAGGTAAAAACAAAGTTCAAAGCCTTCAGCTGCCCCTTGCTGTCCATTCCTCAAAGCAAATCCCAGCTTGTGCTGTATCCAGCCCGAATCATGAATCCTGCAGCCAGCACTGCTGGGGTCTCATCCCTCCCTGCAGGGAACTGATGTGAGCAGCGGAGCCAGACTCACATCTGAGCCCACACAGAAAAACTGGGGAGGAATTCCTAAAGCCCAGCACAAGCCACAGCCCAGCTCCCCTCCTCTGGGACTGAGGGAGCCCTGGGAGGAGCTCCCAGAGCAGAGCTGGCAGAGCCACACCTGCGGGAGCTACTCAGCCACGCAGCACAAGCTTCTTCCAGCACTTTCTGTGCTCCTCTTAACTCCTGGGAGTGTATTCCAGCTGCAGGGGTGTCAAAACACCTCATTCCAACATCAAATGTGTGTTCTGCTGCTTAAAATAGACATTCAAGGCAGGCATGCTGCAGATTTGAAAAGCCACAGCTCATCCTTCTTCTCCTTCCCTGAGCAGGGTCTGTGGGGAGATGGTTTCATCCATACCAGCAACTTCCAGAGCTTGGGGATTCATGGAATCTCCTGAGCTGGGGGGGACCCCCAGGATCAGCCAGGGCAGCTCCTGTCCCTGCACAGACACCCCAACAACCCCACCCTGAGCATCCCTGGCAGCGCTGTCCAAACGCTCCTGGAGCTCTGGCAGCCCTTCCATTGACCATTCCCTGGGGAACTTTCATTTCTAATGGACTCAGTTTTCCTCCTGCTGTTTGCTGTCCTGAATATTTAACCCATAGGAATGTCACACCTGGGAAGCACAGCCGCTCCCTGAGCCAGGCAAGGCTCCTGAGCTCTGCTCCTCCAGACTCAGCCCATCTCCTTCTCTCCCTTGTCCTCCAGCATCTTCTCCCAGCCAGCCCCTGGCCCATCACCACACCCAGGAGAAGGCACCCAGGGAATCTTGCACCATTCCCAGCAAAACATCACAGCAAAATGGGGACAAACAACGAGGATGTGCCCTTGTCACAGTGGATAATTTCAAAGGCTTCTTGTTCAGCTCTGATTGGGAATGAAGCCAAGTTGGAGGATGCTGAAATCCCCCGTGAGTTTGGGCTCCCAAGCTCTGCTCAGCCCTGGGGCTGCACAGCACACACGGAATGTGAAGGAATTTTAAAATGCAGTCACTCCTCCCTCTCATTAAAGCTGCTTTTCCTGCCTGCTTCTCCCTTGCATCCACAAGGGTTTCTCCCAGGTTCCACAGGACAAATAAGGAATTCATTTCTGATGGCTGAAATCTAAAAGCAGAGCCTTGCTTTCCCTCCTTTTCAGACCTGGATAAAACCTCTTTCCTTTCCTTTTCTCCAGTTTTTGCACTTTCTCAGCAAAATTTTTCCAAGATGTTTTTTTCAGGATTTTTAACTGATTACCAAGATTCCTCAGGGAAGCTGAGGAATGAGTTAAAGGAGAAGCCACCCTTGTCTCCAGCAGAGTGAACCTGGTACCTCTGGTACTGCACCAAGGCTTGGCTTTCACAGGAACAGCCATATTCATACCAGGTATTGCAGTGTGTAATTGACATTATTATGCATTTCAGTGAATTATGCTATTTTTATCAATCTTGGTCTGTATCAGACTCTCCAGTGCAAGTGCCCCATCCAGACCCAGTCACAGGTCTGAAAGGACACACTGGCAGTGGGAGAGGGAGAGTGTAAAAATAGATGGGAAAACAAAAAGATGGGAAGAGGAAAGGGTCTTAGAAGCAAAGATTCACTGAATGGTTTGGGTTGGGAGGGACCTTAAAGAGGATCCAACCTCTTGCCACGGGCAGGGACACCTTCCACTGTCCCAGGTTGCTCCAAGCCCCAATGTCCAACCTGGCCCTGGACACTGCCAGGGATCCAGGGACAGCCACAGCTGCTCTGGGCACCCTGTACCACCACCCTCACAGGAAGAATTTATTCCCAATATCCCATCTAAAGTAACCCTCCTTCTGCTCGAGGCCATTCCCTGTGTCCTGTCCCTCCATCCCTTGACCCCAGTCCCTCCCCAGCTCTCCTGGAGCCCCTTTAGGCACTGGAAGGGACTCTGAGCTCTCCCTGAAGTTTCTTTTCTCCAGGCTGGACACCCCAGTGGAAGTGTGAGGGATCCTCCTCGGGGGCTGGGAGCAGCCAAAAGAACAAGGTGCAAACACAGTCCTGGCAAGGGCTTGGGAGAACCCTTCAGCATTCCCAGGTGTTGGGGGTTCCTGTTCTGCCTCACTGGGTGTCTCCAGGACTGTCCCCCATGCTGGGACAGAGGGAATGAGGAGCAGCAGTTTGTACACACAGTGAGGACAGAGGGTAAACTTCAAATAGTGCAACTGGGACACTCAAAAGAAGTAAATAAAAAAAAACCTTGTCAGTCAGGCAGAGGCCAGCAGAGCAATTTGTCCGACTTTATTTTACATTTATGAAGCAGAGTAATGAATGGAACAACCTTTGGGTCCTGACAAACAGCAGAGGAGAGCACCCACAGAGCCAAATTGTAGCACATGCACCCTGGGAGGCTCCAGCTGGTCACACAGGCTGGCAGTGCATCCCCTTGGGCAGGGTGGGCAGCAGCAGGATCTCCCTTTGGAGGTGCAGCAGAAACCCCGAAACGTGGTGAGCTCCTGCTGTCGGCTCAGCCTGGGCTGCTGCAGAGCACAGCCTGTGACGTGCTGGACACCTTCACTTCACGTGCAAGGGAAAGGAGGAGCATTCCTGGCACGGGAACATCTCCCTAAACCCCTCTGGCCCTTGGGAAAGCATTTGCTCCCTGCTCTGCCTGCTGGCCCTGGGGAGCCCAGGCTGCCCCGTGGCCTTTGCCACTGGTCCCCAGCCAATGTCACCCACCTAAAGGCGGGGAACTGGAGTGGGCTGGGGCCACAACCACTGCTGGGAGTCACAGCCTACCCCATTCCTCAGCCAGGGATCCCTGGGAGGACACAGCACCCCTAAAGGTAGCAGGATTGGCCTGGGGACAAGTGATGGAGTGTCCCTGGCTTGGGCCATGCAGACAGCACTGACAGCTTGTTCATACCCTGGTACATTTATGGAAAAGCTTTAAATAAGAAAAAAAACAAACCCTCTCTATTTTTCTATATATTTGTCAATTCTTAAACCACCTCCTCTGTGAAGTTTTTGAGCCATTTGGACTCAACCTTTTTAGGAATGATCAAAAATTAAAATTCTGACTTGAACGTTGTATTAGCTGAACTCTGAGTATAAAAATCTGAGTTCTAAAGTGTTCCAGGGCTGCTCACCACCTGTGGTAAGTGCAAACATGATACCAAGAGAGGGCTTATTCAGAGGTGCTTATCTTGCTTCCTCAGTGTTCCTTGGCTGAAATTTTTTAAAGTATCTGAATTTTCTCTTGTCATGTTTTTGGCTCATAAAATTGGATTAAATTCTGCCTTTGCTGTGCATATCTCTCCAGAAAATATCTGTCCACGTACTACTCAGCACTGAAAGCTGAGCTGGCTTCTCAGCTTCAAGCGTGTCTGTGTTGTCTCTCACATGCTTATGATATGCCACACAAATATCACAGAATCCCAGGATGGTTTGGGTTGGGAGGGACCTTAATGCTCATCCAGTGCCACCCCTGCCATGGGCAGGGACACCTTCCACTGTCCCAGGCTGCTCCAAGCCCCAATGTCCAACCTGGCCTTGGACACTTCCAGGGATCCAGGGGCAGCCACAGCTGCTCTGGGCACCCTGTGCCAGGACCTGCCCACCCTCACAGGGAACAATTCCTTCCTAATATCCCATCTAACACAATTATCTTTAAAAATGCTGAAGGTGAGTGTTCAATGTGATAACCAAAGTGTTTCTCACACCAGCAGAGATGTGACTGTGCTGCCTTTAAGCCCCCAGCTCCAGCACTCCTTTGGGGTCTGGGAGAAGGGGCCCAGCTATCTGCTGGTGCTCCCAAAACAGGGACATGGTGTTGGCCTCTTGTTCTGCATGGGCTGGGTGAGCTAGAGTCTGGGGCACACAGGGAGGGAGGGAGGGAATACAGCTCCCACATCCCTGGAGTGGGCACACACTCCCCTGTGTGCATCAGGGCCATCCACAGCCTGTGCAGCAGGAGACAGCTCAGCTCCTGGAGGGTTTTGAGTGCTGCAATGAGTTCCTGGGAGGTGGACTTGGAAGCAGGGAAGAGGTGATGGAGTCTGTGTTGCAACCTGGAGATGTAAAGAGCGTGTGCTCTGCTTATTTATGTGCTTTGATTGCACCAGGCAGGGAGGGGAAAAAGGCTTTGAGATCACACTGAATCCAAGCACACAGATTCAGCAGGAAGGAGCAACAGCCTGGGCACAGAGCTCAGGGATGTGCCCTCCTTCAATTCCCCTCTCCCCTTCTTGCAGACTCCTCCCCACTTCACTAGATCTCTGTCTTAGGTTGCAATGCAGGATGTGACCAGGGGTGTGTATTCTGTCACCATCTGTTAAAACCAGGTGGAGCAGTCATCTTTATGTTTTCCACAACCCATCCTCCCTCCAGGAGATTTCTCCTGTTAATGGGCCATTGAATCCTACTGGATGACTGATAAAATTCCATCATCCCATTGGGAGATGCTCCAGCCAGGGGGAGGAGCCAAGCCTTTCCTACCTAGATAAAAACTGAGATTTGCAACACCAAAGCAGCCTTTTCCCACTGGATTCCAGAGGAAAACCAGACCCTTCTGCATCATCACTGGACCTTTGGAGGAAAACTGCACCTTCTACAGGAGCACTGCTCCAACAGAACCACATCTGTCACTGCAGGAGGATGCAGCCACCATTTAATGGGACTGCACCAACACCCTGACTGACTGACGGCTGGCAGGTTGGATTTTGGGTTTGGTTTTTTTGGGTTTTTTTGGTATTACTGTGGTTTGTTTTTTTTTTTTTTTTGGTCTTAGCAAATAACTGTTATTCCTATTCCCATAACTTTGCCTGAGAGCCCCTTAATTTCAAAATTATAATAATTTGGAGGGAGGGGGTTTACATTTTCCATTTCAAGAGAGGCTCCTGCCTTCCTTAACAAACACCTGTCTTTCAAACCAAAACAATCTGCCAGGCTTGCCAGGTTTTCCCACAGGGCTGTTCCACTCCAGGCCTGCTGGTTTGGGACTTTTCCTGTGAAATCACCTTTCCATAGGTGTGCTCTAACTCCTAAGGCAAACAGACTCTATGTTACAGTGCTGCTGGTGCCTCCCAGCTGTCCCATTGGTATGCTGGCAGTGCATCCCCCCTGTTTGCCGTATTTATAATTTAACCAATGCCAAAGGGTTATTTTCATCCAATATAAAAAATGGACACTTATAAAAATGCATAGGTTTTAAATTGCTCAGCAGTTGGAGTTGTTATAAGAACTAGCCCAGGGAATAAATGGTTCCTTCTCCCATTAGACTCAAAGGCCATTTCCATACAGGCTGCACATGGAATGGAATTCATTCCTGCTCCCACCACACACAACTGTTTCTCTGCTGTTTCTTCAGGCTTCAATGTCTCTCTTAATGCTTTATTACCACTGTTAAAACTCCACAGTTTGGAATGTGCTCAGAGTAAATCTGCCATGTTGTGTTTAAGTACCAATTGCTTATGTTTTAATGGCATTAATCTTTGCCTTTTTGCTGTGTCTGAGCCAGGATAATGAAAGGAGATTCCCCTCTTTCTCAGACACTGAATCCTATGAAATGAAAACAGGACTCAAAGCTCGTTCCCTGCTGTTTCTGAATGCCCTGTCCCGACCAGCCAGGCATGGAAAATGTCAAGGTGGCTGTGCCTGCATGGATGAAATACCCAGGATTGCTGCCTGGCTGTGTCAGGCTGTCCCTGAGCTCCCCTCCTGCCAGCTCCCAGCACGATGGGAGGCTGGGGCTGGGAGGAAGGTGCTGGAAAGACCCAGCCCACGGCTAAAGGCCGCCTCTGCCAGGATTCCTGGTGGTGATGGAGACTGAGAACTGGACGAGCACACCTTGGTATTGTACAAGACAGAGCCCTCAGCAACTTTAATCTGCAGAACATCAAGCAGGGCTGATCCTGTGCCTTTAATTTCTCATAAATCCACTGCTAAGCTTCCCTTGGGAATTTTACTTTGGATTTCACCCCCATGGTCCACATGCTCTCAGGACAGAACCTCTTAAAAAACAGTTCAAGTCAGCTCACCTGATAGAAAGGGTGATGCAACACTGCAACAGAAAATGCTAATGAGTTCCAAATTGTGTCAGGAAAATCAATGCTTGTCCTCCGGAAGGTTTTTATTGGATAACTTTCTTCTTGACTTGGTTATTGTTCCAGAGTCCTACAAAATGAGAGGGGAAGAGAAAGGTAAGGGAGTGCAGTGCATGACAAATGAGCTGATTCTTAAGTCCAACATAAAACTTGAGAGTTTAGAACAGGCTTTAAATATAGGAGATTATAAACTGGGAAGATGGAATGTAGACACAGTAAAACAGGAGAGAGAACACAGGAAAGATATGCCCTTAACAGGTTTTTCTTGCACAAATATGTTTTGCTAAACAAAAGCCAATCCTTCATCCTTCCAGGTTTCTGGTGGAGAAGGACACTTCCCAAAAGCCTCAGGAACCAAACCTCAGCAGCTCAGGAGCAGCTCTTCCCCTTCTCAGGGGTGGTGGGACTTGCAGCCCTTCAGCAGTTTGGGTCCTCTTTGCCCTCCCAATTCTGTGGAGGGCAGAACCAAGGAGCAGGGATCTCTTCCATCCTTCAATCATTTCAGCCTTAGAAGAATTTCTTTCAGTCCCCATGGGGAGACCTTTATGACACTTCAGTGTCAATGCAGGGACTTCTCTCCCTGGGTTTATACCACTCTTAATGACACATCTCACATCTCAGCCTTTTCCAAAGTGATCTCCCAACTCTCCACCGTGGTTTTACACATCAGTGGATGCTGGGCTGGAAGGAAAGTCTCCCCATAGTGAGGGATAAGTCTGTCCTGTATTGCTTCTTTTAAAGGTTGTTCCTTTGCAGCCTCTCATCCACCAGAATTTTTTTGGAGGTGCTTTAAACCTTAATTTCTTTCCAATATTTCTTTTTTTCTCTGAGGTTATTTGCTTGGCTTCTTCTCTAGGAGGTGGGCAGACCTGTAACAAATGACAAGAGTCCCCTGCCATCCCCGTGGCTGAGCAGCCACATCTGCACCCTCCAGGTGTCACAAACAATAAGCAACCTCCTGAATTAGCATCTCCATCAGCATCAGAATGAGGTGCTACAAACCCCATTAGACTATTCACAATGCACACCAGACCCCAATATTATCAATATTTATCACAACTGAGGATTGCACAGAAGTATAAAGAGGAGAATCCCAGCATGGATTCATAGCTGCTCACTCAATGTGCTTTTTAAACAACTCCTTCAGATCTCATCCCACAGGAGCCCTTCACATTGACACGTTTAACACAGGAACGACCCCTACAACAAATCCCCTTCCAGCAGCTTCTTAAACCCTAAACTGAAATTAATGAGGTTCAATGTTGCTGTCAAATCACCACAGCACAAGGATTTCACCTTGCTCACATCCAAACCCTTCCAATCAAACTCCATCCCCAAATTTGGAGGCTGCAGAAGCTTGGGCTTGGCTTAGCCTTTGAATTCACTTGGCCTTGACAAACACCACCATTTCTGAAACTGAGATTAGGGAGGCTCAAACACAAAGGGTACCCAAAGCTGGTCTTGGTTTCCAGCAAAACAGCTTTGGTTTGTAGAGAATTGGGGTGGATTTTCCTAGGAAGGGACAAAATTATTTGGAAATCATAGAATCACAGAATCCAAGAATGGTTTAGGTTGGGAAAGGCCTCCAGGATAACTGAGTTCAATTGTTGATCCAGCACTGCCAAGGCCACACTAACCCATGTCCCCAGGCACCACATCCACACAGCTCCTGAATTCCTCCCAGGGAGGAGATTCCATCACCTCCCCGGGCAGCTGTGTCAGAGCTGGACAGCCCTTTCCAGTAAGAGATGTTCCCCAATATCCAGCCTGAGCCTCCCCTGGCCAGCCTGAGGCCGTTCCCTCTCCTCCTGTCCCTGTTCCCAGGGCCTGACCCCCGGCTGTCCCCTCCTGTCAGGGAGTTGTGCAGAGCCACAAGGTCCCCCCTGAGCCTCCTTTTCTCCAGGCTGAGCCCCTTTCCAGCTCCCTCAGCCTCTCCTGGGGCTCCATTCCCTTCCCCAGCTCTGTTCCATTCCCTGGACACTCTCCTGCCCCTCAATTTCCTTCCTGTCATGAGTGCCTCAAAACTGCCCCCAGGATTTGATGTGGGGCCTCAGCAGTGCCAGGACATGTTTTTTAAAAAGCAATTTCATCTGCAGGTCACCAGAGGATCACTTCCTTAAGCTGGGCTGGACAGTGGATCAGGGATGCCTTCCCAGCTGCCGGGGATAGATTGTTTAATGAAAATTTCCTCTTTTATTCTGGAGTCTCTTTGTTCACTTTTGCAACAGTGAAAAAAATGAACCCTTTGCACTGATATGTGCTTTTCCCAAGAGCTGAGAGTTCAAGAAAGACATTGTATGGAAAATCATGAACATTGTGAGGAATATTTGATGAGGGAATAGGGACAGATGTAACATCACAGCTCTGTTTTGGGAGCGCAACATCTCTGTGTAACCCATGTGAAAAGTCAGTAGGACTGCTCCTACTTCAGCTGGGCTGGCAGTAGAATTCTTCAGGATGAGGAAAGTTCTGGTTGAACATAAGCACCACACAAAATTCCATAGCTGAACTTTGCAGAGACACAGAATTCCAACCCTCCCTGTGGAATGAGTTTGGGAAAAGCAGCTTTATCAATAAGCTGCCTCAAATTCCCATCTCCAGACATGTGGAGACCTTGAAATACCACTCTGTACGTGAGCTGCTTTCTAAATTCTGTTAATCTTTTAAGTACATTGGTTATTTGACTCATATCTGGAAGGAGGACAAAATGTTTCTCAGCTTTACCCCTCAAAAATTAGGTTTAGGGTCTCATTCAATCATCTGAGTTCTCCCAAGTGTCTGTGGAAAGAGACAGAGGCTGGCACCTGCACAGTGTGATCCATAGGATCCTACACTTAAGGGATGAGCTGCCCTCCAGAGATCCAGCCATGATTTCATCTCTCTCATTCCTCTTTGGCAAGAAGAATCAGAGAAGTTCTTGCCTCCATTCTGAGGAAATGGCTCAAACTGCACCAGGAGAGGTTTAGATTGGACATTAGGAAAATGTTTTCATGGAAAGGGTTGTAAAGCATTGGACCAGGCTGCCCAGGGAAGTGATGGAATCACCACCCCTGAAGTGATCAAAAACTTGTGGATGTGGCACTTGGGGAAATGGGTTAGTGGTGAGCGTGGTAGTGGTGGGTTGATGGTTGAATTTGGTGATCTTAAAGCTCTTTCCTGACCTCAACCATCCTCTGAGATTATTATGGTCTGCTAATACTCTGTGAACAGCTTCCAGGAAGCCAGGGAAAAGGAGTTGGGAAATGTGGCCTAATGTCAAAAGGCTGATAAATAATAAATCTGTTAAAAATAATCATGAGGGGCTGATAAAAATAATCATGAGGGGTCTGAAAGTGCCCTGGCAACATTTTGGGGTCTGCAGATGAGAAGAGACTGAAGGCACATATCTGAGAAGCTGGTGTTCCAGGGAAGGAAGGCAAAGCAGAGCAGAGCTGCTGCCCCTGGCACTGCACACATCCAGCCCTCCTTGTTTTGCAAGTGGCATTTTAGCAGCTCCTTCCTATAATTTACCAAAGCAGCCTCTTTTTTCCTCACAAAGAGAAAAAAGAAATGGTAAAATAACTTTGAAAGTCAGGTTATTCCTATGCCTTAACACCTTTCAACAGATGTTGTTCTGACCGAAAGCAGAGTTCCTTGAATTATTAATGGTTCCCAACAGCTCAGCTTGAAATAATTTAGCATTTGAAAGAGAAAAGCCACTCTCATTATTCCAAGTGCAGAAACATTTTTGGTTATTAAAGGTATTCTCCTCAAAAAAGAGAAATCTGTACAGTTTGTATCTTTTCCTCCAGATGCCAGCAGGAGCACCAGATCCAGGGAAACCTTTGTGCTTGCTGAAGGTTAATTGATAAAATACAATGGAAGAGAGAGGACTCCATGTTCCATTTCAAACGGCGAAGCTCTTATCTGATCTTGTGGTAACTTTAACATCACCAGATTTATTGTATTTGCATTTGGAGACCATTACATTCTTTCTGAGGCTTAAAGTGACCAATTATTCCCTGCAATCAAACTTCCCAAGGGATATGGGCCAGGCTGGACAGGGCTTAGAGCAACCTGGGATAGTGAAGATGTCCTTGCCTATGTGAGGGGGTGGAATGGGATGAGCTTTAAGGTCTTTTCCAACCCAAACCATGCTGGGATTTGTGAAACTAAACACCAGGCTGTTGGGCATTGCCCCTTGGGTGGCTGCTGGGAGAAGAACAGCACCCACAGCTCCTGCTCCCCTGGGAGGGGAGGACTGGGAGATGTTCTTGGGAATGTTGTGCTCTCAAAACCAACTCTGGCTTCTGGGAAAACCAAACAGGCTGGGCCAAGCTGTGGCAAGTTTGTAGCTTGGCCTGATGGCAGAACATCACACTGGCCACACTGTGGGAGATGCAAAGAAGGGCCCTGGGATGGCTGGGAGCTGAGCTGGGATGGTTTTTCCTAAGAATTCTGTGTCCCCTGTGAAACCAGCTGTCCTAGGTTACAACGTAAAGATGTGCCCAAAAGTCTGTGTTCTATCACCATCTGTTAAAACCAGGTGGAGCAGTCATCTTTATCATTTCCACAACCCATCCTCCCTCCAGGAGATATCTCCTGTTAATGGGCCATTGAATCCTACTGGATGACTGATAAAATTCCATCATCCCATTGGGAGATGCTCCAGCCAGGGGGAGGAGCCAAGCCTTTCCTACCTAGATAAAAACTGAGATTTGCAACACCAAAGCAGCCTTTTCCCACTGGATTCCAGAGGACAAGAGCTACCAGACCTTTCTACAGGATCACTGCTTCAACAAGATCACTTCATCTGGACTGCTGCCAGCACCCTAACTAGCAGAGTGTCAGGTTGTGTTCTGACTTTGTCAGTGATTTTCTTTTGTCCTATTGCATGTGTTTTATTTTTTCTCCTTTTTCCTATTAAATTGTATTTCTGACTTGGAGTCTCTCACTGGTTTTGCTTTCAAACCAGCACACCAGCCCACGGAGGAGATGAGTGGTTGTTTGTTTAGCACTGAGGGAAAGGTGGCCAAAATGCACTGTGCAGGGCTGCTCAGAGTGTCAGGGTCAAGTCTGCTCTAAACTTACCAGGATGGCTTCCCCTCTCCAGCATGGATTTCTCAGGTGGGATCCAGGGAGATTCCAGGAGCACATGCCCAGATTCACAGCTGGAGGTGTAAGGTGACAGTGTCTGTCACAGGCTGTCCTGTGCTCTCCTCAGTCCCTTCAGCTTGTGAGGCACATTTTTATCAAATTCTGAGATTGCATCAAAAGTGAGGGGAGTGAAATGCTGATTATTGTGATTAATCACCACTGCAAACCGCATCGGGCTCGTGCCCTCGGTTGCCTATCAATCATGGAATCTCAGGATGGTTTGGGTTGGAAAGGACCTTAAACCTCATTTCATTCCACCCCCCTGCCATGGGCAGGGACACCTTCCACTGTCCCAGGCTGCTCCAAGCTCTGCCCAGCCTGGCCTTGGACACTGCCAGGCATCCAGGGGCAGCCACAGCTGCTCTGGGCACCCTGTGCCAGGGCCTGCCCACCCTCACAGGGAACAATTCTTTCCCAATATCACATCTAACCCTGCCCTCTGGCAGTGGGAAGCCATTCCCCTTGTCCTGGCACTCCAGGACCTTGTCCCAAGTGAATCCCTATCCTTCTGATAGCTTCCCTTCAGGAAATGAATGAGGTCACCCCCAAACCTTCTCTCCTCCAGGCTGGACACCCCCAGTTCCCTCAGCATTTCCCCACAGCAGAGGTGTTAAGCCACTCCTGGGGGTGGGGGAGATCAGGAGCATGACTGACCATGGGTCTGGGTGAGACAGGACTGTCCAGGTGTGCAGTGGGGATAACCCAGTGTGTGTGTGTGTGTGTCAGAGCCCTTCCCATGCACCAGCACACTCACTGATGTATTGATCTTCTCCTGAAGGTCTCCTGAGCCTTATTTCAAATGAATAACTCAGAGTTGCACATGGCTCTTCAGAATTATGACCCAATTTATGCTTTCTGTAATAATCAGCACAATAAGGCAGTAAAGCTGTCACTGCTGGATACACCAAATTTATATTTTATCACAGCAATATAATCAATACAATAAGAAACCAATACTTTATGACTTAGCATTGTCTTCTCAGAGTCTTTGCAGGACTCTTTCCTCAAGTCTACTTTGGGTCTGGGGGAGGTTTATGTCCACATCAGCTCTTCCTGCAGCTGTTCCATGATAAATAAACCTCCCACTGCTGCTGAGATGTCAGCCAGTATGCTCTGCATAATAACAGAACTTTTCCTTTACTGGTCTTTTTTCTATTCAAAGCAAAACCATCAAACAAATAAAGTTTTCTCACAATACAACACAACACAACACAATGTGTTCCTCTGTTTCCCCCAGTTGAGTTCCTTGCATGCACTGCAGGAGCAGCTCTGAAACGTTGAATGATGCTTTGCATTGCTTCAGCTGCTGTCAACAACAGAGCTGCAAACACTCAAAAATGTTCATTATTTGACTTCCAACACTCTGTAAAATATGCTCATAAACCCACCCAGAGATGCCTGTGCTCACAGACGCTTGCATTTTTGTCTATATAAACATTTTCATATTTATTTCTCTTTCCAGATGAGAAAGAAAAGTTCTTAGATGGTTAAATACCATTTCCCACTGCAAAGGAATGAGCTAAGGGGAGAACCAGGCAAGGATTTCTGATTCCCTTTTGCTTTGTTTTGATCCCAGTACAGCTCTCCCCTGCTGAATGAACAACCACAGGAATCATTAACTCTTTGCAGATCGATATTTTAACACCATCTCTGCCCCCTGACTGGGCATGTTTTAGTGAGGCTTCTCTTCCACGGGCACCACAGGCAGCAGAGCTGGGAGCGCAGCTCTGATCTGTGCCCAAGAGCAGCCTCAGAGGGTGGCAGTGTGCCCAGGACAGAACTGTGCCCATCCTGGGGTGGCTGGGAGAAGGAGAAATCCCTAATCCAGCAGATCCTTCTCCTGTTGGCACTCATGCCCTTTCCTCAGGCAGCTTGGAGCCAGTAATTGTCCTGCTGATGTCTGACATAGTTCTGAGGTATACCAAAGCCTGCTTCCAATAAAACCCAGGTTTTGCTGTCAGCCCTGGTGCCTGGGCTCTTGCCAACACCCTTGTGCCCAGCAGATCCCTGCATTGCCTGCCATAATGTGTACCCTGAAAAGCAAAAGCTTTTAAATGCCCACAATAAAAGGTCCCTTAATTGCAGCAAAGCTTTTACAGTCACTGCTTTCCTGGCTTTCTTCTCTCTGTAAAAGACTGATTTTTCTTCTTAGATTTGTTGTTCTTTCTCCCCTGTTAAATTGTGTGTGCTCCCCCTTTCCAGTTAATATAATAATTCCGATGAGCAGTGCTTAGCATAATTCCAGACACTGATGTACGTGCTGCTGAAAGCTGTGCTTTAGGAGAATTCCATTTCTGAGGGCAATGTAGCATGGAAAGCTCTCCAACCCTCTGAAATTGCATAAAGGGAGACCCAGAGAGCATCTAGAGAGATACTGTGGAAAAGTTATTTTATGGGATATTTGAGGGCTGACAGAAGATGGGAAAAGCCATCCAAGATGGAATAAGAAGCAATAGGGTTTGCAGGGCAGAAAGAAAAGCTGCTCTGAGATGCTGGAGTGTCCAGGGAAGGGAATGGAGCTGGGAAGGATCTGGAGCACCAGGAGCAGCTGGGGGGGGGCTCAGCCTGGAGAAAAGGAGGCTCAGGGGCGCCCTTGTGGCTCTGCACAACTCCCTGACAGGAGGGGACAGCCGGGGGGAGGTTGGGCTCTGCTCCCACAAGGGACAGGAGGAGAGGGAATGGCCTCAGATTGGGCCAGGAGAGGTTTAGATTGGAAATTAGGGAATATTTCTTGCTGGAAGGGATTGTCCAGCCCAGGGCAGTGGAGGAGTCCCCATCCCTGGAGGTGTTTGAAAAACCCGTGGATGTGGCACTTGAGGACATGGGCTAGTGGTGAACATGGTGGAACTGGATTGATGGTTGGACTGGGTGATCTTAAAGGTCTTTTCCAGTCTTAACAATTCCAAGATTCCATGATTTAAAGCCATGCAGACCTGAGGGCTTCAGCAGAATTATCCCAGCCCAGCTGTGGAGTGATGCAGACATGAAATGGACACCCAGTTTTGTTCAGGGCAGGGCTGAACACAGGCAGGGTGGAGGTGGCTTTTAAAAAATCCATTTAAAATTAAATAGGTTTAAAAATTAAAGGTTTTAAATAAAAACAATCTGTTTATTTGCCTCCAGCTCTCTGGACCTTTTCAATACCCACAACTTGCATTTTTCAACTTATCTCTGCAATAAGGAGGCAAACGAGTTACCCTTCATTAAATATTAAAGTTGGCATAATGGAATGATCCCAGGAACCCAGGGGCTGGCACTTGGCACTGACCTCTGGTATTGTGACAAAGCTTTCCATGCCAGGGAGGAAAGGATATTCCAGGGATGGATGTGTCCAGCTCCTCCCTGTGATGCTGAAAGCCACAGGGTTTGAGGAGTGAAAGGAGAATTCCTTCTGAGGAGTTTGGGGACAGGGGCTCTCCATGGGGGGAATGCACTCCCAGGCACCCTGGAGGAAGGCATCTATATCTATATCTATCTATATCTATATCTATATCTATATCTATATCTATATCTATATCTATATCTATATCTATATCTATATCTATATCTATATCTATATCTATATCTATATCTATATCTATATCTATATCTATATCTATATCTATATCTATATCTATATCTATATCTATATCTATATCTATATCTATATCTATATCTATATCTATATCTATATCTATATCTATATCTATATCTATATCTATATCTATATCTATATCTATATCTATATCTATATCTATATCTATATCTATATCTATATCTATATCTATATCTATATCTATATCTATATCTATATCTATATCTATATCTATATCTATATCTATATCTATATCTATATCTATATCTATATCTATATCTATATCTATATCTATATCTATATCTATATCTATATCTATATCTATATCTATATCTATATCTATATCTATATCTATATCTATATCTATATCTATATCTATATCTATATCTATATCTATATCTATATCTATATCTATATCTATATCTATATCTATATCTATATCTATATCTATATCTATATCTATATCTATATCTATATCTATATCTATATCTATATCTATATCTATATCTATATCTATATCTATATCTATATCTATATCATCTCTATCTATATCTCTATCTATATCTATCTATATCTATCATCATCTACACCTATATAATCTATACAATCTATATGTCTCTAATATTTATATATACACACATATCAGAAATATGTGTACATCTTGGTGTTAATTTTGGAGTTGTTGTCCTCACAGCAGCACAAAGGGTGCCTCACATGCACATTCCCAGCAGACTGGAGCTGTTTCCCAACAGCAGGGAAGTGTTCCCAGTTTAGGCAGAGCCTATAGACAAGAGTCCTAGCAAATAGGAGCAAGATTTGGGGTTTTGGGGATTTTCTGAGCTAACAGACATCTCCATATATTTGCTCAGCCATCCAGTGCAGCCCTCCTGGTGCTCCTGGGCATGGAGAGGTTGGAGTTTCAAGCCAAGAGGACTCCCAGCCCTCCCCCTGAGCACCGGCAGAGCTTGCTTTGTGTCCCTGTCCCCATCTCAGCCCTTCCTGACACAAATACCTGCACATCTGTGCGTGGGGTCAGGCACAAACATCCCCCAGCTGTTCCAGGACACAGGGCTCAGCTGGTGTCCCAACATCCTGCCTGTGATATTTTGGGTTACACGGCCCTCCTATGTGTCAGAAACTCTCTCTTGGTCTTAGTTCCCTATCTGTAAAGTAGAAAATAAATGAACTTTACATCCAGTCTCTCCATGGACTGGCATTAATGGCTGAAAGCATCACTGGAACCCCAGTGAGCTCCCAGGGGTGGCTCTGATGAAATCCCTGGGGATGGAACATGGGGTGTGCACATCAGCTGAGCACAGTGTCAGTGACCCAGCTGCACACACTCAGCTCCTTTTCCTCCTCTTTAAACCCCCCTGCCAGCAGCTCAAGCCTAATGGTCAGGCTGCCTTTTCTGAAAAAAAGAGCAGTGAGTCAACAGTGCAGAGGAGAAAACACATCCATTCACTCTGTTCGTTCAACAGCTGAGAGTGAGAGATGGAATTTTGGAAACCAGGGATGATTCACGAACAGAAAAAAATGAATAGAGTTTGCAGAAATGATAGAGGAGGGGGGAGAGAGTGATTTAAGTCACCAAACCTGACTCACTGGTTAAATTAATCCCAATATATGATTTCCATCTTCTAAAATAGCAAAGAAAAGCTGTACAGATAGGTGGAATCATTCACTGAAAGCCATCTATCACAGGATTTTTGGCGTGTTTGGGGTTTTTTGAAACCTCTTTCCATCTCTCTAGTCTTCAATGAGTCAAGCAGCATCCTGAACCTGGACATAATAATTTGGTCATCCTGTTTCCCATTGCTCATTCCCTGCCATTTTTTGTACACCAACATTTCAGTTATTTCAAGAGCCCTGTGAAGCAGCCTCAGATCCAAGAATTTGCCATTCCCATTCTCCAGCATCTCTACTTGACATGAAAAAAGAATCCTTCAATGGACAACCATGGAATGAGCAAACCAGGCTGCAAATTTAGAGGAAGGTCCTTTCTGTGTGGGCAGCTCCTGACTGCAGCTCTGGGTAACCTCAGCAGGCCTCCCAAAACAGCAATGGAATGAGGCTGTGACAATCCAGGTGTCCCTTAGGCTCAATCCATTCCCCCAGGAGCTGGCAGCTGCTGGCTCATGTCCTGCCTGGGCTCAGATGAGCTGGCTGAGAGCAGCTCAGGAGAGTGGCACTGAGTGCAGTGACATCTCTGGGTCATGGTGTGGACTCAGATTCATTTTCCAAGTTCTCCCAAGTGCCACCATCACTCTGGGCATGAGGACGTGAAGGGGAGGCTTTCAGGCAGAGGCAGCATCTTTTATCCCAGGTATTCCTGCTTGAAAGGACCCACCTCCACACACATGGGACTCATTTAAGATCAGAAGCAGAGGCTACAGCTTTCAAGTCAGATCCAAGTGTCCCCAAATACTGGAAATTTGTAACTCAGAATTCATAAATTCTGTAACTTTCGTATCCTTTTCAAAACTCCTCCAAACCTGTGCATCTCCTGACACCTGTGCCTTCTGAAGGTGAATTATGAGCTACAGAAAAATGGTGTGCCCAAATATTCCTTTTCTTCTCTAATAATCCCTCACTCTCAATAAGGAAGAGCTAAAAGTGGCTCCTGGTCCTCCCAGTCTAAACCTTGACAGGGCTTTGTTTTTGTGGCACAAGAGCTGTGGCTGTGCTGGACATGTCCCAGTGCAGAGTGCACAGCCAGCCCTGGGTGATTTTTGGCTGCAGGAATGGATTGATCCTTCTGCAGTCACCTGGCAAACACACAAATGCTCGGGAAGAGATGGAGAGGAGGCTATTGGAAGACATGGCAATATTGGGAGCCCCTGGCTGATGTTGAATTCAGTGAATTTACTTCTCAAACCCAGCATTTCAAAGGGAAAATCTGGCTGTTGTTGTTTTTTTTCCCCTCTAAAAGACCCCACAACACAAGGCAGTGGATTTTCTACTGTTAATCTTGTATCCAAATTTTTTTTCCTCTGTGCTAACAGATTGACCTGAAAGAGCAGGATCCTAATTGCTCAGAGATAAAGTAATTGAGTGGTCTCCTGGGCTCTATTTGGTACAACAGACTTCAATAGAGTTGACAAATGTCGATCCATAACCCAGGATTAATGGGGCTGTGCTTGGCTTCCCGTTCAGTTTCCCATTTGCTCCTTTGGTCTAACTAACACCCTGATTGCTTTGGGAAAACTGACAAATCTTTGCAGTTAATGAGCCCCTCTAGTAATTTATCAAGCAGGGTTTCTAAAATAAAAAGAGCACTGAGAACAAAATGTTGATTCCGTGCTAAAGGAAGGAGAAATCCTTCTCTCCCCAGTTCCTGAAGAGCTGGAGTGACTCTTGCATATGGGGTTTTTTTTTTCCAAAAGTATTTGGGATTCCAAGCCAGGTTGGCCTGGAGAAAAGGAGGCTCAGAGGGCACCTTCTGGCTCCTGTCTAGAGGAAGGTTTGGGAGGAGATGGGCTTTGAGATCCCTTCCAGCCCAAACCTTTCTGGGACTCTGAGGGTGCCTGGGGATGTCAGCACTCTCCCATCCACAGACAAGGGGTACCTCTCCCTGGGCACCCAAAATTGTACACAAAACAGCTTGGGAGCTTGCTTTTACACCCCTCTTTTAACTTCTCTGTGGAAGGATGAACAGACCTGGAGAACTTGGGAATGGGAATGGGGAATGGGAATAGGAATAGGGAATAGGGAATGGGGAGGCTGGAGCCACTCCTCCAGTGCAGATTTCTGCTCCCAAGGGCCCTGCCAGGCTCAGCTGCCCCACATGTCATGAGTGAGACTCTGCCAGGTGCTGTCCCTGGAGTATCTCTGGGAAGCTCTGAGGAGCAGCTGTTCTCAGCATAAAAAAAAAAGAAAAAAAAAAAGGCATTAGAAACACTAGATTTTGCAATCAAATTTTTTATCTGGCCCTGGGCTCAATGGCAACAAACTCTGAACTTCTTCCCACTGGGGGTGGAACTTCCAGCCTGGTTCAAGCCCCACAGAATTCTCTCTACCAGCAACTGAAACTGGAGGCTTTCCAAACTCTGTATTCCCTGGAAAATGTCAACACTTCTGCAAAAATTCCAATTTTTCCTTGGCTTGATTTAAAATAAAGTTCCTAAATGGGAACAGGGGAGAGCCAAGTTGCCGTTAGCAGGCACAGCTCTGCTCTGAGTGACGGGGAGGGGCTGCAAGGGATCTGTTTCTATTGTGACAGCCGTGCATCTGCCCATCATCCTCTTTATTTTTAGCTCTCCGTTGTCTTTCTTAGCACAGAATGAGCTCAGTTTTATCTGTAGTCTGGGCAGGAACCAGCTGCCATTAGGCTGCAGAAAGTCTGGTTTAGCAGTGACTCCAGCACATTTGTCAGTCCCCGAACCTGGATTTTAATGCAGAGGAGGGGAGAGCTGGCAGGAAGGATCTGGTGCCTCTGCCAGGCTTTTCCTCTCAAGGCTGTGTCTGGACTGGATGAAACTGGGGCAGGAAACCTTTGGGGACCTCCCAGAGCTCCTGTCCATGGTCAGGTCTGTGCACTGGTGGAAATGGAGGAGCAAGTGGCTCTGGGGTCTGCTAGAAACTGGACTTTGCCCCTCACAGCCCCTATTTTAGCCCAGTTCTGTACATTTTGGGGTGATACCAGTAGGTATCATCCTGGTTGGTGCTGCTCAGGGCTGGGAAGGGCTGTGTTGCCCCCAGGGTGCAGTTATGGACGTGACCACACCAAACTGGAGCTGCTGGTGAGCTCATGGACCCTCCTCCCTCTGGACATGACCTTGGGGCTGTCACTTTGTCCCACATTCAGCCATTTCAGAATTCTCCCATGCAGCTTCTCCTCCATCACCCTGGGTCTGAGCCTATTGCTCTGATGCACTCCTGAAAAGCAATTTCCATGGAGCCCTGCCATACTGCCACCTGGAGAGAGGTGTCCCCTGTGCCAGGGCCAGCACAGGGTGTCCTGCACCCCTCTGAGGGGACAGCAGCCATGGGAGGGTACCTTAGCATGGAGCCTTGGGATCCCTGCTGCAAGGGGGCATTCCCAGATGGGCACACCACAGCAGAAATCCCTGATTTTAATGTGTTTATCACAGAGGTGCCTTTTCCAAAAGTTCTTTTTGTTCTTCTGGAGCCTTTCCCCCCATCTCTGAGCTCCCTTCTCAGCGTGTGTGCCTTTCTTTCTTTCTCTCATCTCTCTCTCCAATGCCAATCTCAGATGATCTTTTTCTCCTTCTCTACAAAATTCCACACTGCAGCCTGCAGACCTGTGAAGGAGCATTGACACCTAAGCTCTGGTACACTTCATGTCTTATTTCCAGCTGTGTGAAAACATAAATGCCCTTGTCCTGTAAGAGCAGCAAACAGCTCTATGTTCACTCTTTGAGGAAGAGCCATTTTGGAGAGAGCTTTGCCAGAGTCCTGAACTGCTGCTCTGGCAGTGTCAGATGTCTCCAGAGGGATGTAAAAGGGGAGAAGTCCTAAAATCTCCAGTTGGGAATAAGGTCTGCAGGGCCAGAATTATATTAAACCCCTAAGCTGTCTGTACCCTCGAAAAAGTAAACTTGGGCTTTGGATTGATGGATGACTCTTGTCCTGGTGGGCAGCAGGACAGGGGGGGCCCCACTCAGGTGAGACCTCACCTGCAGAGCACAGCACAGCGAGGAGCTGGAGCTGCTGGAAAGAGTCCAGGGGAGCACCAGGGGGATCAGAGGGATGGAGCAGCCCTGCTGGGAAGAAAGCCTGGGAGAGCTGGGATTGTTCAGCCTGGATGAGAAAAGGCTTCAGGGTGACCTAAATGTGGCCTCCTGGTACCTGAAGGGAGCCTGCAGGGAAGATGAAGAAAGACAATTTCCAAGGGCCTAGAGTTCCAGGACATGGGAAATCACTTCAAACTGAGAGATAATAGGTTTAGACAGGATATGGGGAAGGAATTGTTCCCTGTGAAGGTGGGCAGGCCCTGGCACAGGGTGCCCAGAGCAGCTCTGGCTGCCCCTGGATCCCTGGCAGTGTCCAAGGCCAGGCTGGGCAGAGCTTGGAGCAGCCTGGGACAGAGGAAGGTGTCCCTGCCCATGGCAGGGGTTGCTGGGATGATCTTTGAGGTCCCTTCCAACCCAACCTGTTCTGGGATCCTGTGATTCCCAGGAAATGAGGAACAGGCTGGAAAATGGGACACGGGGGACGGGCGTTAATGCGATTGCTTTGGGAAGCTGCACGTTGAGAAGGCAGCACAGCTGGGTCCCTGCCAGCACTGAGCCACTCTGGGGGACTGGGGGGTCACCCCAGGCTGAGCCTGGCACTGACAGCAGCGCTGGGACAGACACAGCTCTGGCTGTTTGCTGCAGCAGCTCTCTGAAAATGAGAGATGCAGATCATTTGTAGGAGAAAAAGAAAACAAGAGAGGATTATTTAGTCAATCACCTTGTTGGCTGTGATTAGTTTGGAGTTTAGAGCAGCAAACTGTGTGCTGGAGGTCTCATTTTGCATTTCACACCAGACTTGTGCAATCTGCCTGTACACCTTCCCATTGGAACCCAGACTGAGAAGCTGCTTGTTTTAATTGTGAGGTGTCCCCACAACACCTGACTCCTTTGTAAGGCCACAACAATATTTACATATTTCCCCCTGCAATGGATTTACAAATCCCGTAAACCAGCACAAAATGCTCTGGCAGGATTCCAGGCTGGGAGGAACCTGAACCAAACCCTGGAATAGGTGAAGTTTGTGGGGATATGAAGGACAGGCTCCAGAGGAGGACAGATGTGATTTCCCTCCTTCAGGAATCCTCAGCGCACTCACGGGCAGGGAGTGCTGCTGGCAGCAGCGACAGGGAAGCAAAGCAGGCAGGAAAAGCTGACTTAGAGCTGGGCTGACGAGAGCCAGGCAGCACCAAACCCTCCCCTCTCACTGAAATCCCAGACAAGGATTTTTACCCTGATGGGGTAGACAGTCTATCTTAGGTTGCAGTACAGGATGTGACCAAAAGTCTGTATTCTGTCACCATCTGTTAAACCAGGTGGAGCAGTCATCTTTATCTTTTCCACAACCCATCCTCCCTCCAGGAGATATCTCCTGTTAATGGGCCATTGAATCCTACTGGATGACTGATAAAATTCCATCATCCCATTGNCCATTCTCAGCTGGTAACTGAAGATACGCCTTAAATGGCCTGATTTTCAGAGTATTAAGCAGGTGAGATTATATTTCCCAGAGCCACAGAATGGGCTGAGTTGGATTTGTTCCTGGTTTCCCTGAAAATATCAGCCTTATGGTCTACAAGTAAAATACAACAGAGTTAATGGTTAAAACTGAGGAACATATGTATGAAAGAGGCCACTACTTTTTCTTTGCTCATCTATCAAATCAAATATTAAACCAAAATCTTCCTTGATTTTACTGTGAGTCCTGCTGTTTTCTGTGCACTTTTCGTTCCATTTTTCTTTATGATGATAAACTTGATTTTTCCTGTTGCCAGGAAAAGTTTGGGACAGGCTCACCACAACCAAAGCAGAGAGTGAAAGAACAAGTTTTCCAATCTATTTCTGAGTTCATACAAGTTCACGGATTAAGAGAATCACAGAATGGTTTGGGTTGTGAAGGACTTTAAAGCTCACCTTTGTTCCAACCCACCTGCCATGAGCTGGGACAGCTTCTACTATCCCAGGTTGCTCCAAGCCTCATCCAACCTGGCCTTGGACACTTGGAATTTTTAAGCCTTAATTCTAGAATACTGATGGCTTTTCATGATGATCCTATTAAATCCTCACACCTCCTACAGCACCTTTCCCAGCTGCAGGGAAGCAGCACCACGTGTGCTGGAGCACTGGGACCTCTGCTAGGTCCAACATCTCCAAAGCAATGGAAAAGCTCCATTTGGAGCTCCACAGAGGATTCAGCAGCTGTTTGCACACAGAGGTCAGAGGTGAAGAGCTGCAATTCTGAAGGCAGTTCATGCTGCACTGTGGGGTCCTAGGGGTGCTAAGCCAGTCCCTGGCAGGTATTAAAGCTGCTTGTCTGCAAAATCCTCCCTGTGATCAGAGGGAGACCGTTTCTAGCCAGTCTGATGCTTAATTGCTGTTGTCATGTCCTTATCCCTGTAAAAATGCTGCATACATATTTATATATATTTATATATATGCATATTAATTTCTCGTAAATTATTCCTGTGGATGAGATGGAGCCTGTGAGCATGGCCAGAAGCGAGGTAAATGTAGAGTTCAAGCACAATGCTGGGAGTTCTGTGGTTCAGAAAGTCTCCCTGGCTAGTTTTTCACTTTTTTGTTTCAGCAAAGCTCCTTTTAGGACAAATGGTGACAAGGAAGAGTGATCCTCCTTTCCCTAGAGCTGTGTCCCAGGATGGGCCCAGCACCCCAGGCTGGGCTGTGTTTGAAAGAGCTGGATTTCTCTGCCAGAGCAAGAGTCAGGAAAGCTTTGCTGAAATATTAATTTGCCACTGAAAACCTCCTAAGTGCAAGCAGGAAGGAGAGCTAACCTGGCTGGGAATGTGGAACTGGGACACTGCAGCCCAGCCCCGCTGCTGGAACAGGGCTGTCCCTGCCTGAGCCAGGAAGGTCGTTGCCATCTTTATTAAGTTCAATAAAATGCAGCTAAAAAACACCTTTAGAAGAAAACGGAATACAGGCAAATGTATAAATTTGAGCTCTTTGCCATAATGGGAGTGCAGGGCTTGCAACCCAGACAACATACAGTGAGGGGAAATTATCATTATTTTCATAAGGAATGTGGCTCCTAGGCCATTCTTGCCCTTGATTCCAGGGCAGGAATTGTCAGGGTGCAGGGACAAGCCAAAAGCTGCAATTCCATTTTTTCTTCTAAATTTAGCCAGAAATTTTTAATTTTTCCCCATGACATTGGTCTGGACTGGGGTAAAGGCCTCTGTTCCAAGAGCTGCCCTCGTCTGAGGAGCAGAAGGACTTGGTGCAATTCAGGCACCAAGGCAGAAATTTGGCCAAAAGAAGTGTTGAAGAGGTGTCCAAATGTTGTTACACACAGCAGACGTCTCTGTAAAGGGTAAAAGGTCCATGCTAGGTTTGGTGGAGCCAGGAAAGGATCCTGTGGGCAGGGACCTCGGGATTTCCAGATGTGTGAGTCTGCAGAGGTGCTAAAACAGCTGTGAGGGTGGAGAGGCTGGCAAGTCCTAGGGGCTGGTTCACAGGGACCTTAAATNTCTGGCAGTGGAAACCATTCCCTGTGTCCTGTCCCTCCATCCCTTGTCCCAAGTCTCTCTCCAGGTCTTGGAGCCTCTGAGTTTTTGGACACTGGCAGGTGCCTTCTGCATTCTCATCAAATGAGTATTTCTATACCAACAGCAACAGGAATTATGCTGCTCTTTGTGTGTGTGAGGGGGTAAAATCCTTTTTTCACTAAAAATCAGGCCTTGTAGCAGGTAAATTCCAGGATGCAGCTCTGGTGAGAGAAAGTGACTCCAGCTACCACTATCCTTAATAAATATGCATTGCAAAATCCTCGTGGCTTCCTCTGATTCACATCAGGGAGCTGAAATTTGCCATTACAGGGAATCTGACTTGTCAAAATCCCATCTGTAATTATAAACCTGCATGAGAAGATGGTGAAATGGTGGGAGAAGGAACAAACCCATTAGGATTTAGCTGCCAAATGTGTCCTGTTTCCAGAATGATTTAAAAGGCTGAAATCCACAACAGGCAACACAAAGTGTCACTTCACAGTAGCAATAAATTCATGCAGGGACAGTCACTGACCACCCTACTGTAGCCTGGGTTTACACTCAGTCCTAACAGAGCCAGACTCCAAAGTAAATATAATTACCTGGGCAATAGCCCTGAACTCTTGCAAGTCTGATTTGTGCCTTTGGCAGCCAGACAGAGCAAAGAGCTGCAGGAGGAGGCAGGGAAGGAGCTCACCAGCACAGCCTGAAACTCAGCATCAGTTTGAAGACACCGAGCTGCATCTCTTTTTGAGAGCCTCGCTGGGAGCAAAGCCTTGCTGGGAGATGCTCCACCAAGGCAGGATTTCCATCACCTCTGGGATACCAGCTCAGGGAGCCAGGCAGCAGGATTAAAAGAAATGATACTGAAAGGAAATGAGATGGATGGGAAGAAAAGCTAAACCCCAGATGTGATGTGCAGGTGCTACAGCAGGAGGGGCACCAGCTCTGGTGTCCCCTGCCAGGTGCACAGGGACATTTTGCTGTGCTGGGAGGTGTGACAGAGACAGCAAAGCTTGAGGCAGGTTCCAGGTGCTCAGCTCACAGTGTCAGCTGTGACTCCTTGGGCTCTGCTCCAAGGTGGAGTTGTTAAATACCTGTCACTGCTGTGTCACAGGGCAGGGCCTCTGCCACTCAGCCTGGCCCTGCAGGCTCTCCCTGCTCTGCTTTCCACCCTCTGAACCACAGGAATGTCTCAGGCATTGAGCTGACTGTAGAAAATCAATCAGCAACACTCTCAGCTAAATGGAGAAGCAGGAGACAATTGCAGAGCTCAGGACATGCCATGCCCACATGGGTCTTGTCCCCACCTGAAATGGCTGTGCCCCTAAAAACCTCTCTCTCACCACCTTCTGTGTGGTGAGGAGTTTAAACACTGGTTTCTAGCTGCTGTCACAGCTTCAGGGCAGAAGAAAAGAGCTTTCTGGACAGGTATACACAGCTTTTTTGCCTTCCAGCTGTGGCCAGATGAGGTTAACCCTGGGGATGCACAGGAAACTCCTCCTGGGAGCCTTCCAGTTGTCACCCCTGGGCTGGGCATGCACTGAAACACAAGCTGTCACCTTTGCTTAGAATTTTTCATAAACTGGATTATTTTAGTTTGAAAGAGCTTCAAGCCATGACTCCAAACTGCAGCTGCTCTCTGTTCTCCCAAGCTTGGGCAGTAAGGGGATCATGTGTTTGGGCTTGGGGTTTTTTTTCAGGGAAAGCTTTTGGAGGGTGCTCTTTGCTGGGAAGTTCAAAGCACATCCTTGGCAGGCACCACCCTGTGCTGCCCTGGTGCCCAGGCATGAAGAGGAGGAGGAGCAGGAGGAGCTTCCCTAGAGCACAGAGACACTCATGGTGGTGGACACAGCAGTGCTGGGGTGATGCTTGGACTCCATGGCCTTACAGGTCTTTTCCTGCTGGTGGTCCCTTCCAACCCAGCCCATCCTGTGGTTCTGTGATTCTCTGATCTGGTTTTGCCCTGGCTGTCAGCTCTGGGTGATGGGAATGAGGGGCCCAGCTCTGCTGGGGGGTGGCAAAATCTCTGTGGCTGGTCAGCCCAGGAAGGAGAAAACAGAAATACAAAAGAAAATCTGATGTATAAGCAAGGGGAAAATGCAATTAAATTGATCAAACAGATCAAACAGAACTCCTGCCTGCTCAGCACTGCTGTCTTCATGTTAAAATGCTGAGAAATACTCACACATTTGTCTTGTCCACTCCTTCCTCAGGGTGTGCCTGAGCTGGGAGTGCCCTGTGGGACTGAGCAGGGCCAGGGCTGGGTGCAGACTCTGCTCAACAGCTTTATCAAGGAGTCAGGCCAGCCTCATCCCAAAATGCAGACTGTGGGGCCCTGCATCCTCTGTCCCACAGGATGATGTCCCAGTGGTGGGCTGGCTCAGCTGGGTGGTGTTGGACAGGAACTGGTGGGACAAGGAATGTCTTGGCATAGTACAAGGGCTCTGGATGGCGAGAACTTATAGTAGGACCCAGAGCTGGTCTAGTGGGCTAGAGAGGGTTAATGAATGAGGTTTGTTTTGAGAAGTATTCTCTGACCAAGGCTGTTCCTTGGAGACCAAGAAGAGAAGAAGATAAGAAGAAACCTGCAGCTGGGAAAAGTCTTTTTAGAAAAGCTTTATGGAAAACAGAGACGTTGATGGTTTTACACCAATGATTGTTATGTTGACTAATTGTAACCAGTAAGAAAGTGTAAACTGTGCAGAGGGTATAAAAGATAGTGCAATGTTGTAATAAACAGGGTTTAGCCTTCTGAAGTATAGTGTGCCTTTTGTGTGTCACACCCACCCCTACAGTGACAAGAACTGAGCCTCTCTGAGGGTCCTGGCTGAGCAGAGATGGCAGGGCCTGGTTCCCTCATTTCCCAGCCTGGAAACCTTGGCTTAGAGAACAGTCCTCCTCTTGAATGATCTCTGCTCCTGCTTCCCTGAGAGCACTGAGCAGCTCTCAGGCAGGGCAGCCCCAGCAGGAGCCCAGCCCTGGCTACAACACGAGCTTCGAGTCCCACAAAGGCTTCTGAGTGTTCCCAAAATGAGCTGAGAGAGAACAACCTGCAGGGCTGGCAGAGCCCCAGGGACAGGGGACACGGCACAGGGTCCTGCTGCTCAGGAATGTGTGGAGAGGGGAGGTCTGGCCCACAGGGATTTTGTGTTTCAGAGCTGGCTCCTGTTCCCACAGCTCTCCCTGAAGTGCAGCCTCCTGCATTCACTGCATGGTGCAGGGACAGAAGCCTGGATACTTCTCCTGGGGTGCTCCAGGTGCTGGGGAAAGAGGAATTTCCTTGCTGGGATGTCTCTGTCTGCCTCCAGCCACTGTGCCTCCCAGGCAGGTAAAGCTTGTTCCCCACAAACCAAAGCTTTTGTGGAACAAACATTTTTTTGTGATTTGTGATGGCCATAAACTAAGCCACAAGAAGTTCCACCTCAACAAGAGAGAGAATTTCTTTACACTGAGGGTGGCAGAGCACTGGAAGAGCTGCCCAGGGAGGGTGTGGAGTCTCCCTCTCTGGAGAATCCCAAACCCACCTGTGCCACCTGCCCCAGGTGACCCTGCCTGGGCAGAGGGGTTGGACTGGATGATCCCCAGAGGTTCCTTGCAGCCCTAAGGATTCTGTGAACAGTTCAGCCCCTTTAACCTTCCAGCCCTATTCATTACAGCTGTGGCACCATCTCTGGTGCCCCTGGGCTTCTCTTGCTGCCCTGGACAAGGCTGGGAGCAATCCAAGAGCCAGTTCTCATCCTGCTCTTCCAGCCTGGAAAAAGACTCCCGAAGGAGACTCTCAGCAGCCCTTTTCCCTTTGTCCTTCATCAGCTCTTTCCTTAAGCACATTGATTTTGGGAGACAGGACTGCATTCTGTCAGGAAAATTAATCCACAAACACCAGAGGTTTATGCCCAAAAAGGAGACAGAGGAGTCCTTTTTAGTTTATTTGAATAAAGGGAGAGGCCATGGGGCATTCCCCTGGGATCTCTCAAATTTTTGGAGGATGCAGCCTCCTTTTTATCCCAATTTCCCGGCCACATTTCCCTCTCTCTTTCCCCATTAGCTAAGATACTTGAGAAGTACAGAATTCCCAGAACACCTGATACGTAAGAGTACCCTGTAATGTATAACCCTCCCTTTTAATTTTTAATTCTTATAGAATTCATAGTTTTTCCCCATTGCTTCTTTCATCTTTCAATATCCAATTTATCAGCAAACCTACAGTTTGTTTGTAAAGGAAAATATCTTTTTTACCATTCATCAATCAGTGGAATCCTTTCCATTGTTTCTTTTATCTCTCAGTGCTAGTCTTACCCACCAGCTTGTTTGTAAAGACAAATCCATCATTCCTCTCAATTCTGCTCATGGTCTCCAAGGCAGCCCTGACTGTACAACCATGGGACACTCAGTGCTGGCAAATGTCCCCAAGCTGGGAGGTGGCAGCTGGGAGAGCACCATGCACTGCCCGTGGGGGAAAGAGGCACCACGGACCCCTGGGGGTGCCCCGAGAGATCTGGGCAGTGCTTAATGAAAAAATGTGTCACTGTGGCCACAAGCTTCTCTGCTCGTGTCCTGATTGTTGCTTAAGCTGCCTGAGATCTGCCTCCCATTTATCCCTGTCTGATTTCCACCTTTTTCCCATGAAAACATTGAACCAGGGGGTGTGCCTGCTCTTCAATGGTGTGAAGAGAGAAAACAGGAAAGCTGGTGAGCACTGGGAGCAAAGCTTGCCATCTCCCAGGGCAGCTGGGATGCTGCAGCAGGCACTGCCAGGGCGCTGCTGCTCATCCTCCAGAACACGAGCACTGGCAGGAAAAGGAGGTGGCACAGGCAGCAGAGGGAGGAGGAAGAGGAGCAGCAAGAAGCCCCTGTCCAAAGGCAGTACAGGCAGCTGGGGGAGGAATACACCAGCAGGAGCTCAGTCGAGTGACCCAGGCAGGGGGCACAGAGTGGCTCAGCCACCTCCCCTCCCCTCCAGCTGGCTGCTCACTGAGCTTCTCTGCACACTCTGCCAGTGGCTTTTGGGAAATAACACTGCCTGACCATTAACAGGACTCAGATGTGCTTTGTCAGCTCCTGAACAGCCATTAAAGGGGAAACTGAAAGATGATACAAGTCCCAAAGCAGGGAGGAGAGAGATTTTAGCTGTGGGAGTGCCAGAGCACAGCCACAAGTGTCTGGCGGTGACCAAAGCCATGGGTGGCACAGCCCAGGATGGACATTTGTACGAACAAATGTCTTTCCTGACACAGCCCACCTGACTTGGGGCCGGGGCTGCAGCTTCAGCCCTGATTGGCAGCAGCAATTAGCAATTGTCACTGTACAGCTCCCTGGAAGGTGGCTGTGCTCAGGTCTCTTTCTCCAACAGCACTGACAGAACCAGAGGACACAGTCTTAAACTGCACCAAGGGAGATATAGGTTGGATATTAGGGAAAAAGTTTTTTATGGAAAGAGTGATAAAGTACTGGAATGGTCTGCCTGGGGAGCTGCTGGAGTCACCATCCCTGGATGTGTTTAAAATAGACTGGATGTGACACTCAGTGCCATGGCTTAGTTGAGGTGTTAGGGCATGGGTTGGACTCGATGATCTTGAAGGTCTCTTCCAAACTGGTGACTCTGTGACTCTGTGAAAGCACCTGGAGGGGAGCAGAGGGCTCCTGGAACATGGAGAGCACCAGAGCAAATCTGCCAGGGTTTCCAGTGTTTTGGGGTCCTGGGGGTTCACACCACAAGAGCACTGTTGGCTCCTCCTCGGGAGGCTCAGGGGAACACTGGGAGCTGGGATCCACATTTATCCCCATTGATTGGTGCCCTGTGGGAACACACTGCTGTAACAAAGACTCAGTAAGGGGCAAGGAATGACAGAAAGAGCCTAAAAAATGTCCCTCACATCCTGAACACTCCGAGCTGCCAGGCTGAGTGCTCCTCACTCCATGAAGGAAACAATTATTTCCCCACACAGATTAAATACAATGCAGACTAAAAGCATGCAGATGAAAGCAGCCAAAACCCTGGGGTGAGTGGCACGTTGCAGGAAAATATGAATGTATTCCACTTGTAACACTCTAAATATTATCTGTGGCAATAGCAAGTTCAATCAGACACCTCTAGGGAGGTGCAGAAGCCCTGCCAGAACATGGATGGAATGAGATTCCTCTGCTCTACAGGTTCCTGCAGCCCTGGCTAGGGAGGGAGATGTAACAGGAGGTGATGGTTCCATCCACCTCATAGCCAGAAAACACATTTGCATGGTGCTGGTGAGAATAAAATCCATTAGCTGGCTGAAAAAGTGACTTCTCAGTGCTCAGAGCAGCCTGGGCTTGCTCTCAGTGATGTTAATGTCAACAGTGTTACCTAAGGAGAGACCAGGAGGGCTCATCTCAAACGCTTTCATCTCCAGCCTTCTCTGTAATTAAATACATTGAATTAATTGAATTACAGTAACAAACAGACTCTGTTACACCTACATAAATTCTACAAGGTCCACCCTCCTAAACTACCTCCTTCAAGAAATTAATTGAGTAAAATATACTGAAAATCATTATTACATTGTGAATCCAGTTTATCAAATAAAATCTCTAATGTATATTTGGCCATCAGCTTCCTGTCCCTGAATGTCAAACTTTCCCTACAAAAAATTTGGGCCTGATGGTTTGAGCTGTCAAGGATATGAAACTCCAAGGAAAAACTCAGTTGCTCAGCACCATGGAAAATCCAACCCATTAATGCACTTTTCTCCCCATTCCGAAAATAAAAAAGAAAAAAAAATAAACCCAGATATTTGGGAACAATATCATTCTTCAATATAAACTGTGGCTCACACTTCAGAAAGAAACCAGAGAGGAGGGGAGCAGAATGTTATTTAGATTTCTGTCATGTGTCATTTTTCTCTTGCTATTACATTCAAGGGAAAACGAAGTCCACTATAATCAAGAGCAATTGTTGTGGTGGGAACATTTATAAGGTACAATGAATATAAATGGGCCACTTTTCCTGCAATGGAGTGCAAGGAAAATCCTGTTAAAAACAATTACTTAGAGTCTCTGGCAATAAACGCAGCCCTGAGGACCCTGTGAACCCAGAACTCCCCGTGCTGTGCCACCAATTCTGCAGTCAGGAGTGAAGAGGATCTTTAGGCAAGGCTGCCTTTAAAGTCACTCCCAAAGTGCCAGGAGCAGGATTGATATCTCTGGAAGGAGCAGCAGGGTTCAGATGAATGGGCTGTGTGCTCTCTGCAGCTGGGGCTGTGCTGGGAGCTGCTGGGAGAGGTTTGGGCTCCTCACCTTGGGCACCTGGGATGGCAGGGACACCCTTGGGAAGTGGGATTTGGGATCACGCTGCCACTGGGACTCAATGACTCAACTCTGTTCAAACCTCTTTTTGTCCAAGCCCTGAGTTCTTCCTTCAGTCCCAGCACAGCTGGGGATGGTGGGGTTGAGATGCTCAAACCCAGAGAGACAGACCTGGGTCAGCCTCCTGAGGATCCTCCCTGAGCTGACACCTCATGTGCCGAGGAGAAGTGACAAACCTGGATGGAAGGAGCAGTCCTTGGGGTCCTCAGTGCTCCCATTTCACTCTTTGGGCTGTTTGGGGAGTGAGCCCAGAGCATCCCTGCACCCATGGTGGCTGTGGGTGTCCTGGAGCCTGCTCTGCCTCCTGCCCTTTCCATCCCAACCCAGCTCTTTCCACTCACAGCAAGGAGATTTTTAGTCCCAAATCTGTAATGAATTGCTGGGAAGGCACAGATGCAAACCCTGCAGGCTGAGCCAGGGGAGGCTGAACGCAGACAGCCAGGGCTTGGACTCTGGGGACTCTCCAAAAACCAGGGATTTTGTGTTTCAATTTGAGCAGCTGTGAAATGGGGAGTGGGAGGCAGGACTGGAGCAGCCTGTCCCTGCCTCTGCTCCCCTGAGCTGCCACCACCCAGGAGTGTCACCAGAGTCATGGTCTGAGCTGGGCTGAGGCAACAAAAACACAGTGAGAGAGGACAACCTCCTCTCCATCCCCCAAATCACTGGCTATCACCACGTTGGCTTAATTAATTGTTAACACCTCTGTAATTAAGCAGTAACAGAAATGATTCCCTCTCGGTGCTGATGAAGATAATGAATAACAATCATGGCTGCTTTGTTTCTCAGCAATAATCTGTTTTGAAATATGCATTGATTTTATTTTGATTAGGACTAAATCCACTTTCCACGCCACAAATAAACCTCTGTGATTTGAGTAAATTGCTGTTGGCATTTACATTATGATAATCAGCTCAGAATCAGCTGCTCTCTTCCTGGGTGTCATTTGCTTACTTCTTAGTCCACTGTAGTTTGGGAGCTGTACTTGGGAATATTTAATTATGGCTTCCTTTCTGCTTTGTTCTGTGGTCCATGTGTTCCCCAGCACTGTTGTTATCTATTAAATGTTCCATAACTCTGCAAGCTGCTCCAGGCTCATTCTCCTGGTGCTCCTACAGCCCTCCAGACCTGCTGGGCTGCCTTCCTCAAGCCAAGCCCAGATACAAGACCCTGGCAAGAATGGAAATTGTGAAAACTCCAAAGAAAACCAAAAAGCATGTGTTGGTTTTGCACTGAAACCCTGCTTCCTGTTATTTTCCTGATTCATTTGGAAAATCCCAGGAGTTAGAGCTTGGTACCAAACTGTCTCAAAAATAAATTTTAATGATTTCTGTTGTGCTCAGGGAGCTGCTCCTGCCTCTGTCCCAGCCTCCCTGTCTGCTCTGTGCTCATCCCAGTGCCTCTGGTTTGGATCCCAGCTCAGACACCAACGTTGCAGTTAAAATCCCTGGACTCAAGTATTTCACTACAAACATCTGAATTCTTCCTGCTGCTTTTAGGGCAGAGTGTGTATCTGGTAACAATGAGATATTTTTTAATCTCAGAGTTGAATCCTTCATTTGAATTATTCACAGCGTTCAGTTCTGGCACTTTTAAAATGGAACTTTTTCCTGCTTGAAAATGTTTCTAGTTTTTATTCAATGTTTATTTTGATTTATTTTCTTTTTAAGAGGAGAAACACATCCTTTTCAGCAATTCTGTTTTTTGTATTTTCAATTTCAAATCATCATAAAAGACATGTTTTCCTTTTGAACTGGAAGACAACTTCTGTCCAGAGCAGCCCAGCAACCAAACTTTTTGGGCCCAGTAAGTTTAACCAATATTTTTTTTTTATGTTCCTGTAGCAAAACATTTCAAATATTCTTTGCTGTGAAACTTCTCCTATCATCCTAAGCCAAGCTATCCAAGGAGAAGTTTATTTCTGATGTTTAAAAATATTTTAAGTTCTCCAGTATCCTGGGAATGTTGCTGGCCTCATCCTGGGAGGAGGATGCACAATGCTGTCTGGATTTGTGGGCTGAGGAAAATGTGAGGAAGATTGGTCTTGATGATCCTGGGGATCTTTTCCAAAGTTAGGGATTCTGTGATCCCTCCTCCCTTCCTTTGCTGACCTTTCCTCCTTCCCCAGGCTCTGCTCAGACTGCAGGGAGGTGGGGAAGTGGTGGTGGGGAATCCTGGAGGGATGCTGATTTCAGGTGCTCAGGGGAATGCATTTCCATTTTCCTTGGAAGCAGGAGGGCTGGAGCTGCCACAGCTGTTTCAGGTTTCTCCAGCCTGGGCTGGGACCTAAGAGGAGGAGTGGGCCAGGGACTTATGGACATGGCAGTTCAGGAGAATTCCTTCACAGAAAGGGTGGCCAGGCACTGGAAGGGCTGTCCTGGGGGAGTTTCCATCCGTGGAGGTGTCCAAGGAAGGCCTGGATGTGGCACTCAGTGCTCTGGTGACAAGGTGGGCATCGGTCACAGATTGGGCTCAGTGACTTTGGAGAGCTTTTCCAGCCTCAGTGACCCTGGGATTCTGTGATTGTGCTTTGCCCCCAAAACCAGGGAGACTAAGAACTGCCTTAAAAATTAGTTGTAAAAGTAATGGGATCAATCCATGAGTCTGTACCACCAGCTTGGAGTGGTTCCTGCAGGGATCAGGGTCTGACTCCTCTCTTTCAGGAATGGGCTTCTGGAATGTTCTGCTGTGTGAGGATGGAGCTCATCACCTGATCACAGAATCCCGGAATCACTGAGACCTCCAAGGGCAGAGAGGCCACCCTGTGACAGATCCCTGCTGTGTCACCGGCTCAGAGCACTGAGTGCCACATCCAGGCATTCCCTGGACACCTCCAGGGATGGGCACTCCAAACCTCCCTGGGCAGCCCCTGCCAGTGTTTAGCAACCCTGTAAAAGGGTTAGCTGCACCACTTAATTAGTGGCTCCTTTCCTTTCCTTTCCTTTCCTTTCCTTTCNGAATTAGGATTACAAACACGAAGGAGAAAAAATTTCTTGTGTTTGGACTTGGTTGTTTATTAAATCTTATCTAAAGTACAGAAAGTTCTGTAACACTTCTAGCTACCAGCTAAAAGTGAGCAAAATGGAGATGAACCTAGCTAGTTACAAAGTCTTTTAAAGCTAAACAGTCCAATAAAGAACTAACACCTATATTATTTTTACTTTTGACTCAATAACTACATTTCTGTGGCTTGCAGTGCAGCACTAACTGTCCAACCAAAAACTACTGCCTGAAATCATGAAGAAGAAGGAAGAAGAAGACAGAAAGAGACAACACCCCAAAACTTCCATCTTGTTCCATATTCATTACTATATTTTAAAACCCTCAAATTCCAAACCCTTCACCATGTGAAATCACACACTTCTATTTAACTACACACCAGTGATTTTAACTCCATCACTCACATTTGGAAGCCTTCTCCAAGGCCTCAGGTCAAAAGCAGTGTTCTCCAGGGGACCTCAAACCAGGCTCCTGGGTTCACAACCCTTTCTGTGAAGGAATTTTTCCTCATGTCCAATCTGGACCTCCCCTGGGGCAGCTTGAGGCCGTGTCCCCTCATCCTGTCACTGTGTCCCTTTGTCCTGTCACCGACCTGCAGCTGGATCCTGTCAGCTGCTCAGTAACATGGCCATGGATGGGATTGAGGATTTTTTTCATAACAACAGCAACCATTTCATCATCCAGCAGCCACAATGGTACATCCAAGAGAGATTTGGAGCCATAAAGACACCATAATCCTCATTGTTCAGGTCTGGCACAGCAGGATGGCACATCCCTGGGAATGACATCCTGCTTCCTTTCCAGAACAGTTCCACCCCCTTCCATGTGCCCAGGAGAGGGGTTAGCCACTGATCAAAGGGAACAGCAGAGAGATGGCGTGGCCATGCAGACAAACCCCAGCTCTCTAATGGGAATCATTCACGGTCCAGGGCAAACAGAAACAAGATAATGCAGAGCAAGGGACGGCATGGAGGAAAAGAGGCTTTGAAAAATGCAAAGCCAACCTGCAAACATGCAGGGAAATGTGAACCTTTCACTTCAAAGCATTTAAAGTCAGTGTTAAAAGGCTGTTTCTGAAAGGTTTCCGTTCTGCTGCCTCTTGTGCACAATTTTTGTTTAACTCAAACTCACTCTCGGAAACAATTTTTTTATTTCATGCTTGAGCTCTGCTGCTGGTTCTGGGAGAAGAGGCATTGTGTATGTGTGAACAGAGGATACCAGGAGTTGTAAAGACTTGTGGAATAAAAGAATGTTTAGGTTGGCAGAAGCCCTTAAGGTCATTGAATCCAACCATTAACTCAGGAAGGCGAGGCAGGAGAGGGGGAGGGAATTCAAACCGAGGGAGGGGTAGGCAAGGCAAGGCAAGGCACAGGAGGGGCAGGGAAGGCAAGGGAAGGGGCAGCAAGGCTGCCTTGTCTTCCCTTGCCTCGTGTATCTCTTCTTTCCTGCCAAGTCTGCACCACATCCACACATCTTAAATCCTTTCAGGATCCCTTCCCTGGACAGCCTCTGCCAATGCTTGACAGCTCTATTCATGAAGAAATCTCCCCCAGTATCCACCCAGAGCCTCCCCTGGCCCAGCCTGAGACTGTTTCCTCTCCTCCTGTCCCTGTTCCCTGTTCCCAGAGCCTGACACCCCCCGGCTGTCCCCTCCTGTCAGGGAGTTGTGCAGAGCCACAAGGTCCCCCCTGAGCCTCCTTTGCTCCAGGCTGAGCTCCTTTCCAGCTCCCTCAGCCTCTCCTGGGGCTCCAGAGCCTTCCCAGCTCCCTTCCCTTCCCTGGACACTCTCCGGCCCCAGGATTCCAGGTGTGGCCCCAGCAGTGCCAGCACAGGGGACAGTCACTGCCCTGCTCCTGCTGCCACAATCCAGGTGCCATTGGCCTCTTGCCTACCTGGGCACACCTGGGCTCATGCCAACCCCCTCACATCCTTTTCCAGCTTTCCAGCTGCTCTGCCCCAGCCCTGGAGCATTCCATGATGTTGTTGTGACCCACATGCAGGACTTGGTCCTCGGCCTTGTTGAACTTCATCCACTTGAGCTCAACCCATCATCCAGTCTGTCCAGATCCCTCTCCAGAACCTTCCTGCCCTCCAGCAAATCAATTCTCCCTCCAAAATCACTGTCATCCCCAGCTGGCTGAGGGTGCCCTCAATCCCCTTGTCCCCATTGTCACTAAAGACATTGAGCAGGGCTGTCCCCAAAGCTGAGCCCTGGGGACACCCCTGGTGACCAGCACCCAACCGGATTTAACTCCATGCAGGATCTTGAACCTCCAAGACTGTGGGTTTAGCTTTGATTTCTTATGGCCAAGCCAAACCTGAAGGTCTGGACACTTCAATTTAATGCTTCTTTCTAATCTGGTTTGGGGCTGTATTTTTTGGGAAGGCCTGGCCAGTCCTTGAAGGCTTGAAGTGAAAAAGCAGAGAGAACCCGAGTGATGATCACAAGGGCACATTCCAAGTGTTTGGGGGAGCAGTGTTTTGCATTCAGCAGGCTTTTCCCAGGAAGGGTGACCCTGCAGGACCCTCAGGCAGCTCTCCCAGGGCAGCCCCTGGTCCCACACCAGCCCAGGCTCTGGGATCCCATCCCAGTGTCCCAGCACATGGGGCTGGCACAGGCTCTGCCCATGGACAGCCACGTTCCCAGCTCTGGCTCCACGTCCTTTGCTTGTCAGCATTAATCAAGCATTAAAGCAAAGGACAAGCAGATTTTGCTGATTTAATGGATAATTCCAGCTTGTTTGGTCCATCTAATTCAAACTACTGGGATTGAATCTGAAGTGACTAGTGCCTGTCCCTGCTTATCTTTGTCAATAGCTTTAGACACAGGTCAATGCAGGTAATCAGTTTCCAAGGGACTCTCAAAAATAGCAGGAGTTTCTATTTAAATGTACTTTTTTCATTTGGAAATACTCCCCTTCCCTCATTATTGCCATTAAGTTTAGATTTTTTCCCCTGCAAAATTAAATATTTTCTTTTTTTTTTATTATGAAAATAATTTCTTCCATCTTCTAGCTGAACCTCTACTGACACATATATGAATTATGGCTTGCTAAGGCACTTTTCTTCCTGAAATAGTTTTTAAAGGAAGGGAATGAGCTTTGTGAATACTGACTGGGCTTGAGACAACCCTGTGAGTGATCCTGATTAACATGGTCATGGTTTGAGGAGGAAAACCCAATGGGCAAAGGACTTCAACACAATCCAAGGAATATTTTTACACCAGAAATGCTGCTTGCTCCTTTTTTTCCTGCACACTCCTTTTTGCTGCATGCACAAACATAAAAGTCCAAGTGCAAGCTACAGGGAATTTATGGACAGACACAAGCTGCTTAGATGATCAAATAAAAGATGTTTAAACCTCATCAATCTTTCAGGAAGCAGAAGGGAAATTTGATTGTCTCTGACAAATGAATGACCTTTGGCAGTTCTGCACAAAGGTGAAGCAGATCCCAGAGTAACAGCACAGGCAGCAAGGGCAGCAGTGGAGGTTCTGATTCTTTAGTGGACTTTTTATATAATGAAGTCTATCCAGTAAAAAACCTCCCAATACCCCATGGCTCTGTGTGTAACAAATTTAGGAGCAGCTGCTTGGAGATATCACAACTTTCCCTGTAGAAACCCCAAAGCAGGAACTTCTGCTCCTAAATATCTTACATGGGGAGGAAGAGAAGTCAAGCAAAGGGCCAGCAGGTCCTTTTGTCCCTCCTGGGAAACACTGTCCTTTATAGCCTCCCCTGGGAGCAGTTTTGTGGACAGCAGAGCAGGTTTTGCTCTTTCAGGTGGGTCATGGATAATGACAGCAGGCTCTGCACTGCAGACCAAGGCTCTTGGGAATACTTTTAAACTTGCAGGTGAAGATTAGGAAGGAAAATGGGGACAGGTACAGCTTCTGGATGCTTTGTGAGAAATCAGCTGTGCTGCTGCTGCTCCTTGGCTTCTCTGAGCTCAGCAGCTGCCTTTATCCTGAAGGACAGATCACATGGCTACTCCATGGATTGGAAATACAAGGATGATTTAAGAGCTCCACAGGCTGACAAGACATCTTCTGCAGGCTGATGAGTTAGGGCTTGTCTCCCTTCATCAGTTTGATTGATCTTAAGGTCACCTCAAAGCCCAGTCCTGCAAAACTCTGGGCCTGGCTCCAGGCTGCTGCCTCCAGGTACCTGCAGCCTTCCCAGTGAAGGGACCAGCTCTTCCCCATCCCTGTGCCATCTCCATGCCACTCTGCCATGGGCACACCAGGGCTTGGAAGCACTGGAAGCTCTCCAGCAGCTCCCACCTTGTACTGGGGAGGGGAAGCAGCCTGTAACAGCCAGAGCAAGGCTCCCCAAAGGGGCCTGGGATAGGGAATAATGTGCACTTCACTGGAATATCTTTCATGCAAGGAACAACTCCAATAAACAGAAAATACTGAGAAAAATACAGAGGTGGCCCCCAAAATGTCAATGCTCTTATTTGCCTGTATCTTGGTGAACTTCATTGTGTGGTACCTACAGCAGAAGCTGGGGAAATTTTGGAAGAATTGTCCATTAGTTGTAAGGATTCACTGTGTAAGGCATGGGAAAACTTGAAAGACAGGAGACATTTTTAAATGCCAACCTTTGAAATGTTAAATAAGAAGACAGAGAGTCAGGAGCTTCCCTTTCAAACCTATAAAACTTCAGTTTTCAGAAAACACTGAAGTGGATAATCAAATAGTCTATCTGTGAGCTCACAGAGGAGTATAAAGGGATGAGTAACAGTCTGTAAGGATTTGTCAAGAACAAATATGTCAAACCAATCTAATTTTCCTTTATGACAGTGCAAAAAGCCTTCTGGATAGAGAAGAAACAGACCATGTCATAGATCTTGATTTTAGTCAGGCTTTTGACACTGTCTCCTCTGATACTTCCATGAGCTAGAAAAATATCATCTGAGTGAATATATTATTGGATAGTTGCAAAACTGGTTAGAAAATTATAGATGGAGCAATCATTGACAGATTACTGTCAAAATAAGATGCTTGCAGTATGGACTGAGCTTTCAGCACTTTCATTAATGGTACCAATGATGGAACGCAGAAAACATTTCTCAAGCTGGCTGACACCTCCACATGGAAAGGACTGCCAGGATTTGGGATGAGCAGACTCACAAATGAACTGCACAGATTCAGTGCTGAGTTGGAGATGATTTGAAACAAAAAGGAGATGAGGCTTGGTGGGCATAGGTCTGTCTGGAAGGGAATGGCCAGCTGTGGGAATTCCAGATGGGAACAAGTGGCTGATGAGCAGATCTGAAGGGAAGTCTGTGAGATTATTGTGGATCAGGTGCTCAGCAGGAGAAGGCAAAGCCTCACTCCACACAAATGGTGATTTGTGAGCCATGCCAGAAACTTCTCCTTCAGCTCATCTCATAGGCTTTGGACACATATGGTTAATGCTCAGCCAGTCTTCATGTCCCTACAAAAACACTGTGTTCTCTGAAATGATTTATCCCCAACTTAGCAGTGGCATATTTAGCTTTGAACATACTGGGCTTGGAAGGCAAGGCAAGACTGAAATTGTGATGTGACTGTAGAGCAAACTGTCCAACTTTCCCATTAGTTGGGGATTTTTGTTACCCCCTTGTCTTCCTCAGCACGCTGCTCATGAGAGTGCAGGGATGGGATGAGCCTGGGGAACCAAGCAGGCTCCTGGTGCAACCTCATCAGCTGAAAACTTGGCTTTGCTGGTTGATTAAACAAACAAAGCCAGTGTTGGAGGACAAGGTCCACTTTTGCTTTCTTTTCAAATAATGACTTTCCTTCTGCCCACTCTGCAGCAGGATGTGAGCCCTTGCTGCCTGCTCCTGCCTTTCCAGAGGAAGCCACACGAGCCTTTCCGTGGGAAATGTCCAGACAAAGCCTTTGCAGCTCCCCAGGCCTCTGTGCACGAGCACACAAAGTCCAGGGAGCGCTCAGAGCCCTCCCCATCCCTCTCGCTCTCTTTATTTTTCCCGGAGAAAATCTGATTAAAGCTGTGCAGGGGAGCAGCAGATGGCAGTTTTGACGTGAGGTGAAGACAGCTTAATCTCCATCTGTGCTGACATTTTCACATGCCTCCCTGCAAACGCTGGCCCCCGATAAGCTCTAATGCAGAGCTGGGGGGTCTCGGTGCCCTTTGCCGGAGGATTTTCCAGGAGGGATGTTGGGAGCTGGCACACACCGGCCACGGGCTTTGCTGGAGATTCTGCTCGTTGCCCACGGCTCGGTGGTCGGGTTCTGGTCCTAGTGAACAGCCGGAGCAGCTCGGCAGCGGTGAGCCTTGGGGAGCACCTGCGGCAGCGCTGCCCGCCGGCTCCGCGCTCGGAGCCGCGATCAGCGGAGCGCGGCAGGGCAGAGGCAGCGCATCTTCCGAAGGGGAGCGATTCTCCCTGGGTCATTCCAGCAGCCCCAGCACCCAGCGCTCCTGGGGGTCAGGAGGAGCTGGCGATTAAGGCAGCGATGCCTTTTGTGCTCGGTTTGTAAGTAAACACACGGAATTTTGGTGTTGGGGGCTCGAGTGCGCCTGCCAGGGCGCTGCCACAGTGTTTTCCAGGCCACCTAGATGCAGATTCCTAGATCCAGGCTGAATGTGGAGGTTGCCACTCCACCCTTTGGGAGCCTTGTGGCCTCCCTTGTTCACCTGCTGGGATGGGAACTGCTTCATCCAACCCCCTTGTCAGGAAAATTAATCCACAAACACCAGAGGTTTATGTCCAAAAAGGAGACAGAGGAGTCCTTTTTGCTTTATTTGAATAAAGGGAGAGGCCATGGGGCATTCCCGTGGGATCTCTCAAATTTTTGGAGGATGCAGCCTCCTTTTTATCCCAATTTCCCGGCCACATTTCCCTCTCTCTTTCCCCATTAGCTAAGATACTTGAGAAGTACAGACTTCCTGGAACGCCTGATACCTAAGATTCCCCTGTAATGTATAACCCTCCCTTATAATTTTTAATTCTTACAGAATTCATGTTTTTTCCCCATTACTTCTTCCATCTTTCAATATCCAATTTCATTTATGAGCAAACCTACAGTTTGTTTGTAGAGGCAAATATCTTTTTTTTCCATTCAGCAATCAGTGGAATCCTTCCCATTGTTTCTTTGATCTCCCAGTGCTAGTCTTTTCTACCAGCAGAGCCACAGCTTGTTTGTAAAGATGAATCCATCATTCCTCTCACCGTCCATCACCCAGGTCAGGTGGGCACTGCTAAAACACAGAGTTCAACACAGCTCTGTGCAAATGGCAAGTCCCTTCAGGGTGAAATCCTGTAAAACCAGATGGCCCTGTAGCAGGGCACTGGCCAGAGCACTCAGAAATGTGTTTTCCTTGGGTTTCCCTGCCCAAAGCTCAGGCACAGCCCCACGTGCCCTGTGCCAGCCTCCCACAGCACCCAGCAGATGAGGTGAGGTGCTCATCTGGGGAGGCAGGAGCATCTCAAATCCAAATCCTTGTTGGAGAGTGTGAGGAAGACACTAAAAAGGTTTACCAGTAGGACTGGGGATTCAGTGCTTCAACATAAGCACCTGGAAAACACTTCTCATTAAATGGAGAAACCAAGCAACACGGAGCAGTGGGAAAGGTGTGGTTTAATTGAAGCCAGCTTCTGATAGGAAGGACAAAAGGAAAGCAGGATAATGTTATGGCCCAGCTGCAGCCTCAAGGCTCCCACTAACATCCACAGTACAGCACATTTCTGCAAAGAAGGAATCAGAGCCCTTGGTGTGGGGGACACCAGAAGGGGAGGAGAGGTCCAGTGGAGAGCTGAGGGCTGATGTGTCAGCATGGTTTGGGAAGGCTGTTCCTGCTGGCTGATCCATCCTGGGATCCATCCCAAGGCTACAAGAATGCAAGAGAAATCAGAGCTACAAATTCCTCCTGGAGACCTGAACTGCCCGAGGGGATTAGAGCAGGGTTTGGCTGCATCTCCAGATTTGTGAGCAGGCTCCAGGCCACGCTCCCAGGACACAGGGCAGGCTCCAGGGGCACAGCCAGGCTCTGCTCAGCTCTGCAGCCGCAGCTTTGGGGCTACACAAAGCTTTGGGTTCTGAGCAGCACCACAGATTCTCATCTCCTCTGCCCTTGGAAGGGACCCAGGATGCTCAGCTCACATCAGGAGTGGCTGAGCACAGGCAGGGGCTGTTCACTGCAGCCCCAGCTTTGCTCTGTGTCCTCCACACCCATCCACAAGCTCTCACCTCCCTGTCCCTGTCCCTGTGGGAATGTCACCAAGCCATCAGGCAGCAGCACCATCCAGAGCACTCTGTGGCTCTTGGTACAAGTCCTGTGTGCTCAGGACACTCTGCTGATGACAACACGTGAGTGCAGGGCCAGAGAGCTGCACAGCAAAGCCAGCCCAGGGAGCTGCTCCAGGCAGCACCTCCTGAGAGCAAACACCTTCCCTGAGGTGTGTAAAACAACACAATCTGCACAGACAGCTTTAGGATGCCTCCTGTGCTTGTCTGACACCCCAGTGAGCTACTGCCCAGGGACCTTTCCTGGGCAAGCACAGCGATTTATGGTGCAATTGTGCTGCTCAGAGTTTTCCAGGGAGGGGGCTGTGTCTTTAAGGCAGTGCAGGAATTACTCGTTTCTCAACTTCACGGAGCATCCTTGAAATGCTACTTGTGCCATCTTGTGTTTTCCCTGCTCTAAATCAGTTTAAGTGTTTTGTTCTCTCTGCCACCAATTTTTATGATATCTCCCCTACTCGAACATGCACACAGCCCCATCTACACTGCATTTCTAGGCAGACAAACAATCTTTCATGCTTTAGGAAGGCCAGCTCAGTCTAACACAGACATTCAGGCCTCTGACTCTCTGTGACTTGGTTAACATCAGCCAGGCAAAGATGAAGTTCTGATGATCACATCTTGCATGTTCTTCTGGTCATAATTATACAATACCAGACAAACATGAGGATTTTGTGCAGGTGTCTCAGCCTCAGAGGTGTCACTGAGAAAAGGTGTCTGGGCCTGGGAGGTTTGAATGCAAATGAGAGGTTACAGTGAGGTCCTGCCTCTACAAATGCTCTGCTGGCAACCTCAATTCTGGGAACAAATCATAAAATCCTTACTCAGGATGAATTTAGAAAGCCCAAGCTAGAAGTAAATTGGCTGGAAATAAAGCAATAATCCATTCATGGCTTTGGTTCAAAGTTTATCCATAGATAACTTTTTTCCAGCAAATCCTTCTAGATGTAACCAAATTGATCAAAGCATCACTGAGCAGCTCCTGTTCTCCTTTAATCACATTATTTGGCGTTGTCAAGGAGCCAGGATGATCCCTGCCCATCCTCCAGGGTGGCAGAGAGCTTCCCAAGAGGTGCCTTTGCTCTGCAGCCTGGCTGGTGCCCAGGGTCACCTCAAACCCTCCTGGCTCCCTGCTTGGTGAATGACACCTCAGAATCCACAGAACAATGTGTGGCAGCTGAAAACAGCACTGCAGGAGTCCTCAGTGCCAATCCACTGGTGCTGATGGGATTTGGGAAGGCTGGACAGACAACTGGTGGCTGAACTCTTACAAACAGTGCCTGAGCTGGTCACAAGGAGTCAATCCAGAGCTGTTCTTCAGCATTTGCTCAGCTTTATCTCTATTTTCCTTGTTGGTATAATTGCAGGGTCACAGCACCTGAAATCTCATTTCATTCCACCCCCTGCCACGGGCAGGGACACCTTCCACTGGACCAGATTGCTCCAACCCCATCCAACCTGGCCTTGGATGGACAAAGCTCCTGAGAAAATGGGAGAGATGCTACAAATGCTGACATTTAACTGAAACATTTTACTGAAATGCAGTTTGTATAACCAGACAATCCAGTCTGCGAGTCTGTGTTGCAATTGGACTACTAATGACAGCAGGTTATTTCTTGCATTTTTATGCAGTTCAAGCTGAAAATTGGACCAGTGCTGAGCAAGAGGAGCAGCCCTTCCCTGTTGCACAGTTTCCTGCTCTCACATAGAGCTGTGACAGCAAAACTCAGTTTGCTCTGAGTATGGGCCTTTCTCATTTCAGCATGGCACATTCCCTGTTATCTTGCTTGAAATAAATAAGGTAAGATCAAAACCAGAAAATAAAGATGCAGCAATCAGATAGGGCTGTTTACACCTCAGGCTCAGTGGCCTGAATTTAGCATAGGTTTGTAGCAAGTTGCCAACTTCCTCACTACTCCTCTGATTCCTGATTATTATTTTTTTCCATAATGCTCCGGCACCCCTCGCTCCCAGGCATCGCTTTGAACTCCAGCTACTGCCTTGTAAATGAGACTCCAGACTGGAAAGGAAAGCTCGAAACAACGACCTGAGGCACCTCAAAGCTGAAGAAAGCAGGGAGAGGAAACAGAGATGGGATTGTTGGGGCTGTGCTTTTAACTCTCATCCTTTCCCACCCCGTCTCGTGTGTGGGGCACCCCAGTGTTCACTGACCAACAGCCAGGGACATCCTGACACAGGAGCCACCACTGCAGCCAGGACTGGTCCCTCCTTGGATGATGCAGCTGGGCTTAGTCACCAAGAATCACAATAATTGAGGTTGGAAAAGACCTCCAAGATGGCAAGTCCAACTTTCAAACAAACACCACCATTCCCACTGAGCCATTTGCAAAGTGCCACATCCACTTGTCTTTTGAATCCCTCCAGGGATGAGGGCTCCATCACCTCCTTGGACAGCTGTACCAATGCTTAATTACTCTTTCAGTGATGAAATTTTCCACAATACCCAACCTGAACCTTCCCTGGCACACCTTGAGGTCATGGCCTCCTGTCCTGTTCTTTGTTCCCTGGGAGCAGAGCCTGACCCCTCCAGCTGTCCCCTCCTGTCAGGGAGTTGTGCAGAGCTAGAAGGTTCCTCCTGAACCTCCTTTTCTCCAGGCTGAGCTGCTTTCCCAGCTCCATCAGCCCCTCCTGGTGCTCCAGACCCTTCCCCAGCTGCATTCCCACCCATGGACAGAAGAGCTCCAGGGAGAGCTTTGCATCTCCCACGGCCCCTGCCTCCCTTGGCAAGCCTGCCCTGCTTCTATTCCCACCTGAAAAACTGCACCAAACCCTTCAGTTCCACAATTCCCTTCAAAGAGAAGTAAAAGCTGAGGAAACCCATTCCAAAGTAGCTGTTTGCAGCCTCTTTGGCAGGTTTTGAAGGCAGCCTGCAGAAGGTTAATGAGTCCTGGCACTGTGAGCCCCTGCTCCAGGGGATCCTGCCTCATGCAGGGATAACCAGAAGTGCCTGGGGTCATCTGCAAAGGCAAAGCTGGCCCTGTGATCCTGCACCTGGATGCCAGCAAGGATTGCTCTGCAGGCAGTGCTGAGCAGTGCAGAGGGGAGGGAACAGCCTGGGAACTCACTGTCTGATGTTTCTCATGCCTCTAAAGTCTTTTTGTTCCATAAATTAGGCTTTCACTGAGGTGTTTTACAGTTCTGAAGTCTCTGTCACTCAGAGTGATTGCCAGGGAGCCAACACATCTTTGAGAGGGGTCTGCAGCCATGAACGATGGGGCTGGGAGAGAGGACAGCTGGAAGAGACAGTGAATGTGTCACTGTCACCTCAACATGGTCCCCTGCACAGGAAGGTGCTGCCACTGCGTGCTGGGATGATGAATCCTTGGAGGCCAGGCACAAGCTCTGTGCCCAAGCCCTCTTGTAGCTGCTCTGGGATAGGGGAAACTGGAAGTTTGGGGTACAGGGGGTCCCAGGAGACTCTGGGTAATGACCCTCCCTGGGTCTGTGCCCGGGTGCTGAGGGGGTCAGGATGCCAGGGATGGCTCCAGGAAGGTGTGCCCCCATTTCTCTGATCACATAGCTTCAAGGAACTCATTTATTTTACCTTTTCAAGGATATTGCAATGGAAATACCTGGGGAAGGTCCTGCTTGCTGCATCCCAGGCAGGTACAAATGGTGGTGCTGCTCCTGGAGAGCACACCAGCACTGGTTCACAGGGGAAATGACAGAAAGGCAGCCCAGGCATGGACTGGAATTAGGCTGGGCCAGTTCCAGTCTGCAGCCCAGGACAGCAGAGCAGAGCACTGTCCCAGCACAGCCATGGGTGAGGGATGCTCTCATCCATCCCTGCCTCTTCCCAGCCTGGTGAGCCATCTTCCCAGAAAAGCCATCTGGGCTGGCCTGGGAGATCTCCTCCCTGCCAGGAGCTGTTACCTGTGTGCCCTGCACAGCCCCCAGCGCTTTGGCAGCCAAGGCAGGTGAGTGCTGTGGGCTGGCAGCTCCAGGAGCAGCAGCACAGGGACAGAGCTGTCACTGCACAGCACACAGGGGAGCAGGGGACAGCACAAACCCCCCTCCAGGTGCTGGCACAGCTGCAGGTCTGAAGGCAGGCTGGCTCCTGGCCCTCTCCCCTCAGATCCATCAGGCCATGGATCCATCCAGGTCTGTGTCTTGGGGTGACTTCATGATGCTTGTATCCCCAGTCATCTGCTCTGTTGGTGTTGAGTATTGGGTTCTGCAGCTTTTAGACTGGTTCCAGGAGTGAAGGAGGAAAGAAGAGGTGCAGAGTTTGTTATCAGAGACTGCACTGGCTCCCCCCATCCTTCACACAGACTGTGCTGCCTGCAGTGGACACCAGGAGAGAGCTCTCCTTTGCTCTTGGTTAGTTTTTCTAACTAGCTGAGGCAAAGAAGTTCCCTGCACTGTTTTTTCCTCCCTTTTTCTTGGAATTGCTCGAACCTGCTGTAGACTGAAAACCCAGAGGAGCACTGGGAGCTCACACCTGTGTCCCACCTGGGCTGTGACATTTCCCAACTGTGAAGGGACTGAGAACATCCTGAGTGAGCTGGGCTGCATCCCACAGAAGGGACTCTTCGGAATTTGACATCTCTTCAGAGCAGCGACAGGTTCTGCTGTTCAGTATTGTTCATTTTTGTGCTGGGGAGTGTTTTGCCTGTTAAATAAACAGGTTTTTTCCACTTCTTTCTGAGGAAATATTATCCCAAACAAGTTGGGGGAGGGACTGCTTGAATCTGTTTCCTAAAGGCACCCCATTGAAAGATTTTCTCCCTACATTTGCCCTAAACCAGGACAGTCTGCCTGGTGCAGAGATCCAGGGGAAGTGGGTAAACAGGAGTTTTGCTGGCCTCACATTCAGCACATAGAGGAGAACAGCCCTGCCTGCCCTGTCTGGCCACAGGAAACCATGATCCCAGAGCTGCTGTGGGAATTGCAGAGGGATGGATCCCACCTATCAGGACTGCAGATCACAGAATCCCAGACTGGTTTGGGGTGGAAGGGATTTTAGAGCTCAACTCACTCCAGCCCTTGCTGTGGACAGGGACACATTCCACTAGACCAGATTGCTCAAAACCTCATCCAACAAAGATGTTTCTCTTCAATGGTCCTGGCTTGTGCCTCCCAACAGACAAATATTTATTGGTAATTTTGGTTCTGAACCTGGTGGACACAGGAGATTGCAACAAATGCATCACAAGAAATGTGATTCCCTGGAGGCAAAGGCAGGAGCCTAAAGCACACTGAGGATGGAGCAGGGACATTTTAACCAGGGGCAGACCCAGAACACCCTTAGCAGGCACAGGACAGTGGTGAAACACATCCTTGGAGCAGGACACTTCCACTCTCTGACTCTTTGGGTTTATTTCTTCCCCCCCCCAGCCACACACCCTGGCTGGGGCAGGTCCTGCATCTCCCTGTACATGAAGATGTGACACAAGGGCAGCTCTGGATGGCCGTGGAATGAAGCTCCATCCTGCCTGGACACAGTCCCAGTGGTCAGTGTTGTGGGAACAAGGACACACCCAGCGCAGGCTGTTCCTGCACATCCTCTCCCAGTCTCCAGCGATTTTCCCCTCAGGGACCTCCTCACCCACGAGGATGGGTTTCACTTCCATAAATTCAGTCCACAGTTTTTGACAGTGATGCTTTTACACCTGTTTGAGAGTGTCCCAAATGCTTTTAGTGTCGTGTGGTGCCAGTGTGGGGAATGAAAACTCATTTCCAGCTGCTCCTCCAGGGCTGATCCATGGCCTTGGCTCTCACTGGGATATTGCCCAAGAAAGAAATTCAAGCAAGCACTGGAGGAAATAAAGATTCCTTCTTCATTACCTTTATTGAAATACATTTATGCTAAAGCTGCACTTTGTGAACCTGCTTTGAACACTGCAAGGGAGAGACAAATCTGGGCATTAAGCACCCCCTGCAAAGGATAATTGAAATCAATGGAGTTGTTGTCTCGCTCTGACACTGGTGCAGGTGCAAAGGGATGCTGCTGAGATCCTGCTAATAAGTTGGAGCATTCTGGCAGCAGGTGTGGCTCTTAGATATTCTCTCTGCCCCAGGGACCTTCAGTCAAGTCATCAGGAGCTGGAGCACCAAGAGAGGCCAGTAGAGATTTTTTGTGACTAAAAAGAAATTTAAAGTTTTTTAAAAATTAAAGACTCACCCCCATGTTCAAAAGTCTTAATATGTTCTCAATACACTCTGCAGAAATCCACCCTCTCACTGCACAGTCCCAAGGGAGTGAAATATCACTCAGCTGCTCCTCTGTATCCTTTTATTTTTTATGTGTTTTCATTCCTTTTCCTCCAACTTCCCATGATTTCCAGCCCTTGTTGAACACTGACAATGCATCCCTACTATTGCAGCATCCCTAGTCTGCTGTCAGTCAGACTTCAAACCCAGTGCCTACAGCTCCCTGCTCCTGTGCTCCCTCTGTGCACACAGCACTGAAAAGTAGCAATGTGTTCTTGAAAGACTCATCTTCATTTTACTGATTCCCTCCCCTACAAAATTCCTCCCTCTCCCAAAATCTCTGCAGTGGATCTTTACCTCCCAGCTCTCCTGGTGCAGGAGGGGGAGCAGATCATGTTCCTGACTCCAGGCTGCACCAAATGAGATGTTCTTATTCCTTCAGGGTGAGACAGGCAGAGCAGGGTATTCCAGGAAGGGATGGGAGGAGAAAACGCTTTCAGCACTTCCTGGGAAGGAAAGAGAGAAGATGAGGAGGTCCAGGCCTGCCAAGGTAGACTTGTCCTGCTGGGGAAAGTCCCCTCCTGGGGTACTTCCAGAATAAAAACCTCATTATTGGTCTCCAGAAATTATATCAAGTCAGATGAACCAACAGGAAGGATTCCTGAGTCCACAAGGAGCTTTGAGAGTTACTCTTCAAGGGCTTTGGGATGGAAAGGTGCATTCCAGCTACTGCCAAAAATTTTCTTCTGGTTGTTTCAGGGCTTCTCTATTAATTATAAATTAAGTGGTTAATTATAAAATAAATGGTTTTAGTAATTGCATGTCTGGGCTTTGCAAAGGGGTTGTGTGTTGCTTGTAAGCACTGTGATGAGTGTGAGGATAATGTTTTCCTTGATATAATAAGATTAATTGCAATTAAGGAATTACAGTGTGATGGGTTTAACATGGTGCATGTTAAATAGATGGAAAACTTGGAACCATGGAATCCCAGACTGGTTTGGGTTGAGAGGAATATTAAAGATCACCCAGTGCCACCCCTGCCATGGGCAGGGACACCTTCCACTGTCCCAGGCTGCTCCAAGCCCCAATGTCCAGCCTGGCCTTGGACACTGCCAGGGATCCAGGGCAGCCACAGCTGCTCTGGGCACCCTGTGCCAGAGCCTGCCCACCCTCCCAGGGAACAATTTTTTTCCTAATATTCCATTTAAATCCCCCCCTTTCAGTTTAAAGCCAGTCCCTCGTGTCCTGTCACTCCAGGCCTTTGTCAGTCCCTGGACTTTTAACGTTCCCAGTGATGAATCTGAGCTGTAAATCCCTGCCCATGGACAGAAGGATGCTGGAATGAGGTCCTGCAAGGATGGGCTCTGTGCTGTTCAATATTTGTACTGACCCAGGACAAAATATAAAACAGGCACCAATTTCTTCTCTATGACAGTGACAGGAGCGAGGGCATGGCTGGAGCTGTGTCAGGCAGGCTCAGGCTGGATATCAGGAAAGGTTGTTCCCTCCCCCAGAGGGTGCTGGCACTGCCCAGGCTCCCCAGGGAACGGGCACGGCCCCGAGGCTGCCAGAGCTCCAGGAGCGTTTGGACAGCGCTGCCAGGGATGCTCAGGGTGGGGTTGTTGGGGTGTCTGTGCAGGGCTGGGGGCTGCCCTGCCTGATCCTGGGGGTCCCTCCCAGCCCAGGACATTCTGTGACTCTATGAAAACTTCAGGTAGCAAAACGTTGATGGAGAGTTCATATTGCTGTTGGGAAGCAGGCTGGGTTATTTGGGAAAATGAGCATTGAAATGGGGTTGGATGTGGAGCCATTCCCACTGGAGAAAGGCTGAGCTGGGAAGCAGCGAGACATGGAAGGTGTGAGGGGAATCAGCCCTTGGAGTGAAGGGTCCCAGCCACAGGTGTTCAATAACAGCCACAACCAAAGGAGGATTCCCCTAAATTGGAGGAGACATTTAGGGATGCACCAGAGAAGAGATTCAATAATGAGATAAATCAGGCAGGTGAATAATTCCCAAAGTTCAGTCAGATAAACTTAGCCAAGAGGAGGTTAAGGACAAGTGGTCCCAAAATAAGGCAGAGAGATTTAACACCAGAGGTCTGGTAGGATCTGAAGCTAAAAGCACAGGATAAACTCATCCAGGCTATAAATAAACTATATGGGCTCTTTTAACGAAGAACATCCTCGTTAAAATGATGAATGAAGGCTTCTCCACCACATGCAATGAACAATAATAGCTGGGTGTGTTAATTGTGGGTGCAGCCCAGTTCAAACAGGAGCACAGGGATGTCTGTGATGTGGAGGGGAGATGAGGTGACCCCAATGTCCCTTTGGGACACTAAATTCCCCAGGGTAGGGCTGTGATGCACCAAGGTTAATTCTGAATTATCTCATCTCTGCACAGGCTCAGCTAGCAGGGACACCTCCCTCACATGGCCACCTGACGTGGGTAAAATCACACAGTTTCTAATAAAATAGAAATCATTCTAAGAAACAAACAACATCAACCAAAAAAATTAAAAATATTAAAAATTCAATCTGTGGCTGGCCATGTCCAGTTCTGCAGTGAAGGCTGTGCAGCCCAAAGGCTGAGTTCCTGACACCAGCACTCAAAGGCAACATTTTGTGAAGATACAAAGGGGTCAAATATGTTTGTGGGACCCACTGGAAGTCCGAGCAGGAATGAAAGCCTGTGGTGATGCCCTTGGCAAGGGAGATGTGCAGGTGAGCAGGTCCCTGTGAGCACAGGCAGTGCTGGGTTTTGTTCAAGCTGCAGGTGGGCATTAGGAAAGAAGGATGAAATCCCAGATTTTTACCAGCAGTTTCTCTCCTCTGCCTTTGGGGGAGAGTGTCCATGTCTAGTGCCCCCGAGACCACCAGAACCTGCCCAGCTCCTTCTCAGCTCCACCTCCTTTCCACTGGAGTGGAACCAGGTAGCCAGGTGTCAAAAAAATACAATAAAATAAAATAAATGCTTTCTCATTGCACATTATTTCAATGCCTTTTAGCTCTGCAGTGACAGGGCAGCTGCTTGGGGACAGCTGTGGAGCAGGGTTGTTTTACACAGCCCTTCCCAACCAGGAGCAGGCTTTGCTCTCTCTGTCCAGCTGCAAGCACAGCCTGGTGTGCTCTGTGTGCAGCACAGCTGCAGACTCACACAGCCCTCACTCCACGTTAGGAATGGCTCTGTGGGATATTTAACCCAGCTTGCTCTCAGGATGAATCTCAGGAACTGGGATCACCGACGAAATGGCCCCGTTTCACTCTCCTGTAAAAGCCAGTGACAATCCCTCATGTCCCATCAGTGCCAATGACATCCTCCTCGGGCTCACACACACACACACACAGATATTTTCTCTCAATGGCTCTTTATTATTTCCCACATTTCTCTGTGAGCTGTTGTTTAATTTTATGAGTTTTGGGAGTGATCAGATGGCTGAAATTTGGAGTCTGTGATTACACCCCACGGGGCATCTTTGCAAAAGCCTCTCACAACAGCCTCAGGTGTGCAGCCCAATGCTATAGAAGGACTTTTCCTTGTGGTTCCTAATTAAACTCCTCCTCACAGCTATGAACAAGCCCTGGGGGTGGTGAGGAGCCTGTCACTCCTCTGGCAGCTCCTCCTTTGCCCAGTGCCAAGTGTGAGGCAGGGCTTTGAGCAGGCAGATCCCTTCCTGCTGCCCTGGCTGCTCTGAGCCTCTCCCCAGCTCTCCCCAAGCATCATTAGGCAGCCAGAGCAGTTCCTGCCCCGTTGGAGTCTGTCAGTCAAGAGTCTCTCTGAATTCTTCAGGGAGAAATCAGAGTGCAGGGATTGCATTAAAACCTTTGGATGGATTGAAGTATGTTGAGCCACTCACACATAAAGTAGAGGCGTAAGTTTAAGTTTTGGAATAAGCAAGCAAGTAAGTAAGCACGTAAGTAAGCAAGTAAGAATAAGTTTTAAGTGCTTTTAGAGAATAAAGGTCTCAGATTCCAGAGAGCCAGTTCTAGTGAAGGTGGATAAGCATAGTCCCAGATACTGGTGTTTCTGTGGAGGCTCCAGGAACATAGTTTTAGATATAAAATACAGTAAGAATATTGCTTACATTTTTTAGATAGAACAAGATAGACCATATGTGTAGTTTATACATAACTGGTGTGCTAAGAAACTAGAATTCTAATAGGTTAAGAAGAAATGGTTCAAGTTTGTGTCTTCAGCTTGTTGGGAAGTTTGTATAGAAGAACATGCATTGGGGAGAGCTGTGCACTTTTGCCCTTTTGCTTTTTGCTTTGCTTTTGTTCCTGCTCTCTCCTCACCACCATCATCATCACCCAAAGAAGACAGGAGCTGCTGCAGCAACACCAGCCCTGCCAGGACCTTTGGGAGCAGCTTCTACTTCTGTTTAGGACTCTATACCAAAACTTAGCATGGACTTTAATGCTTGTGACTCTGTCTTCTGAGACTGATGTGCCTTTGCAATAAACAACTTTATAGCAACTATTAACTGCTTGGCTCTTTAGGGAAAACAGCCACAACCCGACAAATGGTGCCAGAGTACTGGAGAAATAACCCAGCACTGCCTGCCCTGTGTGTTACAGCTTTACCAAACCTCCTTTATCCCCTGAACACAATGCAGGTTTGCTGGTGAGCAGCCTGTCACCAGCCCAGCTCTGCTGAGTGTCACTCACACACCAGGGATGGAGGCTGCAGTGGGGCACCCCGAGCTGTGCAGCTGCTCTTTGCTGGCCCTGTCCTGGTGATGCCTTAAGAACCTGTAAATGAAACAACACACACTTTGGAGATAATGTTAGTATAGGAGGTGATATGAAAGCTGGTCTTTATTGGAGAGCAGTTATGGGAAAATGTCCACAAAAGCCCACCCCCCATGGGGTGCAGACAGTTTTATAAGTTTGGTAAATTACCATAATTGACAAAAAGCACCAACTAGAAGCACAAGTGGTGATGCAACTCTCCCCCCAGTCCAAGCCCTTTCTAAATCCTTCCCCCTCAGACAGAACTGAAAATGAAAATTGGTGAAACTGAAAATGTGTCTCAAAGAGCTGTTTTTCAGCCTTGGTTCCCAGGGAGAGCCAAGATAGGACAGGGGTTTTGGAACATGTTTTGTCTTTCTGGGAATATTTTCTTTCTGGAATATTTTGTTTTTCTGGAATACTTTTTATCTTTCTGGAATATTTTTTATCTTTCTGGTAAAACTAGCTACAAATGCAATAATAGGCTACAGAGCTCTGAATATATGTGTATAGAATACAGAGAATATATTTAAAAAAAGGTAAAAATCAAAAGGCATCACTGGGAACAAGGTGTGGAGGGCTGGGCCCTGTCCCTGCCACCCCAGCTCATTGCTGAGGCACCTGAGGTGTGTGGGGCAGATCCCAGGGGTGTGGGGAGTGCAGCTGATCCCACAGCTCAGCACACCCAGGGGCTGCAGGGGATCCCCCCAGCATCCCCCCCATGCAGCTGCAGCAGGGAGCAGCCAAAATGCTTCAGAGCCTGATGAGCTGAGCTGAGCTGAGCTGAGCTGAGCTGAGCTGCTCCCTGTGATGCAGGGGGCTGGAATCAGCACAGGCTCTGCTGTGGGTCCCTCTGCCTTCAGGGAAGCTGTGTGCCCTGCCCAGCAGGCAGGCAGGGCTGTGTTCACCTTGGAAATGTGGCCTGACACACCTGCAGATGGGGAGGAGAAGGGATCCCATCTTTCTACAGCTCTCTGACACCTCCCTGGCTGCAGCCAGATGGGGGTGAGGCTCTGCTCCCAGGGANAGGGAAAACAGCCACAACCCGACAAATGGTGCCAGAGTACTGGAGAAATAACCCAGCACTGTCTGCCCTGTGTGTTACAGCTTTACCAAACCTCCTTTATCCCCTGAACACAATGCAGGTTTGCTGGTGAGCAGCCTGTCACCAGCCCAGCTCTGCTGAGTGTCACTCACACACCAGGGATGGAGGCTGCAGTGGGGCACCCCGAGCTGTGCAGCTGCTCTTTGCTGGCCCTGTCCTGGTGATGCCTTAAGAACCTGTAAATGAAACAACACACACTNATTATCAGAAGTACAGAAAGCTTTGCAACATTTCTAGCTACCAGCTAAAAGTCAGCAAAATGTGGAGAGATCCAGCTGCTACAAGGTCTCTTAAAGCTAAACAGTCCAACAGAGAATTAACACCTATATTATTTAAACTTTTAACCCAATAACCAAACTCCTGTGACCCGCAGTGCAGCACTGACTGTCCAACCAAAAACTACTGCCNAGAAGCACAAGTGGTGATGCAACTCTCCCCCCAGTCCAAGCCCCTTCTAAATCCTTCCCCCTCAGACAGAACTGAAAATGAAAATTGGTGAAACTGAAAATGTGTCTCAAAGAGCTGTTTTTCAGCCTTGGTTCCCAGGGAGAGCCAAGATAGGACAGGGGTTTTGGAACATGTTTTGTCTTTCTGNCAGTGCTGAGTTAATGGTTAGACTCGATCTCAGAAGTCTCTTCCAACATTAACAACTCTAGAATTGGAGGATTCTGTGATCTTTTCAAAATCTCCTGTCACTTTGCTCTCAAGGATGTTTTTCTTCTAGGAGTTCCATATAATAGTGAAAAAGCTGAGTGTGAGACACACTCTGACATCAAACTCAAAGTGCAAAATGCTTCTGACTCTGCAAGCTGTGCAAGGGGGGCAATCTCCCTCCTGCCATGCCCCAGGACACAGAGAAGCGCTTGGGCCAAGCCTGTGCCAATGCTGAGGTGCCAAAGCTCAGTGGCTGTAGGGTCACTGCTGTAGGGTCACTGCTGTAGGGTCACTGCTGTAGGGTTGTAGGGTCACTGCTGTAGGGTCACTGCTGTAGGGTCACTGCTGCTGGCACAGCTAGAGCTGCTGGATGCTCAAGAGGAAAAGCAGGCAGGTGGAGGTGGAAGGAGGTGTGTGCTTTTAAAAGCTGAGGGGATTGAGATTGTTCAGCCTTGAGAAGAAAAGGCTCTGGGGTCACCTCATTGTGGCCTCCTGGTACCTGAAGGGGACCTAGAAGAAATCTGGAGAGGAATTTTTTACAAGGGCCTGGAGTGACAGGACAGGGGAGAATGGCTTCAAACTGCCAGAGGGTGGGATAAGATGGGATTTTGGGAAGAAACTCTTCCCTGTGAGCTGTGGCTGCCCCATCCCTGAAGTGTCCAAGGCCAGGCTGGACAGGGCTTGGAGCAACCTGGGACAGTGGAAGGTGTCCCTGCCCATGGCAGGGGGGGAATGAGATGGGCTTTAAGGTCCTGTTCTACTCCATGATTCCATGATTTCAGGGTGTGCTTCCACACTAGAACTCCTTGAGCTGTCACCAGCTGAGCTGTTTCCTTGGGAGATTCATTTAAGCCAAGTGTTACTGCCTGGGATCAGAGCTGTGGCTGTGCAGCAGCACTCTGCAGTTTTCCACCTTCCCCCTCTGCAGGATCATCACCCTCAACTCTGTAAGTTCAGAAAATGCAGAATCACAGAATGGTTGGGGTTGGGAGGGATCTTAAAGCTCATCCTAGTCCACTGCCATGGGCAGGGACATTTTCCACTATCCCAGGATGTTCCAAGCCCCAATGACCAACCTGGCCTTGGATACTTCCACCACCAAACCCATCCTCTGGACACTGCAGAGTTTAGATGAGCCCTGAAAAAGGCACAGCCTCTCCCTGCACCCTTTGGGTGAAAAGTGTGAATTTGTTCTCTGGGATGTGCTGTTTGGACCCTGGAATTCACAGTGCTGTTGGAAAACACAAAGCTCTCTAGATTCTGATATTCCCTATCCCTGATCAGCCCTGTAGGACTGGGTTTCTTTGTGCTGGGTGTGGGCTGGGTACAGATTTATGGGTGCTCCACATCCCTGCTCCACCCCTGGCTCTGCTGCTTGTTGCAGGGTAGGACAGTCAGTGCCTGAATAATTTGTGCCTGCTGCTAGGGCACTGATTTCATATTCCTCTGCTAATCTGCCTGGCCACATATATTAAGGACTTTAAATGTGATACATGCTATTAATCCTGGTACTGAATTATAAATTTGCCCTGACAGGTTAAAGTGTTGCTCTCGCTGGTCTGTCCATGGAGCTGCTCTGTCACTCCTGCTGTGTCCTGCAGCCTGCTGCAATAACCAAGGGAAAAGGTTAATTGGGAGCTGCTCTGAGCATCACTCTGCTTAAAGACCTTGGTGTTGGGGTATTTACTCAGCTGAAGCTCTCAAAGCCTCTGCCCCAAAACCTGGTGTTCGATTCTGCTCTTTTTTGAGATGATCTGTGCTTACAGCTCGGGGCATGCTGCAAAAACATCACCTCAGGGGGCTTCCAGAGCCTCTGCCACCACGGAAAGCTGGAGTAATGGTGTCTAAAAACGCAGGAAAAACGGAGGTTTCTGGATCTCTGCAGTGACTGTTGTTTGCACTGAGCTCTCGGCAAAGATCTATGGCTGGGGTCACAGAACCACGGAATGGTTTGGGCTGGAAGGGGCTTTAAAGATCAGCTAATTCCAACCCCCCCATCCCATTATCCCCATTTGATGCTGGGCTTTGCCTGTCAGCAGCTGGCACTGCCCAGAGGGCTGCAGGGAGGCTGACACAGCCCCAAAACCAGTGTGTCCCTGTGCCCAGGCCCAGGCAGGAAGGAGCCAGTGACACATCCATTCTCCAGAGCCATGTGAATGCTCTCAGGCTTTTATTATTAACTCTGCCTGGGTTATTATTCTGCTCCCTCTGCGATTTTTCCCATTCTGCTGCTGTCAGCAGCGTGTTTGTCAGCCTGCTGCATTAATACCTGTGCTTTTGCCTCCTTGCCTCTTATTAGCTCGGGGACAGAAGGGAGATTTGGTGGTTTCATGTCACATTAGAGACCCAGGAAGCTCCTCCACATCTCAGCAGCCTGGGGGAGATGAGAGTTTGCTGCCTGACCCGGGTCTAGGGGATGTTTGTGGCTGCACAGAGGCGACCTGCCAAGCCCTTTGCTGTCTGTACTCATGCCATGGGCTGTTTTCTCTGTTGCTGAACAGATACAAACAACAAAAAAAGAGTAGCCCAGGGAGATGAGACGTGGGGAACTGGAGAGGCTTGCTTCCCAGCTAGCAGCAGCACAAAGTATTTAAAAGGCTCCCACTGTCAGTAATCAATGCTCCTATTAGATGCTCCTCTTTTTCTGCAGATCTCAAGCTACTTAATTGTTGATATCTAGGCACTGAATCAGTGCACATTTCATTTATTCCATTATCTGCTGCTGGAGAGCTGATGTGAACACTAAAAATCCCCAGTCAGTTCCCACTGCTCCTCTGCTTCTCTGTGTGGAAGTGAAGTTAAGGGTAGTCAAGGATTTTTGACCCTGTGAAGGTATTTCAGGAAACCTGGAGCAAAAATGCTCCATTGGCATGTTGATGTGCTCAGCCCAGCAGGTTTGAACCCTCAGACTGGAACAGCAGTGCTGCTCCTGCTGCAGCATCCACAGTTCAGGTGCTCTTGGTGGGGGTGCCTTAATTGCTTCTTAATTATTAGAAATTGTTACTGTTCTGTAACAGGGAGAGCTCCCACTTCAGGATCCAAGGAAGCCCTTCAGCCTTTTTCCAGCCTTCTCTCTAACCTGGGAGCTGCACCCCTTGCTTTACACACCACCAACCTGAGGCTGTATTGGTTTATACAAGTGAAAAACAAGAGCAAAATTCCTCAAATCTTCAGGGATTTGGGAATCTGGACAAGCCAAAGCCACTCCTCAGCTGCCTGTGTGAAGCAGTAATTAATATTTGTGGGCTGGCTGTTTCCCACTGGCTTTCTGCCTGACAGCACCACCAGAGCTGCTTTGTGCAGTGCAGTTGTGCCTGATTCTGCAGCTGATGGAGGAATTCCCTCTCTTCCAAGGAAAGAGAGGTTCGTATTCCTCACTGTGCAGGGGGATGCAGTGACAGCCAGAAAGTGCCCAGATAGATTTGTGCCATGATTAATAACCCCAGGAACAGTTTACTAGATACAGCAATTCCCTTTACCTGGGATCTGCTCTGGGACTTGCTGCTGGAGAGCTTGGATGAGCAGAGCCAAGGGGTAATTGCTAATTAGTCTGGGTTATTGTTAATTAGTGAGCCAGGGGCTGAAGGTGGCTACTGGAGGCTCTGTGCCTTTCCCAGTTTCTTCCTGGAGTCTGGGAAAGGTGGTGTCACTCATCCTTCCTCATCCTAAAGAGCTCAGACATGTCAGAATGTGGGAAGTTCTCTGGTGGTGAAAGATAAATTGTTCTGTGCTAGCATGGTGCAGGCAAATGCCATCCCTCCTCTGAAATGCCTCTGAGTCCAGGTTTTAATATTCATCCCTAGCTCCACTCAAACAACAACAACAGAGCCTGTTGGATCCCAGAAATCTGGGATTTTTGAGCTTTCTGTGCTTTCTGGCACTGACCCCNAAAATTCATCTCCCTCATGTTTCAATCCTGACTCTGAGTGCAGACAAAAGAAAACTGCAGACAAGCCACACTAATTAAGTGGTGTAAATACCACCTTTAGAAGAGCCCATCAAGGAGAGATCTCCAGTGCCTGCTGGCCTGTTCTTGAGCCATTCTCAGCTCAGTTCACGTGGCTGCTGAACTGTCAAAGTGGTGCTGCCTCTGCAAAGGGGACAATCAAAACAACTCAGGAACATCCTGAAGCTCTTCCAGAGGATCTGCTCAGGGAATAGGGACCCATGGAACCTCTCTTATTCTCTGGTTCATACCTCAAACCCCTTTGCAGAGGCAGGAGCATCACCCAATTCCAGCATCACCCAATTCAGGAGGGCTGAGAGAGTCAGGGCTGGGAGCTGCCCCTGCCAAAGCAGCTGCAAAGGTCTCAGCACATTGAAGAAGTCAAGAGAAAGTAGCAAATGCATCTCCCCAGATCAAAATGCTTCCCCTCTGCCAGTGAAGGGCAACATCCCGTTGCTGACCCCTTCCTGCCAGCACCAAAAATCCACATCTGTGCCTGTGGGCTCTGCAAAGGGCACAGAGCCTCACTGCCAGGGCAACACACAAGCCCAGCATGGGAAGGAGCATCTTCTATGGGACTTCTCCAGTCTCACAAAGCATTGTCCCTGTCTGTGCAGGTCCCTGGTTCCCCAGCTGTGGTCTGGTGGCCCAAGAGGCTCCTGGGGGTGACCTGCAGCTGATGCACAAGCTCGCCACGTCTGCATGGTGCTCTCCGTGACATCCAGCTGGCACAAGGACACGGGGGCCCAGGCAAATGCTGGCAGCTGACAGCACCCTGAGGGCCAAATAATTCGGGGGTGTGAGTTCTGAAGGGTTAGAGGCAGCTTTTTTCTCACCTCAGTTTAGAAAGTGACACCTGAGGACAAGAGGAAGGAGCTGGGTGGGTCCCAGTGAATACAGACAGAGCCCTGAGTGAAATCCCACTGTTTCCAGGCTGGAGCATGGAACAAGGAGCTGAGCCAAAGGGAGGGGAGTAGAGGGAATTGCCCCATTTTACTGGGGCATCTGGACTGGGAGAGACTGGAGCTCTTGGCCAAGAACACGAGCAGCTGGCCATGCCAGCTTGTGCTGAGCCACCCTCCCACCTCACAGACCTGCCCAGGCCACAGAGCAGATGTCCCTGTCCCCTGTCCCCCTGGGCAGCCTTGTCCCTGTGGCCAGTTGTCCCTCTGCAGCAGACAGCATTCCTGGAGCTCTCCCTGGTTGCCAAGTGCTTCCTCTCCCCTGCCTGTAACCATTTATTTGGCTCTTGTTATTGGGTTATTTATAGCAACTCTGCCAAGTGTTTTGGAACCAGAGAAGGCCATGGAGCTAAATACAATAGCATCACCTCGTGAGAGCTGACATTTAAAACCAGGGATCTCATTACTGAAACCAAGGGAGACAGCAAATGTCAGGAAAAGCCCGGGGCTGCTGGCTGGGGCTGCCAGCAGGGACAGGGACAGCAGGGACAGCACAGGTGGGGACAGCACAGAGCCATGGGGGAGAGCATAGAGCCATGGGGACAGCACAGAGTCATGGAGACAGCACAGAGCCATGGGGGACACCTCCAGCACCCCTTCAGAGGATACAACCTGTGCTGCTTTATCTGGAAACAGCAGCACTGTGAGGTTGGGTGTGGACAGAGACACCTAGGGAGCTGCAAAATTACAGCTCGAGAATCTTTTCTCTCAAGCCTGAATCCTTCTTGCTTCACAGGCTGATAAGCTGATGTTAGCTGCAGACAGAAAGGAAATTTCCCAAGGTGATAAATGGTCAAAAACAACTTAGAATCTGGTGAAAAACAGAGTGCTAGTCATAATAAAGATTAACACCTGTTGTTTTCCCATGGGATACATCCTGAGGCCTGGTCTCCTGGATGTTTATCCCAATTAGCCAATGAGCTGCTGTCCTGCTCTAGTCTCTCGTAACATGCTTTAAATACAAGCTCTCTGCTCAGTAAAGTTGGCCTTTTTTCCCTAAAAAGGTCCATGTGTGTTGTTGCTCTTTTTCCCTCTCTCTAAAACCGAAACCACAGTTGGGTGTGTTCCCAATACAGGAAATGTTTTTTCCCGAGTTTGGGGTGTCTGTTCCTATGGCTGTGAGGATCTGTGTGCTCTCCATTCCCCAGAATCAATGATTCCCACCTTCATTCCCACCCTCAGACCCTTCCACTGAAGCCAGGAGGGTCAAACACATTCCTAGACCACAAGTTTTCCAGCCAAACCTGGTGTAAAGAACAATTTCCCAGCCTGCTTTTTCCTGCAGACGTGATGCCTTTTTGGGGCTACCAAAAAACAGAGGCCAGGAAGAATTGAGAGAATAAAAAGCAGTTACATTTATTGAAGGGCCTTCAAATACACTTTGGGCAGACAAAGCCCCTCAGGGGCAGCACCCAAAAATGGACGATGGGTCAGGGGTTTTCACACTTTTATAAGTTTGGTCCATTTGCATATTGGGGGTTAATCTTCCAATTACAGCTTCAGGTAATGAAGTCATTTACCCCAGGTTTGCTCCCCCCCAATTCACTTTTGTTTCCATCTCTCAGGCTCTGAGGTGTCCTTGATTCCCAGCCTGGAGAGGAATTGTTGTGTGTGACCAAAATGGGAAAGCAGCAGCTAGCACTGGATATGGAGTTTGGAGTTATACACTAAAGAACTGCAGGATTACAAATATATGGAAAATATAAAAGCTAAAATCCTAAGGTATCAGTGGAATTCCAGTGTAGAACTTGTCCAGGCTGTGTGAAATAGTGCAGCTACTCAGAAGCCCCAGTTAATATTCATGCACTGTGCAGAATTCCTAATCCATCCAGGATTTCAAATACATCCACCTCTCATCAGCCACGTCAAACTGTCTTGACAGCTAATGAGGGAGGCACAGCCTGGAAACCAGCAAGTTGTAACTGAATAAATATGATAAACAACCTGTTTCCAGATGGCTTTTTATGTAAAACTATTTATGCAGCGTTGATAGATGGTGAATTTTATGCCAGTAAATCCTCGTATTTTAAAACATTTGCCTTCTTAATTGCCCATTTTACATGTAAAATATGTTTATGTGCATTGCTAAGTTGCAAAGTGGCCTGGGAACAGCTCTGGACTGAGCAAGCACTGCTCCTGTGCCTGGGCTCCTGGGAGGCACAGGAATGTCACAGGGAATTTTGGGACTGATCAGACCAGACTCTGATCACAGAACATGTGTGGTTGTCCAGCTCCTGTCTCTGTCTCTGGTGTTTGGGGGAATCTGGGCCCTTGAGCACTGCCAGGGGATGCAGGGGGATGGATCTGGAGCTGGGGCTGGGTGATGGTGCTGCTGCAGCCTCTGCTTCACATCCCTAAAATCCTATCAGGAATCCCCAAATGGTTTGGGTTAAATATCATCCAGTGCCAGCCCTGTAGGGGCAGGGACACCTTCCACTGTCCCAGGCTGCTCCAAGCCCTGTCCAACCTGGCCTTGGACACTGCCAGGGATCCAGGGGCAGCCACAGCTGCTCTGGGCACCCTGTGCCAGGGCCTCAGCACCTTCACAGGGAACAATTCCTTCCTAATATATTCTCTAAGCCTCTTTCAAAGTGGGCTGGCTGTGTTTTGGGCAGAGGTTGTTGTCTGACCACTTTGTGCTGTCCCATAAAGAGAACTCACCCTGCTTCTCCATGCTTTCCCAGAGCCAGCCAAACCCCTCTTCCATCCCCCTCACCCTCTTGAAACACAAATTGAACAGAGATAACGCTGCAGGAGGCACTGAGCATCCCCCAGCTCTGCTGCTGAGCCTTGATCCCAAATCTCTGGAGCCTACAGGGCACCTTCCATGTGCTGCTGGCTGCATCCCAGGGAGCTGAGCAGTGGCAGGAGCAGGAGAGACTGAGCCCTGTTAGCCTCTAATGCAATTAGTTCGTGGTGTATCTGCATTCTTATTACTGGCTATTTGCTCTAATGGGCTCAATCATGTACAGCATTAACATAAATTGACACCAAGCAGAGTTATTCCTTTGGAAATGTTTGCTCATTTAGGATTGTTGGTCTCAGCTCTATAGTATATGGGGTGTTTTATTTAGCCTCTAACTCATTTATTGGGTATTTATAGAAGAGGGCTTTCCTGAGCAGTAAAACCACGGGGCTTTGCACACAACAGCTCTGTCCTTCTGACAGGTTTATTTGGGTTTGTTTCTCTGTGGGAAAGCTTTGCCTCACTCTGTTTTCACCTCAGCATTGCCACTGAAGTCCTTAACCAAGGTTTGGCCTGTCACTGGTGATGTCCAGGTACTGGAGGCTGGCTGGTCCTCACCAGGGCAGGGCTGGGGAGGAGGTCAGGGCACCTTCCAGGGCTCTCCATGCTCAGCTCCCGACGTGGCTGAGCTGTGTGGGTTCCTCTGGCACTGCACAGCTGAACCTGCAGGGCAGAGCTCCTGGATCCTCTCTGGGAGCAGGGAACAAACCCTGCAGATCCCTGTGCTGCTGTTCCCTCTTCTCCAGCATGGAGCAGGAGCCTCCACCACCCCCATGGGCACAACTAAATCCCAGAGAGCTCCGACAGCACCAGCCCTGCCCGGCTTCACAGAGAGCACTTGGGCATGGCAGGAAGGAGTGAGCAGGAATCCCAGAAAATCCTGGGCTGGGAGGGACCCCCAGGATCAGGCAGGGCAGCCCCCAGCCCTGCACAGACACCCCAACAACCCCACCCTGAGCATCCCTGGCAGCGCTGTCCAAACGCTCCTGGAGCTCTGGCAGCCTCGGGGCCGTGCCCGTTCCCTGGGGAGCCTGGGCAGTGCCAGCACCCTCTGGGGCATGGAACAACCTTTCCTGATATCCAGCCTGAGCCTCCCTGACACAGCTCCAGCCATTCAGACATCTCATGCCATCCTCTAAGACTTCTGGGAGAGCTCCAAGGAGTTTTTTAGCTTCAAGAACAAAGTCTGCACCCAGCCAGGCTCCAGTGATCCAGGTGCCCTCACCCTGGTGAGAGCTGAGTGGGAAATCTCTTGTGCAAGGTGTGTGAAACCGAACTCAATTAAAACGCTTCCCTAAAGCCTTTGCTCTCAAAGCAGCCTTTTCCCAGCAGAGGAGCTGGGTCTGGATGCCAGGGGACACATTCTGACAGATTGCCCTGGCAGCAGCATTAGAACCTCTCCCGAATTTTTCACAGAACTACAGGTTCAAACAAAACCATCATAAAGGAAAATTGGGTTTGATGAGGCTCAAAACCACAGGAAAATAATTTGGGGAATAAATAATAAAATAATTTAGGCATTGTCCAAATGTCCCATTTTTATTTTGAGGCTTTTTTTTGTTGCCGAATGGAGAATAGCTTTGGTTTCCAAACATATTTAACCTTGGACTAACCAATAGGCAAAAAAAGAAGAAATGTCAAATGTCATCTTCCTCTGGAGCTTATGAATATGGGACATATGACAGCCCAGGATTCTACTTGGCTGTGCAAAAAAAACCCCCAAACCCCCATGGTTTGCAAAAATAGTATGCTTAGGAAAAAAAAAAAAAGACAGAATCTTGACTTTTCATCCTAGTGTGCCCAGGATGCTGTTTTTGCTTTTTTAAAACATGAAGACTTTTTTATGGGAAAAGAGAACCTTTCCCTGTTTCTGCTCCAGTTATCACCGTGATGGGCATTTTTAGATAAGATTTTGATGGGAGAAGGGGGTGGAGAGAAGTCCAGGACTTTCTGTGTTAACTTGCACGTTCTGTGCAGCTCTTCACTGACACTCTGCATTAAAAACCTTGAAGATCAGGAATTTTGGGACAGCCAGATTTGCCTGGGCTTAACCAGCACATGAAGCTCAGGAGGAAGCCCACGGAGAAGGGGACAAGATGCTCCCACAGAACTCCAGTGGATGCTGGGCTAAACTGGGATTGACACTGCACAGAAGACACAGCATCACTTCATCCCAGCCCCCCAGAAAGGGAACTGCTCCTTCAGCACCAAAGCACCTCGTCCCCACTCCATCCCCATCTCCAGAGGGTCCCAAGCCAAAGCAGGGTGGAAAGGACAGCCCAGCCACCACCACAGGCTCAGCTGCATGTCCTCCCATCTCCTTTTCCATCCCACATTTCAGTGACATTTGAGAGTCCTCTCCGATTTTAAAACACATGGATTTTGACATTTTATTACTCGCCTGTCTCAGTTTTATGGTTATTAGGATGGGTGACAAATTAAGGTTCCTGAAGGCTCCAGAGAAAACCTCTATTTATCCAAAGGCCATGAAAAAAATGGCTGCATCCCTGTAGGTGACAGAAGGAAATTTAGGATCATTCCAGGCTCTCAGATGCTTTGCAGAATGAGCATTCCAGTGTCAGCTGCTCAGCCCCAAGTCCTTTCTGCCAACTCCCACTCTCATTTCATCCCCCAACCCCAGAGTCCAGGATATTTACCTGGGCTGTGGGCACATGGAGATATCCAAATTCCCATGAGAAAGACACTGAGGGGCTGGAGTGTGCCCAGGGAAGGGAATGGAGCTGGGGAAGGGGCTGAGGGAGCTGGGAAAGGGGCTCAGCCTGGAGAAAAGGAGGCTCAGGAGGGACCTTGTGGCTCTGCACAACTCCCTGACAGGAGGGGACAGCCGGGGCAGAGTGAGGCTCTGCTCCCACAAGGGACAGGAGGAGAAGGAACAGCCTCAAATTGTACCAGAGGAGGCTTAGATTGGATATGAGGGGAAAATGATTTCAGGATGAGGGTGGCCAGGCATTGGCAGAGCTGCCCAGGGCAGTGGTGGAGTCTCCATCCCTGCAGGGATTTAAAAGCTCTGTGGCTGTGACACTCGGGGACGTGGGTTAGCAGGGTTCCATTTAGGAGGAGCTGGTGGGAAAGCAGCAATTCCCCTGGGATTTGCCTGCCAGGCTGTGAGTGCAGCCACCTCTCAGTGCAGATGTGGCTCCAACACACCTGCACATCTGGGGTGATCTTCCTTCTTCTCTCCAGAAAGTCCCTGCTCTTGGGGAAGCATCTGGAAAAGCAGATCCCTGGGAATGCTGTTGTTTCAGGCTGCTCTGTCACTTGTGGGAGCCCTCCAGGGTGGGCTCTTGGCCAAGACAGGGCTTCCTACAGGGAATTGCTACTCTGGAATTGCTGCAGCAGGAGGAATGAGGGGGGGGAAAAGAAGAGATTTTGGTTGGAATTTTCCTGGTGAAAAAAAGGCTTTTATGTGACATTCACAGAATCACAAAATTCACAGAATCACGGGGTTGGAAGAGACCTCCAAGATCATCGGGTCCAACCCATGCCCTAACACCTCAACTAAGCCATGGCACTGAGTGTCACATCCAGTCTATTTTAAACACATCCAGGGATGGTGACTCCAGCAGCTCCCTGGGCAGACCATTCCAGTGCTTTATCACTCTTTCCATGAAAAACTCTTTCCTAATTTCCAACCTAATTTTCCCTTGACACAGCTTGAGACTGTGTCCTACATGACCTGCAAGGGCCCAAAAGGAACCTGTGTCCCTCAGAGGGAAGGAGCCCCAGCCACTGGCTGAGAAAAGGCTCCTGACGAGGGGAAAACCCCAAATGTTCTTCTCCAAAGCATCTTGTGTCTGTCTGAACCTGGGTTTCTCTGGAAATTACTGGAAAACCCAATGGCCTGGAGCACATCCTCTCCTGACTGCTGGTGATGTTTCCACTGGAAAACCCCTCCTGGGGGATGCAGCCTGGATTCCAGGGTGGCCCAGGGCACTGTGTGACAGCACACTCAGCAAGGAGCCTTTAGGACAAGCCCTGAGCCTCCAGGCCTTGAGATGCCCATGGAATCCAGGAGCATTTAGGGTAGGAAAGCCCTCCAAGGTCTCAATTCCTGCCAAGCCCATCACTAAACCCTGTCCCCAAGTGCCACATCCACCTGCTCTTCCAAGGACAGTGATTCCACCACTGGGGAGCCTCTTCCAGTGCCTGACCACATTCCAATAAAGAGTTTTTCCCTGATATCCAACCTGTTCCTGTGCTCTGCCCACCTCACCTCGGCCTCTCCCACCGCCCCATCCTGAGCCAGGCACCTCTCAGGGACCACAGGGATTCCTGAGAGCCTCCCTTGATGGCTTTCAAGCTTTTTCTGTGAATTTCTTATGAAATAGGATAACAAATTAATAATACATTTCTTTGGAAAGAGCACTAAGACCAAAAGCAAACAAAGAAGAAAAGCCAAAGCAAGCAAACCCTCCATTATTTTAAGAAAATGCCAGAAGAAACAAAATATTTCATTTTGGCTTGGACATTTTTCTACTGTGCCTTTCCTGCAAGAGTAAGAAAAGCAACAAGCAAACAAACAACAGCAAGAACAAAGTGAGCTTCCCCAGCCTGTCACTATATGACTTACATTCATTTTCTTCTTTAGTCTTTTCATTTCAAAACACAAAGGAAAACGATGAAAACCCCTTTTGCAGGTGTTGTTAGCCTTGCTCAGCCTCAGGTGTGTGGCAGAGCTCGGGGTCCCCATGGCCAGGAGAGGTTTGGGGGAATGGAGAGCCCAAGGCAGCTCCTTTGTGGAGCTTCTCCCTGCTTCCCTCACTCCTGGGATTTTCCTGCTGGAGTAGCACAAAGCAGAACCTCCAAATTCAGCTTTACTGCTGCATGTGTTTGCTTGTGGCCTGCATTTTAACTCCCCAAATCTTCCTGAATAGCAAAGCCCAGCATTGAAGCCTCTCTCCCCTCCCAGGGTGCTCCAGCTCAGGTGTGGAATCTCCTGCTTGTTTGGAGGATCCCAACACAATTCCTGCTGCTCCTGCCACCCTTCCCAAGCTCACACGCTCCATGGACAGCTCCCTTCCCTTTCAGTCCTGCCAGAATCCCATTAGCTACAACATTTTTACATCCCCAGGCCACTCTGGGGCTTTGCTCCACGTTCTTTCCCCATCTTTCCCAGCTCCCTACGCGGTGTCCAATTAGTGGGAACAGCTCACAGCTCCCGTGCACTTCACTGTTTCCCAGTGCCCTGAATTTCCCCCGAGGATTTTTAATTATTTCTGCTGGAATTCATTCTCCTTCCCCTCCTCAAGGCCCCCTCACCCCTCATCCATGTTTTCCTCTGAGGTACCACCAGCACTGCTTGTCCCAATTAAACACAGCTCCTGTAATCACTTGTGGGGGAGAAAACACAAAATTGTTCCCCCTCCCCTATTTTTTTGTTTGCCTGCTCTGAAGAACCACTTGTGGATTCTGGCTGGTATTCCCAGCTTCTGTAATTATGGGAACTGTCACCAGTGAGCAGAGAAATGGGCCTGGAAAATTAGAAATTCTTGGAATTTGGCTTGTAATATTTCAGTACGAGCTGAACCCAAGTTATCCAAGGCATGTAAAAATGTCTGTGTGAGCAGGCACAGGAACACAAAGTGTCCTGCTGGGCAGGGTTTAGGTGCAGACCTAGAGCTAAAGCCCAAAATGCAGAGGCTCAGCTTCCCTGTCCCAGGAAGAGATTAACAACACAGGAAAATGGACTCAATGGATCCAGGGGAGGCTCAGGCTGGATAATAGGAAAACTTTTTCATTTTCTCAACTCCTGATATTCCAGCAAAACAGGGCATCTTACCCTCCCTCCCATCTGCACTATGGACCAGTAACAGATATTTTCTTTGATGAACACACTGGAAAATGGACACCACTCCAGTGCCACTTCCCACCAGATTAGTCTCAGGGTTACAGGAGGAACGTTTCATTTTAATCCAATCTGCTTCTTGGGGTCCATTTACTCCTTTAACACCTTTCCCTCCAGTTAAGCCAAGGCTTAAATTTAAAAACTCTAGGAATTAAACAAAACAACAACTCTGTGGTCACAACAGGCTTTGCTGTGAAAGCCTGCTAATGAAACCTGCTGCTGTTTCCAAAGCGTTTCAGCTGGGAAATTCCCAGATTACATTTTTCAATTTATTTTGCCTTTTAATCCTCCCTACCTTTTTCTGGCTGAAATTCCCACTGCTCTTTCAAGGCATTCTTGAATATTTGCAGTTATTTGCTCCTTTCCTTCTGAAGTGAATTTGAAGCCAGTGCATGGAATGGAAGAGCACAAGGAAACCATATGGCAGCAGCCCCTTGTTGTTGGGAATTTGGATGGAGGTCAGGAGTTGGAGGAGAGAGACCTGAGGGGAATCTTGGCACTGCAGAGAAGACTGGGCAGAAACTGCCTTTGTCACTCTGAAAAACTGCATCAAAAGTGGCCTCATCCCAGGAATAGGAAAGCCCCAGTGAGATGCAGAATTGTTACAGACCTGGAAATGGAAAAGATTGGAAACCAGAGGGCATCAGCCCTGCAGGGGGGAATGTGGGATCCTGTGGTTTCGGACCTAGAGAGAGGAAAAAAAAGCAACAACACACATGGACCTTTTTAGGGAAAAAAGGCTAACTTTATTGAGCGGAGAGCTTGTATTTAAAGCATGTTACGAGAGACTAGAACAGGACAGCAGCTCATTGGCTAATTGGGATAAACATCCAGGAGACCAGGCCTCAGGATGTATCCCATGGGAAAACAACAGGTGTTAATCTTTATTATGACTAGCACTCTGTTTTTCACCAGATTCTAAGTTGTTTTTGACCATTTATCACCTTGGGAAATTTCCTTTCTGTCTGCAGCTAACATCAGCTTCTCAGCCTGGGAAGCAAGAAGGATTCAGGCTTGAGAGAAAAGATTCTCGAGCTGTAATTTTGCAGCTCCCTAGGTGTCTCTGTCCACAGGATCCCATGCTAGGAAAGGGAACAGCTGCTGGAGGAGGGACAGGTCAGCTGGCCAAAAGTGGGCAGGGAGCTGGACATGACCAATTTTGTCCCCAAGCAGCCCTTCCCCTCCTGCCCCTCATTGCTCCATCTCCTGCTTCCCTCCCTCTTTGCCTTCTTCCCCTCCCTTTGCTTCTCCTTTTTCTTTTCATTCTCTTCCTTCCCGCTGCCTGGGTTTTATCTGTGACTTTTAAAAATGGGCCCTGACTGTAAAATTCACCATATGGATTATCCATTTTTCAACAGAGTGCTCCTGACATTGTGTGGGGAGAGGATCCAGGCAGGAATATATAAAATATAATTTATATATAATATATAGAACTGTTATTGAGCAAACAGCACAAGCACTTCCTTCAGAGAGTTCCTCACAGTTCACTAAGGAAAAACAGAGCCCAGACACTGAATCACAAACCTCCAGCTTAATTACAGACACCCAGGGTTGGAATTCCAGTGCTGGGGTTGGTGCTGCACAGCTCCTGCCTGGGAGTCTGCCCAGCCCAGGCAAGCAGCTGATGGAGCACTGAGCTGAGTAATTCCTCACAAATACTCCATTTAGGAAAAGGAGCAGCAAGAACCATTAGCAATTTCAGTGTGTCAAGGAAACTGGGCATTTCATCCAGGGGAGGGAGGTGGGAAATCAGTCAAAGTGTTTTCATCAATGAGGGAAGAAAAATGGGCTGAAAGAGAAGAGGAATAGTAGGGACTTGGAGGCAGAGAGAAGGCAGGAGGAAAAGATGGAATTGAAATTTTCCTTCTCATGAGAGGGGCAGGCAGGAGGGAGGGGGGAAAGGGTGGCAGCAATTTGGTGGAAATTGTGTGAGCTGGCTCATTTTAGAACAACTGGTGAGTACATTTTAAAATATACTTTTCAAATACATTGCATAATTTAAATATGTCTCATAAAACCAAAATGAGGAGGAATTTCTTCCCAGGAGGGGTGGGCAGGTGGTCCTTCCCCTGGTTTTAGGAGCTGCAGAGCAGTGCTGATTTTCCCACAGACCTCCCCAGCATCTGAAGCTGTCCCATTGCAGTGTACCTGTGGCTTTTTACCTCATTATGTAACTGATACCAAAGCACAGCCCCTGGTCAGATGTGAAGCCTAACCAGGTGCCATGAGCCAAAAAATGATGTCGTCCCTGCTCCAAAGAATTTCTATTTGTGGACAGGTGAGAGCTGAGAGAGGAGAGGGGGGAAAGAAAAGAGATGTGGGAGCACTCCATGAGTGCCATGACATCCCCAAAGGACAGCACTGGCATCCCAGGGAGCCAGCCCTGGCACAGGGGAGCTTGGCAGCACCCAGCACTGCTCTGCCACAGCTCTGGGATGACTGGGGAGGCTTGCAAAGAGAAAATCCAGGCATTCCCTTGCAACCCTTCTCTTTGGGATGATCCAGCTGCAACTCCATCCTTTGCACATTGTCCATTGGGTTCTGGGGAAAATACTTCCAACAAATAACAGGAATTGAGGCCACCCTCCTCACAGGGACCCTGGGGAATGAGGCCACCCTCCTTCTTCTGCTCTCTGAGCTCAGCTTGGGCCATGCCCTGTGCCAGAGCTGCCATGGGCAGAGGGCTGGCAAAGCACAGGAAAGGTGTTAGGGAATTCTCTGGGTCGTGCTGGCAGCTCAGCCCCAGGACTCAGCCCCTTCCTCTGGAGCTCGGCGAGGTTTCCATACACAGAACCTGAATTCTGTGCCCTGGCCTCTCCCACCCCTCAGTTTGAAGAGCATTCATCTCAAATTTCAGCTGTGTGATCTCTCTCCCCATTCCCTCTGTGATCCTGCTGGCTCCCTGTTTCTTTCCCTAATACAGGAGCACATTTAGCAGCTCAGGAGGAGCTAATGGGAAGGTTTCTCCATCATTCTCAGAGCCATTAGTGCTCACATCTTCCCTCTCAGTAGGGCACATTTGTATGTTTAATTTAAGAAGGTTATCTGTCAAAAGTGATATCTCAAGGTAGCACTGAGCTGGATAAATATGTCAGAAACAATAGCTCCTGCTGAGAAGAACAAATGTTGAGAAAATTCATCCTTTGGAAGAGCTCAAGACTGAGAAAATGAAGCCAGACTGGCAGCTCTGTCTCAGAGGCTCTCACTGCTGCCCTCCATCCCCTCTGGCACCCTGAGAGCAGCGAGGGGCACAGAGCAGCCTGGGCTCCTCCAGCTCCCACAGGAGCTGTGCCTGGGCAGGGCAGCAAGGATCCCACCAGGCACAGCTCTGGTGGGAAATGGCCAGGGGAAATGGGATTTACACACAGAAAGGGCTGGGGTTGGCTTTAGAACCCAGGGGTTGGGTCCTGGCAGTGGTGTTGGCTACCAGAGGAGCCCAGAGCTGTGTGGGCACCTCTGACAGATACAGGAGCAGGAGAAAATATCACCCAGTGCACCAAAGATCAGGGAAGCCCAGAATGTCCAGCTCCGGGTCATTCTTTGGTCCTGCAGTGCAGCCCCTCAGCCTGGGCATGTGGGAAGGTTTGGGGTCACATCATCACTTCCTTGTGCCTCTTGTATTTGAACAGCTGGGGTTCAGAGCATGTGTGTGCTGAGGGACACTCAAACATTCATTAGCTGAGCAAGGAGCAAGGAATTAGGAGCAAGGAACTGGGCTGCCAGACCATGGCAATTGAGGTCATTGAATATGGAATCTCCTGGGCTGGGAGGGACCCCCAGGATCAGGCAGGGCAGCCCCCAGCCCTGCACAGACACCCCAACAACCCCACCCTGAGCATCCCTGGCAGCGCTGTCCAAACGCTCCTGGAGCTCTGGCAGCCTCGGGGCCGTGCCCGTTCCCTGGGGAGCCTGGGCAGTGCCAGCACCCTCTGGGGCAGGGAACAACCTTTCCTGATATCCAGCCTGAGCCTCCCTGACACAGCTCCAGCCATTCCCTGGCTCTTGTCCCTGTCCCAGAGCAGAGATCAGAGCTGTCCCCCTGCTGCCCCTTGGGAGGATGTTGAAGACCACAATGAGGTCTCCCCTCAGTCTCCTCTCCTCCAGGCTGAACAAACTGTGTGCTCCCCATAACGTTTCCCCACCAGACCCTTCCCTATCCTCATGGCCTCATTTAGACACTAACAGCTTAATGTCTTTTTTTATATTGTGGTGTCCCTGGAAGCGTTCAGGTCCAGATTTATGCCCAGACAAGACTGTTGCCTACTGGCCCATTGCCTTCTGAGCCATAAAAAGCCAAACAGTAAATCAGATGGACTCGTCCCAAAGAGAGAAACCAGGAATTGTGGGTGTCTTGTGGCCACAGACAGGCTGGAGTCACAAAAGCCTCCCACTCCCAGTAACTGACCCTGGCAGAACTGGTTTGCAGTGGTGCAAGCCTGTGCTTTCCAGCAGCCATCCCACAGCTGTTTCACTGCATCCAGCTGCAGGCATTCCATCCCTCTGCATCCACTCCATCCCTCTGCATCCATTCCATCCCTCTGCATCCACTCCATCTGCATCCATTCCATCTGCATTCATTCCACCCCTCTGCATCCATTCCATCTGCATCCTTTCCTTCCCTCTGCATCCATTCCACCCCTCTGCATCCATTCCACCCCACTGCATCCATTCCATCCATCTGCATCCATTCCATCTGCATCCTTTCCTTCCCTCTGCATCCATTCCATCTGCCTCCTTTCCTTCCCTCTGCATCCATTCCATCTGCCTCCTTTCCTTCCCTCTGCATCCATTCCATCTGCCTCCTTTCCTTCCCTCTGCATCCATTCCATCTGCCTCCTTTCCTTCCCTCTGCATCCATTCCATCTGCCTCCTTTCCTTCCCTCTGCATCCATTCCATCCTTCTGCATCCATTCCATTCCTCTGCATTCACTGCATCCCTCTGCATCCATTCCATCCCTCTGCATCCATTCCATCTGCATCCATTCCATCTCTCTGTATCCATTCCATCTCTCTGTATCCATTCCATCTCTCTGTATCCATTCCATCCAGCTGCTCTCAATTGCCTCAGTCCCTGGAGCTGTGTGGGTCCCACCTGCACTGCACCCAGCAGAAGGTGGGTGCAGGCTCTGGAATTCCTCTGGATCCTCAGGTGTTACTGCAAGAGGAAAAACCAGCCCTGGGTGGCAGAGAGCTCATCTGAAGTAGGAAACAGCAGGGAGTGTGCAGAATTCTCTGAAAAAATTCATCTCTAAAGCTGGCAAGGGAAGGGGACACGTCCTCCTCTTTGATCCCACACTAAGACAGTGGAATTAAATACCTCCACAGCAAATAAAGTAAGGGACAATGAGACTGGCAGAGATGCAGCAGCCCCTCCCGTTTCCAGAGCAGAGCATGACCCCTGTGACCAGTGCTGAGCAGTGAATCCCACACTGGGGAAAGCAGGAGCAGCCCCAGGCCCAGCACAGACAAAGCCAGTTTGGCTTTTGAAGATGAATCCCTTCATCCCAGAGGTCGGCAGGCTAATGACAAGAAATATCAAAGTTAAAGGAGGCAATCTCTTCAATCAGGTAAGTGATTAAAATCGGGCTTTGAAGAGCCCAAAGGTCCCCTCTGCTGCTGTCAAGAACAGAGAGGAAAAAAGCCAGCCCTGGGTAAGGCTGAGCTCTTCAAAGTGCTCCCAGCTGCTGGGGAGCTCAGCAGCTCCACTGCTCAGCAGGTGCCAAAACACCACCAGTCTCTTCCTGCCCTGACACAGCAGGGACATGGGACACTCACCCAGCTGAAGGATGCTCCTGGCAGAGGAACCTCAGTGCAGGAGGGGCAGAAATGCTCTGTTTGTCCCTGTTTGTCCCTGGCTGTTTGTCCCTGCCTTCCCCCACTGAGAGCTTGGAGCTCCGAGCCTGCATTTGGCTGGTGGAAATGCTGCATTTGGAGGATGTAGCACGAGCTAAAAGATGCTGTAGGTGTGTGAGGAAAGGCACTGCAGGCTTTCCCCACTGCATCAGATTCGCTCAGGGCCAGCCAGGGCAGTTTGGTGCTGCTTTGTCCCAGGCCAGTCACTTGTCATTGTGGTCACTGCCTGTGGTGCCACACTATGGATTTTACCTTCCAGCACTGCAGGAAGGTGGCCAGATGCTGATAACAGACTGGCATCAAGCTGGAGCTGCAGGAGGATGCTCAGGTTTGGATTTCAGGGATGTGGAGAGAGGCTCATCCAGCTGCAGCCACTGTGGGGCTCAGGAGGGGACCAGCCTGGTCCTGGCAGGACCAATGATGGGGAAGGTGAAAATGTCCTCTAGTGGTGTCAGAATCTCTTTCTTCCTCCAGTGGGAGCTGGGATGGGCAGTCAGGATCAGTTTCCCATGATGAGACAACACTTGCATCTTTATTTTACAGAGGTGAAATAGCACTAAGGTGGAAAAATGTTATTGTGCCCCTGCATGTCCCTGTCCTGTCAGAGAGAGCTCAGTCTGATCTGTGGGCTGACACAGGAAGGGTTTGATGGTTCCAGTGCAGCTGCTGGAAGGGAGGTTCATTTACTGCTCAGCTCGCTGGCAGCTGATGGAAAACTCCCAGATATTACTTCTGGGGAGACTTGCTGTAAATTTATGTGTTTTGTTATAAAACTCACATCTGCCAGGAATGCACAGCACAGGAAAGCAGTGTCAGCACACAAACAGAATGCAAGTTATGAAATAATCAGGGCTTCTAACAACAGTTTTGGAAGCGGGAGATGGATTGGGGTCTGTCAGAGCCTGTCAAACCCAACGGGATTCAAATAATTCTGGGCTGCAAGGGGCTGGCTCAGTCTGGGGAAAGAAATGACAACGATAATCTGGGCTGAAGGAAACCCTTGGCCAGCCCAAACCTTCCTCCATGCTCTCAGTTTCTTGCTGAATTTCACAGGGAGAAGCTCTTCCATGACTTCAAGCCTTGTGAATTCTGCACACAAAAATAAACCCCATAAATAATCATGAAAATTAAAGCATTTCCCTGACAGGACCACAGGCAGCTGTTTGGGAAGTGTTTATGTATTTGCAGCTGCATGAACAACCTAGGCTTGTGGAAAATGTCTCTGCCATGGAAAGAGGTGGAATGAGATGGGCTTTAAGGTCCCTTCCAACCCAAACTACTCCATGTTCCTATGATGTAAAACTCCAGGTACTTCTGTTGCTTTAACTGCATTTCATTGTGACCCAAAGTTTCTCAGAGCAGCAAAAAAAAAAAACAGAAATGGAGCTGGCTGCAAAGACTTGCAAAAAAACTTGGCTGACCAGGCAAGCAAATGCTAGATTAAGCCTAATATGGATAAATTCACATGGTGCATGTGCATGAGGATAAATGGGATGCTAATCAGCAATTCTGTATTTCTAATATTGGGCTCTGTGCATGCAGAATGGAGATCTTGAGGTTCTGTAAAAAACTCAGAAATGGCCAAAAAAAAAGTGAATAAAAGAGTGGAACTTATTAGGGAACAAAAGAGAACATTTATTTTGGTGCTTTCTGCCACTGCATAAATTCAGGGCTTCTCAGCATCTCGAGAGCTGGGCACAGTTTGGGCCTTCTGTCTGGAAAAGAGCAAAGTGGAAATGAAAGATGTCCAGGGGAAAGCAGCAAAAGTCATCAAAGGTATAAAACAGCTCCCAAATGAGAAGCAACCAAACAGATTAGGACCTTTCAGGATGGGAAACAGAAAATTGGAACAGAGAGGCACAGAAGATGGAATGAGACACAAAGACACGAGGGAGGAAATGAGTCACTGTGATCTATTGGAATGCAAGAATTTGGGACCACAAAGTGAAATCACTAATTGGAAGGTTCAGAACAGGCCCTTTTCACACATCCCTGAGCTCAAGGTTCAGAACATGTCTCAGGAGATCCTTTTCACACACCCCAGAGCTCAGCTGGGGCCCTTCTCCCTGCAGGAACCTGCAGAGAGGAAATTTTAGATGGGTTCAAAAAGCAGCTGGGCAAGTTCACAGAAGAATAATCCATTGGAGGCCTTTAAATTCAACAAAAAGCTGAGGCAGTGGCTCAGGGAGAGCACAAGCTGCATGTTCCAGGCTCTTGGGACAGGGATCAAAGGAGGCATCCCTGGATCTGCTCCCTCTCACTCACTGGCAGAGGCTGACACCACTCCCTGGATTTTTGCTCCCATCTGACACAGCTGAGCTTAACTGAGAGAGCCCAGGAACAATCTCTGATGTCTAAAAGCACTTTCATACAAATTCCTCTCCTTGTGCTCAGGTTTTAGGCTTGCAAACATCCTCTGCTGTGCTCTCAGCAGTGATTTGGGCACGAGCAGGGATGGAGGTTTGGGATGCAGATGGGCAGGGAGAGGTGGGCACAGCCCTGGCTGTGGGGCAGCATCTCCTCTGCTGCTTCCCAAAATCTTCTCCAGCCACCACAGGGAGCACCTCACCCATCCTTTTGAGAGGAATGTCAGATTTGTCTTTACAAAGGAGCTGTGGCTCTGCTGGTAAGACTAGCACTGACTGATGAATGGAAAAAAAAAAGATATTTGCCTTTACGAATAAATTGTAGGTTTCCTGATAAATGAAATTGGATCTTGAAAGATGAAAGAAGGAATGGGGAAAAAACATGAATTCTGTAAGAATTAAAAATTATAAGGGAGGGCTATACATTACAGGGGAATCTTAGGTATCAGGCGTGCCAGGAAGTCTGTACTTCTCAAGTATCTTAGCTAATGGGGAAAGAGAGAGGGAAATGTGGCCGGGAAATTGGGATAAAAAGGAGGCTGCATCCTCCAAAAATTTGAGAGATCCCAGGGGAATGCCCCATGGCCTCTCCCTTTATTCAAATAAAGCAAAAAGGACTCCTCTGTCTCCTTTTTGGACATAAACCTCTGGTGTTTGTGGATTAACTTTCCTGACACTTTGTCCTTCTGAGCTGTCACCAAAGCCTGTGGCTGGGGACAGGCAGAGAACACCACAGTGTGGCATGGATTTATCCTGCAGGGTAAATTCCTCATTTCTCCCTAAAGAAATCCATCCTCAGTATGGGGTTTTACATCCCCATGGGGTGGAGGGGGAGCAGGAGGAGAGAGAAGGGAAATGATAATTCATTTAAAGACATGTTTTAATCAAAGCCTGTAAATTACCCTAAGTGATGTTTTAACAAGACACAATTGCAAGAGCTGAGCAATGTTTCTGTCATTACTCTGTGGTGTGGTTTTGTTTTTATTTAACAACCAAAATACAGGACTCAATTTACAGGGTCTTAGCCATGGTAGATGAATTTTTATGGGATAAATTCACACTCCAGCTTTGCTATCAGGTTGCAATATGAGGAGCTGGGCCTTTTTATTATTATTAGACCAGGCTGTCAAAAGTGGTTATACTGCTCTCCTAAAACTGGATTCAAAATCACTTGCCTCTGTGCAGCATCAATAAAAATGGAGCTTCTCTTACTGCTAGAATTCAGGGGTTTTTTTTTTTATTTTATTCATGTGGGGAAAGTGGGATCACAGTCTCAGCTTCCTCTTCTTTCCCCCAAAGTCACTCCTACAGAGGCTCTTCAGGCAGAGCAAACTGGGGCTGGCTTTGCACAGAACCTGAGGAACCACAGAAATGGGGGTTCTGGAGCTCTCTCCCAAGATCCTTCTCCAAGCAGGATTAGAATCAACACCAGACCAGCTCAGCCACAACTTCACCCAGCTGAGCCTTAAAAACCTTCATGGACAGTGATTCCATGGCCTCTCCAGGATTTGTCCCAGGGCTGCACTCTCCTCACTGTGAAAAATGAGAGGAAGTGTGAAAGAGAAATGGGGATAAAAAATGTCAGCATCTTCTAATTATTATTTCTACTCTTCCTAACACCTCTCCTGGTGCAAAAACCAACTGCAGAGGGTTGCTGGCCTTGGACTGTGAGCAGAAGAAATGGATGGAAAACTTCACTTTGTTGTGTGAAGCAGCAAGTGGAGGGATGGTTGGGGCAGTCTGGATCACCAGGCAAACTGGGGTTACTGAGTGGGACCTTAAACCTGCCCCAGAAAATTCCCATCAGCAGGAATTTGGTCTGGGCAGGGCAGCACAGGAGCCGAGCTCAGGAGACACAGCAATGCTCAGTGCAAAGGTTTCCAGCTCCCTGCTTGCACAGCCCAAAAGCAAGGGAATCATCTTGAAATCAGTGTTCAAGGCCAGGCTGCAGTGCTGGCTGGCTCAAAAGTGAATAGCATCAAAGCTGATCCATCTTGTTCCCTTACACAAAACTGGCTGGGACCTGAGAATCACCATGGGTTGGGCTGGAAGGGACCTTAAAATCCCCCTCCTTGTCCCATGGGCAGGGACATTTCCACTATCCCAGCTGTTCAGCCTGGCCTTGGACACTCCCAGGGATCCAGGGGCTGCTCTGGGCACCCTGTGCCAGGGCCTCCCCACCCTCACAGGGAACAATTCCTTCCCAATATCCCATCTTTTTCACCCTAAGGCCATTCCCCTTGTCCTGTCACTCAATGCCTTTGTAAAAACTCCCCCTCCATCTACCCTGTCAAAGGCATTATCATTAATCAAATTAAGTGTAAGAACCTAAGTAAAAATGTGCATAGTAATTTATGCAGATTGCTGCATAAGCTCTTAAAATGCTGGGCTGAGGAAAAACCAAACCAACAACACAAACACAAAATAAAACCTGCAGCTTTCTTTGCTCTAATTAAATCCATCCTGCTCTGCCTGCAGGTGCACAGACCCTCCTGTTCATCTCTTTCTGTGATCAGACTGTGTGCAAAATGACAAATTAATAACTTGAATAACACCAGTTCAACAGGAACAGCCTGATTACAAATCTTGATAGAAAGAGGTATTGTTGCAGGAGTGGTTTCTGTTTAAAATGCAGTAAATCAGATGTCTCTGAAGGGAAAAAAGTGCAGTTTAAAAACTTATTTAAATGAAGGAATGGTAAATAGGAGATGCAGTGCCCATTTCTCTTATTATATGGGTACAATCCAGCAACAGAAATACCTCAGCAGAGGAGCTGCTTCAATTTACTGTTATCAGAGGGGATTAGAGCTGAAGATCCCTGATAACCACAAGAGCTTTCCTGTGTTATTAACTAGGCTTGGCGATATTTTTCCTCCTTTAGAACACAAATGAAAATCCTCTTCATTTGCAATGCACATTGGATATTTCCTGCTTTAATGCAGCATTTCTCCACTGCAGTACCAGCAGGAACTTCTGCTCCCCCTGGGCTGCTCAGGAGCCAAATCCCAGCGGGCTCAGGCTGCTCCACATGGTGAGAAGCCAAGGGAATGAGGAGCTCTTCCCCTGGCCCAGTGCCTGAATCCCACCCCAAAGCCACAGTGTGTGGCCCTGACATTCCCAAATTCATTCCCAGTGTGGAGCAAGGAGAAGAAATCTCTCTGCTCTTGATGGAGTTAAGGGGGTGAAGCAGTAGAACAACAGCTATAGAACAACAGAATAATTTGGGTTTGAAGGGACCTGAAAGAGCATCCCATCCCCAGCCCTGCCACGGGCAGGAATAGCTGCTTTTGTAGGATGGCAGCTTCATAGCCATGGGAATTGCTCCAAAGGGCACTGCTGCAGCAGGAGCAAGGAGATTCCACGTCAGGACCATGGAGCAGAGCCCTCCCACCCTGCTCCAGCACCAGGAGGAGCTTCTAGGATTGAAGGTGCAGCCCCAGAGTGCAGCCCCTCCCTGCCACTGCAGCCCCTTCCCCAAGCCCAGGGGTCACCTCTGGGATGCCTGGGGTGGATCTCACCCTTGGATTGAGTGGCAGCTCTTGGGAGCCTGTGGATCTACGTCCTGGAGCAACACAAACCTGCTCCCACTGCATGCTCCATGTTTGCTTTATTTGTCCCTTTCCTTCCACCCAAGGGGACTATGAGAAAAATCTAAGGAAGGGCAAAAGCCTTTCAAACTCCAAAGGCAGTGAGCTAAAATCTTTCTTTCCTCTGCCTTGCACAGCCTGGATTGTCCCTTATCCCAAACATTTCCAGTGAAGGGAAGAGCACAGATTTTGCTCAGCCTTTACTAAACCCTTACCCATGTGTTTGACAGAACTCTCCTGGCTTCCCTGACAAGGAAAAGTCCATGGAAATCTGGAGTATGTCACGAGCTCTGCACACCAGAGAAGCATTAACTTTATGTAAGAGAACAAGAAAAATCTTCCAGCCTTCCTCCTGCTCCACAGAACCATGACAGTTTTCCACAGGGCTGGAAAATGCCCTTTCCTTGATTTGTCTTTGCCATTCAGATGTAAAAGTTTAAACATCTGGGGGTGGTTCCCTGAGTAAGAGGAGAGCAGGGAAGGGAGACACAGAAGAGGTAGAATTTCAGGTTTTTAAAGATAAGAAGAGAGAATCACAGAACCCTGGAATGGTTTGGGTTTGAAACACCAGGCTTGGCAAGGAGGGAAATGGGGCAGGAAGAGGTGGACAGGGACCACTCCCTCCAGGAGCCTCCTGGACACTGCAAATGAACAGAAACAGATCTTGGAGGCAAAAAAAGGTTGGACCAGCCTCACTCAGGGCTCTGTTGAACAGCTCCTTCCCAGGATGCTTCCTATGGAACATCCTCTGTCCTCAGAGCAAGCACAGGTTCCTAATTAATGAAGTGCTAATCAAGAGTGCAGGAGCAGGACATCAGTGGATGCAGCAGCCCAGGGAGGCCCTGCAGGGCTGCTGGGGAAAGGTTTGCTCCAGAGCCAACTTAATTTAGGAGCTGTGCAACAAAAACAGTGGCATAAACAGGAGCTGGACACTAACAATTACCAGGAGCTCATTCCAGCAAAATGCAAAATACGGATTTTTTTTATCCCTTTTATGTCTCCATCTCTATTCCCAGAGCAGCTCCATTAAAAAGATGATGCTTTACTACAGAATGTGGTGTTAAACAAGGCAGTTTGCTGAAAGGCTCCTGCTCTGCTCCTGTGGCTGGGGCCTGGGATTTAGGGACGTGCCTGGCTCTGTCCTGAGCTGGGTTTGAGGGCTCTGTCTGCATCTCCCCATGGTGAACAGGTCACACATGGCACTGGGGCAGGGTGGTACTCTGCCATTTCCACTTGTTTTCAGATGATTTTTCTCACTGTGGCAAAGTAATTTTTCCGTGGGAGGGAATGGAGGGGTAGATAAGACTGAGGTGCAGCCCATGTTCCACCCCAGATAATGAATCCTGGCAGTGTTAATAAAAAGATTCATAGAAACCTCTGGTGCTGGATCCACAGGGTTGTGAATTGTCTGAGCTTCGTTTTTCTCATGTAACTGAGGTTGTCATTTGGGGACTGTCAGGGAAAGCCAAGGTTTCACAGGGAATCAGCACTCAGGGAGGCAGATGGGGATGGAAGGAGACCCAGCAGCCAGGCACCAGGACCCTCAGACCCCATCCAGGGCACAGCCATCCAGGCTGGGAGACACAACTGCAAAATTCCTTCTTGTCCTCCAGCACTGCAACATCATTCCTTCAATTCTTTCAGGTGCAGGAACAAGCCCAGAGAGACAAAGAAATAAATTGTGCAGACAACTGTGGGGGGTTTAAGCTGTAGCATTAAACTTTTATCTCTCAGATTAATGCTCACCTGCTGTCCAGTCCTGTCCAGCCCCTTGGGTATCTCAGTTCCCTTTTTAAAGGTCAATTTTATCCACAGGCCAGTCTGGAACACGGTGTGTTCAGAGAGCTTAATTAGAGATGTGCTGCAGAAATGGTGAGAAAGAAACCTCTGGATAACACTGTCCCCATGTCCCTGGGGCTCAGCCTCTTTCCAGCTGGCCTCTCTTACCTTATCCAGGAGGTGACAGATGTTGCCTGGATTTGGGGAGAGATCACAGAATCACTGAATACCCTGAGCTGGACCCCAAGGATCAGGCAGGGCAGCCCCCAGCCCTGCACAGACACCCCAACAACCCCACCCTGAGCATCCCTGGCAGCGCTGTCCAAACGCTCCTGGAGCTCTGGCAGCCTCGGGGCCGTGCCCGTTCCCTGGGGAGCCTGGGCAGTGCCAGCACCCTCTGGGGCATGGAACAACCTTTCCTGATATTCTTTGGTTCCCCTTTGCTCCAGGGACTCCCACTCCACCAGCTTTTGGAAGGAACTTCCCAGACCTCCCAAAAACCTCTCTTTAAGGTACAAGCAGCTCCATGTCGAGGCTGCAGGTTGGAAGTGTTTATAAACACTTAAAACACTTAAAAATCTGATTTAAACCACTTAAACCACTTGAAAAGTGTTGCTTACACATCTCTATCAAGGTCCTGGACCCTCACTGGGAGAGCCAGAGCAGCCCCATCCCACCTGCCTGACCCCTCCCATGACTGAGCCACAGCTCTTCACAAAACAAACTCCCATCTGTCTCCAGATGTCCCTTTAAATTCCCATTCCAAGGCTGAACACCAGCCAAAATCCCACATGGACCTGATGCCAAAAGCCCGGATGGAGGATGGGAAATATTATTGCCATGTCATGATTTCTGATGAAAAATTATTCCCTTGGAAAGTGCCCCACCACATTTCAGTGCTCTCAGCTGTGAGGCACTGCCCTGCAGGAGCCAGGAACATCAGCACAGCCACATATCCCAGCTGGTTTTCCATGGGATAAATGCATGGGAAGAAAGACAAGTGTGCAAACAAGCCCAGCCAACAAACCCCAGACTCCAGCCTGGGGGCACTCCCCAGCTCCCTTCCCTCTGGCTGCCCTTTCTCTCCCTGAGGGGCTCATGGCCATCACCAGTGCTCCTGGCCCTCAGTGTGAGTGGAACACAGGGAAGAGGATGAGGAAGGCAGCATCCAGACAGGATTTCCATCTGCTGCCCAGTGCCCACGTCAGCACAGAGCCCTGGAGCCCGAGGTTTCTGTGAGCTTTGCGTCAAGATTCTGACTCAACCTCTCACCTCTGTTATGCCCTCACTCTGGAATTCAATAATGTGCTTTTGGAGCTGTCAGGAGCTATAAAACTCGTGTTCCTGCCTGTTTGGCTGCAGTTTGAGAAATCCACCTGAAATCTAATACAAGGGGGGAAATCTTATTATAGAGCCACAATATGGAAAATGGAGCAGGACTTGTTTCTTTCATTCAGCACAGCCTCTCAGAGAGGAGCTTGGAACAACCTCAGGAGAGGTAAATCACAGCAGGTACCACAGAGCCTTGGAGAACAAGGACAGGGGAGAGATTGTGTTCATGTTTTGTTTGTCTTTGTGCTGCCACCCTGCTGATTTGTGTTCCCGGGGGCTCAGCCTGAGTTAATCCTGGATGATCCTTGTGTGACCCTTCCAGCTCAGGATTCTCTGTCCTCACAGCAAGTGGAAGTGTCCCCATCAGCTCCTGGAAGGTTCTGGTTGGACATGAGACCCCTCTGACCTTTTCCATGCTGTGTGCTGTCCTCCAGCTTCCTCTTTTCCCATTTCTTTGGACAGCAGTGGAATTTGCTGTGGAGAGCAAATCCTCAAGGGCTGGGAGGAGGAAAAGCAGCACCAAACCCAGGACACCCCAAATCCCTGCAGGGACCATCATTTCTGGAGACAGATGTGCCCATGTGGTGCTCAGAGTGGAGCAGACATGACAATATTACTTCATATCTGTGGATATATAGATATTTGTTCACAGAGATATCATCAACTCCTTTATTTAGGGTCCTGGCCTGAGTTTTGTGTTCATATTCCCTGAAAAAGCAGCGAAATGTCAGCTTTTGAAGGAACATTAGAGGACTTTAAAGCAAATGATCCATTTTTGAGAGCCAGACATGGACATAGTGGAGCAAGACCAGAAAAGGGCCACAGACAAATAATTCCCAGAGCAGGAAGGAACATTAACAATCACCCAATATTTTTAAATAACAAATATGTGACACAAACTGCTGGCAAAAACAAATTCATGAGCAGGAGAAGTAGCCAAATTCATTAAATAAATTATCCATTGCATTTTATTTCTCCTACAGCTCTATTAATCGTTGTAGAACAACATCTATGCAGCCACAGATAAGGGTGAATTATAAATATTTGTCAAAAAGAAGTGAAAGAATGCAAGCCTCCTACAAGTATTCAATCAGTGGAAGTAATCTATAAATACAGTGCTGTGTTGCATAATTGCATTGATAAACTTAATGCAGCAAGCTAACAGCAAACACTCACAATTAGCTACTTATAAATGAGCCAAGGATCAATAACCACTCATTGAGCTCAATGGCCAAAATATTCCAATTATTGTTGCTGCACTTAATCCAGGAGTTTGTAAATGAACAGCACATTTAGGTATTTCCTGATTTATTTCTACCCACCAGAGATCTGCAGCATTGAGGCAGAGGTGGTTTTATATTTAACAGCCCTCCATGGATTCTTCTCTCCCATCAATTTGTTTGATTTTTGAACCAAGGTAAACTTCCTGCATCTGCTGTTTCTGCAGGAAGGGTTCCCCAGCTGAAAGTGCCCACGGAGCCAGAGGAGCCTTCTCTGCATCTTGGGTCTGTCACCCAGGAAGAGATCCCGGGAGAGACAATAAAATTGCTTCTCTCTCTTCACCATCTATGCATCAATCAGGATTTTACTGCCCTTAGTAGATTTTTGAGGCATGAATTTTCTCCAAAGAAAAAAAAAAAAAAAAGAAAGGATAGGTCATCCCTAACAGACCATATTCCACCATGTGTCTCCTCATTGCAGCCTTTGGAGCAGCTCCCACCCAGCTCCCTGCTGCAGATGGCACACACATGACTGCCTGGACCTTCCCAGCTCTTTCCATAAAACAGCAGCTGAAGTAAATAAGGGCAAGGAGACCAACTCCTCCTAATGCCTTAATTCAAAAATCAGCTCTGGGTGGGGACCCGAGGGGTCCCACGCATCACTGCTGGTCGCGACGGACAATCCAGAGAAAGAGGAATTGAGCTTTACTGTGCACCAGAGCTGGAGCTTCCGTCCTCGTGAGAGTCCCTGGAAAAAAGTGTGTGTTTTTCCTTGTCTAGGCCCTCCTTCTGGTCTAATTCCCTTTAGGTTATGGTAACAACACCACAGTCTTTAAACTGCAATGAAAGGATAGTTTTACTTTATCGTCAGTGGGATGTGTTATCGGTTTTTCCAGGTGTCATGAAAGCTCTTTGTCCTAGGAGTGTTTTTCCTTCATGTGGTACCCAGCATCCTTTGCGTCCCTCTCATTTACATATAGTTCACTGACATCACCCTTCTTCGGTCACAGGCGCCATTGTGGGAGCGGTGGAGGCATTACCCGATGGGAGGGAAAGGTCATAGGGGTGGGGCAATTCCAGTAATTGGGAATCAGAACAGAATTGAAATAAACAAGGGCAAGGAGAGCAGCTCCTCTTTAGTGCCTTTATTGAGAAATCAGCTCTGGGTGGGGGCCCGAGGGGTCGCACACACCGCCACTGCTCCCGACGGATGATCCAGAGGAGCAGGAATTCAGCTTTGCTGTGCAGCAGGGCTGGGCCTTCCGTCCTCATGAGAGTCCCTAAAAAAACTTCCCTCCTTCCTTGTCTAGGCCCTCTTTTTGGTCTAGTTCCTCCTCCCTGATCCTGAGAGCACAGGGATGCCACCATCTGGCCCTGGCTCTCTGCTACTGCTCATCTTGTCATTTCCCTGTCTCCTCATCCAGAAATGCCTCCATCCATGACAAATCTCCCATACAGGGGGGGGTCTGAGCCCCCCCAGCCTCGGTGGCTGCAGATGCAACACCAGCCCTGGGTTTTCCTGCTGTGCCTTTCCCTTCTCTGAGCCTCCTTTTACACTTGGGTTGTCAAAGGTCTTGGGGGTTGTCAGAACAATTTTCAGCTCCTGAATCCTTTTTAAAGGTGTTAGAGGTTTTTTAAGCTGCTCCTACAACTTTTTAACCTTTTTGAGGGGCTATCTTTTGTGGTTTTCCATGCAAGCAGTGTTTGGCTTCTCTTCTCAATTCCTTATCTAGATATTACTGCTATTTTTCTGAAGTTGTTTTCATATTCTCACAGACTTGATGTTTATCCATGCTTTTAAAGGTTTTTAGTTTGGGAACTGAAGGGCTGTGGCTTCTGGAGGGGATCTTCTTTTCTAGGAGAGCATGTCATAGAAGACAAGCAGGCAGAGCCTGGAGCCATTTCTCCACCTCATTCAATCCTCCTCACCTTTGGAATGGCCTAATTTATGTTTTGGACATCCCTGATCATTGACCATGCAGTCAGAACACATGTGCAATCAGACCTTTGAACAAATAAACAGGCAAGACATTGAAAACGCATCTCAGCTCCTAGGGAGAAAAACCGGCCTCAGCCTCCGGACTCCATACCATGGGAAGTGATTTTATTCTGCCAAGATTAGCTCTGAATAAAGAACCCCAGCCACACTCATTGCACAGATGAAATATTTGATGACTAATTTTTGTTGATCCAGTTATGACTTCTGCCTGTACTGCTAAGCTCAGGAAGACAAATATCCCAGCAGAGATCAGCCATGAGATATTTTAATGTACTTGGAGGCTGCTGTCTCTGCTGAGAGTGTGCATGGCAGGAATGCCTCATTGCTGGGGTACCTTCTGTTTCAGATGTTCTCTCTGCAGCAAGGTTGGGTTCCCTGTTTTTCCAAGTGCAGATTCCCTGGATCTCCCAGTCCCAGCCTGACAGGCAGCAGAATGTGTTTGCAGAGAATCTGAAGTGGCAGCTCAGCCACTCACCCGCCTGAAACATCCCTGAGAGGAGCAACCAGGGTTCTGCCATTTGGTGTTCTGCAGTTTGCCAAGGGCTCGGCAGCACCCCCAGCCACAGCCCAGCTCTTCCCCAGGAACCTGGAGGCAGCTGAGGCAGGGGAGACAGGGAGGGGATTGTGCCTCAATTGCTGAGGGTGCAGCACCACAGAATTTGTGGGTTTGGAAGGCTCCAGGATGTTCCTAGTCTGGGGAAATCAGGCAGGTTCACCCATCGTGGATTACCACAGAATTTGTGGGTTTGGAAGGCTCCAGGATGTTCCTAGTCTGGGGAAATCAGGCAGGTTCACCCATCATGGATTGCCACATCAGAGTGTGTCTCCTCTGAATGTAAAACCCTGCTGTGCTTCCATCACCCACTGAGCCCTGGCACACCTAAACTGGCTGCTAGAGCTTTACAGTGGATTAAGGACTTGAGACAGCAGCAGCCCCAGCTGTGGGGGTGGATCAGGTAAAGACTGATGCACTCCTCAAGTCCCACCAGCTTCCTCCTCTGCAGGGTATAAGGAATATCCCAAGGGAAAAATCCCTGAAGGCCCTGCTGATGGAGCAGGGGTAACCCCTCAGTACCCAGGTGGCTGCATGGCTCATTTCTCTGCTCTCCTCAGTAGGAAACCAACCAATCACCAAAAGAAAACAGGTATTTTATAAAAGAAGAGTATCACACATGATGTGCTTCAAAACAAAGTTACTGGGCTGGGTTATGAGAGCTGGAGACCTGGCAGGCAAACAGACACAGTGGTGTCAGCCGTGTGTCCACCCCAAACTGGGACACTTCCTGCACCAGGCACTGCTGGCCTTGCCCACTGCCCTGCCCCAGTAGCCTTGTTTTGCACATGAGAAAGATCACAGCAGCAAAGATCATTTAGGTTGGAAAATCCCTCCGAGACCATCCATTCCAACCCTTCCCCCAGCCCTGCCAAGGCCACCAGCAACTCATGTCCCCAAGTGCCACATCCACACGTTTGAATCGCTGCAGGGATGGTGGCTCCACCACTGCCCTGTGAGGCTGCTCCAATGCCAGACCACCCTTTTTGATGAGATTTTTCTTAATATCCAATCTAAACCTTCTCTGGTGCATCTTGAGGCTGTTTCCTCTTGCTCTGCTGAGCTCCCCTTTGCCCTCAGACCCGAGTGTCCACCTGCATTTGCAGTGATGGTGTAACAGTGGTATTTGCACCACTTAATTAGTGGTTTGTCTGGAATCTCTTCTGCCTTCACTCAGAGCCAGGATTAAGAAACACATGAAGGAAACGAATTTTCTCGTGTTCGGGCTTGGTTGTTTATTAAATCTTATCTAAAGTACAGAGAGTTCTGCAACACTTCCAGCTACCAGCTAAAAGTGAGCAAAATGGAGCTGAATCTAGCTAATTACAAGGTCTCTTAAAGCTAAACAGTCCAATAGAGAATTAACACCTATATTATTTATACTTTTGACCCAATAACCAAACCCCTGTGACCCTCAGTGCAGCACTAACTGTCCAACCAGAAACTACTGCTTGAAATCATGAAGAAGGAAGAAGGAGGAACAAAAAGGAGAGACAACACCCAAAATCCTCCATCTTGTCCCATACCTATTACTATATTTTAAAACCCCAAATTCCAAACCCTTCACCATGTGAAATCACACATTTCTATTTAACTACACACCAGTGATTTTAACTCCATCACTCACATTTGGAGCCTTCTCCAAGGCCTCAGGTCAAAAGCAGTGTTCTCCTGGGGGTCAGTGCCAGAAAGCACAGAAAGATCAAAAATTCCAGTTTTCTGGGATCCAACATGATAGCTCCTGACCAGCATCTCTCTGGTGGCTCTGAATTCCCTGCTAGCAAACAAAGCCACTCACAGCATGGAGAGGATGAAATCCCCACCAGAAGTCGACACCTTTTTAGATCCTGCTATAAAACAGACCACAGTGCCTCATGCAGAGCAGTTCCACTGCTCAAACCCCCGTGACCTCCTCCCCATGGGGGCTGGGACTTTTTACAAGGGCAGGTGGTGAAAGGACAAGGGGAGATGGTTTTATGCTATAAGAGGAGAGATTTGAAAGTTCTTCCCTGTGAGGGTGGGCAGGCCCTGGCACAGGGTGCCCAGAGCAGCTGTGGCTGCCCCTGGATCCCTGGAAGTGTCCAAGGCCAGGTTGGACACTGGGGCTTGGAGCAACCTGGGATTGTGGCAGATGTCCCTGCCCATGGCAGAGTGTGGAACAAGATCCCATCTAAGCCTCTTCCAACCCAACCCATTCAGTGATTCTGTGAAATTTCCCACGTTCTCCCTCACCATGCAGGGCATATTTTCCTGAGTCTCTGTAGGGTTGACCCTGCTGGGTTCCAGGTGCCCATTCTGTTCTATCACTCCCTTTCCCACTGGGAATAAGATGGAGCACACCCAGCAGATGAGATAAGGCAGTTTTACTACAGTACAAGACAGAGATAAGCTGAGATCTGCACACAAGAGCTAAAAAGGAAAAAAGGTCAGTCTCTACTTCCCATCAGCAGCAATGTTCAGACAATTCAGTGGCATTGGGTGCGATTCCAGGGTCTCCTGGCTGTGGCCAAAATCCCACTCCCATCCTTCATCCTGCTCCCATTCCTTCCCATGCCATCATGGACCAGGAATGAGGGCAGAAACTGGCCAGGGAAGGTCTTGTGGCACCATCCCTTGGCCTCATGGGGCTTCTTCCTTCTGCAGAGTGTGAACACAGCCCTGGCTGATGGAGTGGGAAGGCAGCTGGGGTCAGGCTCAGGCTCTGCAGGCTCCTCAGTGGGATGAAGGCAGGCAGCAGGACCAGCCTGGCTCAGAATCCACTCCTGTGCTACTGAGTCGTCTTGGGAGAAATTCATGGGTTGGTAACGGGCCCCAAGTGGGGAACAAGTGTCATTCCAGCTGTAATGAAAGTGCTTTAGTCCCCAAAAAACCCCAACCCAGCTTTAAAAAGAAGCATGAGATGGATTCATTCCAGGATTACTCAAATACCTTGCTTTGGGGGAATATCCTTCACTTCTCTTTTAACTTTAATATCACATTAGAGACTGCTTGCTGGGATGGTGGAGACTGAATACTTTATTGCCAGGTTCTGAGAGCTGCTGGAGTGTTTTGGATAATAGAAATGAATAATGTATCATGCATTCATTGCTTACTAGACTGATTTGTTTACTAATAATTTAGTTTAAAGTACATTATTGTTTTACTACTCACACACTGATTTACTTCCTAACATTGACTAAACAGATATCATTAAACGAGACTAATTTTTAACTCTAAAAATATATTGTTTACAATTTGCTCCTTAGAAGGCAATTGGTCTCAGCTGCATAGATTTGTCTCCAGGATTATGTGTCCAAAGTGTTCTTTAAGCCATCTCTGGGATATTTCCAGCCTTTCTTTGATACCCAGGGTTCATTCCAGCCCTTGTTGCTCAGCTCTTGAGTGGAGGAACTCGGTAAAAACAAGAGGAACCCATCACTGGCAGTGCTTCTACAAGACCCTCGCACAGAACCAAAGCCTGAGGCTCCATGGTGAGCTTTCCCTGGAGTGACTCTGGTTCCTGGGAAGAGCAGCACGTGCATCATTCCAGATTCCTGCTCACTGCTCTGCAGAACCACTCACACGTGGCTCCTTCAGCAGACTTTGCAGCAATTGTTGTGTTTAAGGAATGCAGAAGCAGAATCTTCAACCTTTGAAGCCTTTCTCTCTAGCTCAGCCTATGGAAGGGATCCAGAGGCTACAGCTGAAGGGAGGGAAGGAGGTTTAGGATTGTTGCTGACTAATAACTCTGACACCTGTTTGCAGCCATTTCACTGAAGCTCAGCGACTTTGTACTGATGCCATGAAGGAAAAGATCTCTTAGTCACAAGTTTTGTTCCCTGCAGGACCAACTCATCCCTGATCCTTGCAGTTATTCCATATTTTAGCTCCCCAGACCTATGGAGGAAGGTGAACCAACTGGGGCTTCTCAGCATAAACCAGAGAAGACAGAAGAAGGGGAGGATGCAGAAACACTCTTTAAAGATGCTGCAAAGAGACTGAGTGTTTTCCATGTGTGTGGATGGTAGGAAACCATTTATTTCAAATAGAGTACAAAATTCTCTTTACTCATCAGGAACTTTAAAAAATATTGTTGCAGGCAGTAGAGGACTGGAGGAGATTGGTGCAAGCCCAGTGAATCCTTCGTGGGAGCTGCAAGAAGTGGCTGGAGCAGCACCTGGGGGGTGAGATGGGGCTGACTGGTGGAAACCTGGCTCAGCTCCAGACTTTCCCACAGCTTTTTCCCAAGCTCCTGCGTTCCTGGCTGGGGAGCCCAGGTCTGGAACTCTGGGGTGTGGGAGTGTCAGTGCCTTCAGAAACCTGGCTTCCAAAATAAACAAATGTTCTCTGAATGATTTATACCTTCTGTACTTATATTGAGTAATTAAAATGGTGCTGGAAGAGGGTTCTGGATGGATTCACTGCTGGGGATGCTCAGTCTCCATCTGCTCCTACCTGAGCTCTGAGAGGGGTTTGGAGGAAGGGGAGGGATCTGTGCTGTGTGGACAACCTTCACTGGAGGTAAATGGGGTCAAAGGATGCTTGCTGGAGGTGGGAAATCACCTCTCAGCTCTTAATTTGGGACAAAGAGGAACTGAGGTGTCACAAACCCTCGGAGTTGGCTCCCCAGCCAGACTTTGCAAATCCTCCAGAGAGAAAATCAACACAAGAAGTTGGGCTACAGTGAGCCCAGAGCAGGCAACCTTCTTTTAAGTTTCCCCTTAGACTTGGAGGAGTTAACAGTGTCAGAGCAGAGGGAAGCATCCCAACATTGCTCTCAGGGATAAGACCAGGGAAGAGATTGCAGAGCTTACAGGATGAGAAAGAAATTAAACTGCAGCACACAAAACCCCAATATCCCTGCTGCAGGCTCATCCACTCAGTGAAACCAATCTAATTTGTTGGACTCTTTATTCCCAAAGCCTCCTGAGACCTTGGAGTAACAGAATGGAGCTCCCTGGGGAGAAAAGAAAGTTTCCAGCCCAGAGGAGCAAAAGGGATGTCACGTTTATTTAAAAAGAGGGGACAGCGACACAGGAGGAAATCCTGGGTGCCTCCAAGCCCTGCCAGGCAGATCCCAGAGGATAGGTGATGCCAGAAGATGGATTTTACTGAAACAGCTCTGGTGACACCAAAGGAGGAGCCCTGCCTGGTGCAGTGGTGGGAAGGTGTTGGTGCAAAGGTGAAACAAGAGCTGGAACAGCCACTCCCAAGCTCTTCCTGACATGCAGCACAGCTCCCCTTTGGAGAGATCATCCTGGTTTGCTCCAGGCAGCTGTGGGGGAGAAGCAGCCCAGAGAACACAGAGCAAAGGGCTGTGGGGCTTCCTGAGCCATGGGGATGTCAGGAAAATTAATCCACAAACACCAGATGTTTATGTTCAATAAGGAGACAGAGGACTCCTTTTACTTTATTCTAATAAATGGAAAGGCCATGGGGCATTCCCCTGGGATCTCTCAAATTTTTGGAGGACACAGCCTTCTTTTTATCCCAATTTCCCGGCCACATTTCCCTCTCTCTTTCCCCATTAGCTAAGATACTTGAGAAGTACAGACTTCCTGGAACGCCTGATACCTAAGATTCCCCTGTAATGTATAACCCTCCCTTATAATTTTTAATTCTTATAGAATTCATGGTTTTTCCCCATTGCTTCTTTCATCTTCAACACCAAACCTACAGTTTGTTTGTAAAGGCAAATATCTTTTTTTCCATTCATCAATCAGTGGAATCCTCCCCGTTGTTTCTTTTATCTCTCAGTGGTAGTCTTACCTACCAGCAGACCCACAGCTTGTTTGTAAAGACAAATCCATCATTCCTCTCAGGGATAAAGGGATGTGCTGGAAAGTGGGAATGAGGTGGGCAGGAGGGAGCAGCCTGGAGGAGGTGGAGGAAGTCCCCCAGCCAGCAGAAGGATCCAGAAGTTTGCTTGTGAGCCAGCTGGCGTGGGAAAGCACCAAGAGGAAAACAGTCCAGGCTATGAAAATGATTTCCTTAACATACTGAGAGAACAGGCTTGCCATGGTGTGGTTTCGGACCTAGAGAGAGGAAAAAAAAGCAACAACACACATGGACCTTTTTAGGGAAAAAAGGCCAATTTTATTGAGCAGAGAGCTTGTATTTAAAGCATGTTACGAGAGACTAGAACAGGACAGCAGCTCATTGGCTAATTGGGATAAACATCCAGGAGACCAGGCCTCAGGATGTATCCCATGGGAAAACAACAGGTGTTAATCTTTATTATGACTAGTACTTTGTTTTTCACCAGATTCTAAGTTGTTTTTGACCATTTATCACCTTGGGAAATTTCCTTTCTGTCTGCAGCTAACATCAGCTTCTCAGCCTGGGAAGCAAGAAGGATTCAGGCTTGAGAGAAAAGATTCTCGAGCTGTAATTTTGCAGCTCCCTAGGTGTCTCTGTCCACACCATGGATCACAGAGGAAGGGGCTGGTGGGCAGCAGCCACTGGCACATTTCCCTGAGCACTGCTGGGAGCTGCCATGGACATTCCCTCAGTGCACAGAGGGAGTCACATCTGCCCTGCAGATGTGTGACTATAAACAGCCAGGTGCTGCAGCTTCCAGGGAATGGCCAGAGCTTCAAGGTGATTATTCAGGGATTTGTGACTGCCTCTCTCAGAGCTCTGCACCCCCTCAGCTGGACCTGAATCCAGCTCCACGTGCGGTCCAATCCATGGTCTCCCGTTCCAAGCCTTGCCCAGCTGAATTTTTGATATCTCACAGCCTCTCTTGCACCCCTGCTTCAGTGTGTGATCACCCTCAGCATGATTTTCTTCTCCCCTTCTGTCCAATGAGGATTTCCCCTGGTCCCACTTGTGGACTCTGATCTCTCCCCCATGAACCTCTGGGAAGTGCCACCTCATCCCCCTCCTGTCAGGCCATTGCAGATCATGATGAGATCTCAGCTTCCCCTTCTTTTCTTCAGGCTGAACAGACCCAGCCCTCTCGTCCTCTCCATCCCTGATCATTTTCTCCATCCCTGACCATTTTGTTCTCCATCCCTGACCATTTTGTTCTCCATCCCTGACCATTTTGATGGCTGGACCCACTGGCCTTGCACTGGGATCCAAGAGGGCAAGGACCCCTTTCCTTGCCACACTGCCACCCTCACTGACAGTTTTTGCAGGGGCTCAGTGTCCACTTAAGCCTGACTTGTCCACCAGCAGCCCCAGCACCTTTTCCTGCAAATCTTTCCCTGGATGCAGCAGTGTCAGGTCCTGATGATCCTCCCAGGATTTTGTTTTCGTATTTATTGTCCTTTCTGAGGCTCCCAGCAGCCCATTCCTGCAGCTGGCCAGGTCCCCATGGCCAGTAGCCCTGTCCTCAGGGTCCCCACTGACCCCCAAAACGTGGAGGAGCTGCTCCAAGGTCTGTGCTGCCTAGCTGAGCAGTTTTATTCTGAAACAGCTACAAGAACATTGCTATGTTTCCATACAATTTAAAACAAAAATTAATAAGATTATTTTTAATTGAAATGGAGTTGGTATTCTGTGCTCCAAACTCTGCACCAACCAAAATTTCTGATGCCTGACCTGCTCGTGTATGTAAATCTGCCTTCCCTCATTCAGACAGAGCTGCTCACGTTAATACATTATTCAGTGCTTCAGTCCTTCTGTCCACGAGCCAAACCCATTTTTGCAAATGTATTCATTGCTCCCTCCTGTTTGTTGACTTGTTATGTGAAGGACGTTCAGCCTGGGGGGAGGATTTAGGAACGTTTTGCTTTGTTTGCCAATGAGAGGGTGCAGAATTTTACTCATAGCTGAGATACTCTGAGCTCAGTCCCACCCTGACAGGAACCTGTCCCATGTCACCGCCAGGGAGGATTGAGCCCTCAGGAATTCCTGAGCTTGGCCTCAGCCCTTGGTGTCCATGTGCTGGCAGGGCTAGGCTGGAGAAAGTCTTGGATTGTGTTTCCATTAAATTAGCATCAGATTCCTTCATTTAGCCATTGAAGCATTTTCCCCTTCTCTGTTACCTTACTGTCATATTCTGGAAACTTTTGAAATGCTACTTTTAAAATTTCAGGTCAGGAAATGCCCAGGATTTGCCCTCTCACTGAAAGATAAACAATAATGTGCAAATAGAAAATAATCACGTTCCCCTTGAATGGAAAAGTCCTTTCAGGGTCCTGTGGGACATCTACAGATCTGGTACCCCTGGGGGTATCAAGGCAGGTCCCCCTCCCACAGGCTCTGTCCCAAAGGACATCTGGATGCCACCTCTGGCAGTAGGGAGCCCCCAGAGATGGGCACAGCCCCACAGCCCCAGTCAATGTCCCCCCTTAGGGAGCCACTGAAGTGGCAGTAATTTGGCCATGAGTTGTTGCTGGAGGTCTGCTCTCCTTCCTGCCCGGGGCTGCAAAGGCTCTCGGGGTGAAAGATTTACAGTGTTTTGGAGAGACAGGGTCATTCTTCACGAGACAGGAACAGTGACAAGCTGGGTTGTTTCATCTTCATTCCCCTCCTGAAATCCCTCTTGATTCATTACACTTTGTCCTTCCCGTTGCTGTAATGAAATAAAAATGTTTATGTTGATATATAAAGATAGCAACATTGATTTTCCTTTCTGCAGTAGATTTGATTACTATCAAGCTTCCAAAGCTTTCCCGAGGTCTTTCTTTATTTTATTGCAACACCTTTTCAAACTCACAGCTTTTTCCTAATTGTATTTTGTGCTGAGAGAAGCGTGTGGAAGGACTGGGGAGGGAAGCAGGTGAGCTCTCAGAGGGGCCCTTTCCATGCATTAAGATGTTGAGATGTTCTGATCTTACCAAGACGCTGCTCCGCAAATTCCATATTTGCAAAGACTAGAGATGAAATTATTAATATGAGACTGCGAGCAAAGTTATTTCAGATTTATTATTGCTGCTTCTGGATTTTCATTTCATGTCTGATCCCTGGGGGTTTTAGAGGTTTACCAATATTTTGACATTATTTGCATTCCTGTCTCAGTGTACCTTCAATGTGCTCATAGGAGGGGATGAGCAGCTGTGGGGAAAATGTTCAGGTGCCTTAAATACGATCAACACCAGAGCCAGATTTAAAGTTTAGACAACTTGTTTGTGTCTCTATGTTAAACCAGGAGAGGAAATTCTAGCCTGGAAATCTCTGGGAGGACAGAAGGATTTGATATGTGCAGCAGAATTTTACACCTCTCGAGGTTCCTTCTCCACCCCCACTCTGCCCTGTGGCATGGGGAGAGCAGAGGCTGGTGCAATATTTCCAATCCTCGAGATGCAAAAAGCACTGGGAACATTTACAGTGGCTGTGCTGATCCACAGCAGGACACAGAAATCACCTCGAGGCTGTGGGACAAGCTCCAGCACAGCTGCTCTGGCTCCAGGGCTAAGCTGGTCCTACAGCAAAGCCTGCCTTGTTAAGCTGCTTACAGTTATTGATTACTGAGGCAGAATGTTCATTATTCTGGAATCCATGGAAAGGCTGCTTGTTTCCATTTCTTCCTAACGACCAGTGTTCCTCAATTAATCTTGGCTTTGTTATGAATGCAGGAAAGATTCCTTGGAAGCACTGAAGGAATTGATTTTTTGGGTTTCAGTGTGTTTCTGTTCAGCACAACTTCGCCATTTCCTTGTTTGCCTCAAAAAAAAAAAAGGATGTGCTTGACACTGGAGCAGGCTTTTCCCTCTGGGTGTTCGCTTAGTGGTTTAAAGATCAGCTTCCCAACAGTGCCTGGGAGCACAGGTTTGAATAAGGCTGGGTTCAAAATGCTTGTGGAATTCAGCTGCTTCCTCAGTGAGCTTTCTGGGAAGATCCTGGATGAGCCTTCTCAATCCACCAGCACAGAATGTTAAATGTGCACAGACATGGGACTGACGGCCACACATCTTTCTTGGGAATTCTTCCATGGCCCTACAGTAGCAATTCCACAAGTTTCTCCTAAAGTCCTTTGGTTTTCCAAAAAATACCTCACTGGAAACGAAATCTCAGCAACCAGCAGAAGTTTCAGAATATTTCCATTCAAAGGAAAGATGATAATTTTCTTTTTGCACGTTATTGTTTCGCTTTCTGTGAAAGGGCAAATCTTGGCCATTTCCTCCCTCAGAATTTTTAAACTAGTATTTCAAAACTGCCTGAAATATTATTACAAGATATTTAGACATGGAGAAAATGCTTTAATGGCTAAATGAAGGGGAAACACAATCCAAGATTTTCTTCTGAGAGTGGTTCAGTCTCATTTCAGATGGTTGACTTGGGGATTTTCCTGCATCTTTTCTGACCTTTGATTGTTTTTTTCCGTAGTTCTAACTTAAAATCTGTTAGAGAATGTCCAAAGAAGGGATATGAGGATGGTGAAGGGCAGGCCCATGAGGAGCAGCTGAGGGCACTTGGTCTGTCCAGCTGTGTCAGGGAGGCTCAGGCTGGATATCAGGAAAGGTTGTTCCGTGCCCCAGAGGGTGCTGGCACTGCCCAGGCTCCCCAGGGAACGGGCACGGCCCCGAGGCTGCCAGAGCTCCAGGAGCGTTTGGACAGCGCTGCCAGGGATGCTCAGGGTGGGGTTGTTGGGGTGTCTGTGCAGGGCTGGGGGCTGCCCTGCCTGATCCTGGGGGTCCCTCCCAGCCCAGGAGATTCCATATTCAATGACCTCAATTGCCATGGTCTGGCAGCCCAGTTCCTTGCTCCTAATTCCTTGCTCCTTGCTCAGCTAATGAATGTTTGAGTGTCCCTCAGCACACACATGCTCTGAACCCCAGCTGTTCAAATACAAGAGGCACAAGGAAGTGATGATGTGACCCCAAACCTTCCCACATGCTCAGGCTGAGGGGCTGCACTGCAGGACCAAAGAATGACTCCGAGCTTGAGCTTGAAAAATGTCAGGCATGAAACCACAGAATCCCAGAATGTTTTGGGTTGGATGGACTTTAAACGCTCATCCCATTCCACCCCCTGCCATGGGCAGGGACACCTCCCACTGTCCCAGGCTGCTCCAATCCCCAATGTCCAACCCTGCCCTGGACACTTCCAGGGATCCAGGGGCAGCCACAGCTGCTCTGGGCACCCTGTGCCAGGGCCTCCCCACCCTCATAGTAAAGAATTTAATGTGTTTATCTAATCTAAATTTCCCCTCTTTCAGTTTGATCCCATTCCCCCTTGTCCTGTCACTGCAGTTCCTGACAAAGGGTCACTCTGGCTTCCCTGCAACCCCTTCACACCCTGGGAAGGTGCAGGGAGGTCTCCACACAACCTTCTCTTCTCCAGACCAAGCAGCCCCAGCTCTCTCAGCATCTCCAGAGAGGGGTGCACACCTGAGGGGGGCTCTGAGCAGTTCCACACCTGCTGACAGGCAGGATTTTCAGTACTGGGGTTTTGGTGACATAAATGCTGGTGGTCTCTTGGCTATTTCTGCCCCCAACACCCACTGGGGGAGGTGACAATCTCAAATTTCAACTCATGAATTACACCTTCACCAACCTAACCCTGAGCTACACACCCTCACTTGGTATTTCTTGTCTCCAGCTGCATCTGAACCCACAGGAAACTCCCTCAGCATTTGTTAGCTGGATGAGCCTGTGAGGTGCTGGTGATGGAAGCATTGTTAGGGCTGCTTTTCATTCCCCTCTGTCAGAGATGCTTTCACACACAGATTCCTGCAGTTTTCCTGGCACTGGGCTGGGCACAAACCCCTCGCTGAGCTGAGAGATGTCTTTTCTGTAAAGTCAATTACTGTAGAAAATCCACCAACACAAAGGTTATAATGCAATTATTTGGAATTGATTTCTAATAAGCTTATGAATAGACACGTGGAGAAGTTCAAGTTTGCTGAGGGAGTTTATAATAATAGCTGTCACATTCCCATTAGCTTCCATCCCAGGGGATTTCACAGCACTCTGCAAATCCTCAACTCACATCCCTAAAGAGGAAGTGTTGCCCAATGCCCAATTGCCTTTTGCTTGGGAAAGCTGCATTTAATTCTTTTTTTCACCACCAGCACAATCCTCCACGAGTTTTCCAACAAAGCAAAGAAGAAAAAACCATGTTCCTTCTGCAGGAGACTGGGAGAAGAGACGCCACAGGGACCAGCAGAGGCAGGAAGATTCAAAGCAAGGTGACAAACTGGGCTAGGGGAAGGTGTCCCTGCCCACAGCAGAGCCTGGAATGAGATTTAAGGTCCCTTCCCACCCAAACCATTCTAGGATTCTCTAAATTTGAAAGAAGTCATTTGGACCAAAATCAGCCTGTCTTGGGTTGCAATGCAGGATGTGACCAAAAGTCTGTATTCTCTCACCATCTGTTAAAACCAGGTGGAGCAGTCATCTTTATCTTTTCCACAACCCATCCTCCCTCCAGGAGATATCTCCTGTTAATGGGCCATTGAATCCTACTGGATGACTGATAAAATTCCATCATCCCATTGGGAGATGCTCCAGCCAGGGGGAGGAGCCAAGCCTTTCCTACCTAGATAAAAACTGAGATTTGCAACACCAAAGCAGCCTTTTCCCACTGGATTCCAGAGAAAAACCAGACCATTCTGCATCATCACTGGACCTTTGGAGGAAAACGGCACCTTCTCCAGGAGCACTGCTCCAACAGAACCACATCTGTCACTGCAGGAGGATGCAGCCACCATTCAATGGGACTGCTGCCAACACCCTGGCTGATGTTAATTTTTATTTTAGTTTTTTTTCTTAGCAAATAACTGTTATTCCCATATCTTTGCCTGAGAGCTCCTTAATTTCAAAATTATAAGAATTTGGCGGGAAGGGTTTACATTGTCCATTTCAAAGAGAGGCTCCTGTCTTTCTTGGCAGACACCTGTCTTTCAAACCGAGACACGGTCCTAAGAGGGGGGAGGATCAATCCTATCTCCAGGCCTAAAGTAGGAGACATGTCCCACTGCCAGCTTCTCTCCATTGGCTTTAAAGGAACCTGAGAGGGAAGAACGTGGATTTACAGCTTTTCACAACCTAAAGCTCCTCCCTGCTCTGCCATGAAGCCCCAGCATGATTCCAAGCTGTGGGCATTTGGGTTTCAGCAGGAAAGCCAAGTGAGGATGGTGACAGCAGCCACAGGGATGGTAATGAGCCGGGAGCATCTCCAGGAGGATGCAGCACCTGCCAGCCATGGTGGAGGGGAGGCAGCAGGGGATGGAGCCAAGAGCAGGGCACAGATGGCTCTGCGGGCTCACAGGGGCTCCAGCTCGATGAGAAACTTTATGTGCTCACTTTTCAAAGCTCCAGAGCCAGCCAAAGGCAGGAGCTGCCCAGGGAAAGAGGAATGACAACAGCAGGAGCTTTAACGAGGCTGTCAGGGCTGGTGTTGGCCTTTCCTGCCCAGGGCAGCCTGGCCCTAGGAGAGATTTTGTGGCAAATCTAAACAAAGCTGAAGAACCCAAGTGAAACTGAAGCATTTATGGCCCCTACAATAAATACCTCCTGCTCTGTAAGGAGCATGGAATCATGGCTTTAATTATCTTTCCTTCTGAAATGAGCTTCACATAAGTTTGCAGACCAGAAAAAGCAGCATCATCATAGACAGGATTGTGATGGAATAAATCCAGTTCTTCATCTGGCTTCCCCACCTATATTTGGCTTCCTGGTCTAGCCTTTTTTAGTTATTGTTTTTTTGGTTTTTTTTTAGAGTTGCGGTGGACATGAAATAAACCTGAACCTTCTTAATTTATATTCATCTCAGTTGATGTCATTTGAAGAAGAGTTTACACTTCCTAAGCAGACCAGATAATAATTAATGGACTGGATAATTGCACCATCAGGCCTGCCATTTTGCATGAATGGGGATGTGTTACTTTAATATTTTAAAACTTCCCAGATTGTTTCAAACATATGGGGATTTTAGAATATTTACTGTGCCAGGCTGCTGAAGGACCAAGCTTAACTGAAGTTATTGTAATCATGCCATTGTTTTCGAAAAACCCTGAAAAAATAGACATTGTAAAGAAATATTGACAGCTGAAACAGATGCCAGGATGGGAACTGGGAAATTGCTCCATTAGAGCACGTGTGTATTACAACATTAGGCAATTATTAAATTAACAGATGGCAGAGGCTGCTCAGAGCGCTGCAAACGGAGCCCAGCAGCAAGTGAGGAAGGGAAAGTCAGATGCTAATGCAGGCAGGAGCTGAATGCCCCCTCAATCACTGGCCTGTGGGAATTCCAGGGATTAAAGGGATGCCTTGGTCTCCCAGCAGCAATAAAGTGATGAATGGAAATCTGTGCATTTCTCCACTCCCCCGGTTTATGGCAAATTGGTCCCCAAAAGGTGATTTCCCTGGTTTTTCCAGCAGCAGAGGAAAAATAGTGAGGAAAGAGAGGGGAAGCAAAGAAGGCCAAGTCACAAAATGGGATAACAAGGATCTCTGCCCAGGTGTGAGTCTGGGAATGCTCACCTGGGACACAGCAAAGTCCAGGTCACACCAACATCTGTCCTGGAGGGATCCCAACCACATCCTGCAGCTCCACACCAAACTGCTCCAAAGCACAGCCTGCAGTGACACCTGGCATCTCTATTTAGATCTCTATCTTGATTAAGGGATGAAATTTGACTGGAGCAAAGACTGTGGGGCTGGGGAGCCACCACATCCTGAAATCTGCCAAATCCCTGGGGGCAGGAGAGGGCTTAAAACCTCCTGGGAAAGGGTGCTGGGAGAGCCCTGTGAACACAATTCCTGTCCCTGCTCTGGGCATGGAGGAGGTGGAGGAGGAATTTGACCCTGGGCTGAGCCCTGTCCCCTCCAGGAGAGGGACTCTGCTCCTACCTCTGCAGTTCCACAGCTGGGAGAAGTTTTAGTCCTTGGTAATTCCAAGAGCAAAAGCTTTGTCTTGGGTTGCAGCACAGGATATAACCAGAAGTCTGTGTTCTATCACCATCTGTTAAAACCAGGTGGGGCAGTCATCTTTATCTTTTCCACAACCCATCCTCCCTCCAGGAGATATCTCCTGTTAATGGGCCATTGAATCCTACTGGATGACTGATAAAATTCCATCATCCCATTGGGAGATGCTCCAGCCAGGGGGAGGAGCCAAGCCTTTCCTACCTAGATAAAAACTGAGATTTGCAACACCAAAGCAGCCTTTTTCCACTGGATTCCAGAGGAAAACCAGACCCTTCTGCATCATCACTGGAGCTTTGGAGGAAAACTGCACCTTCTACAGGAGCACTGCTCCAACAGAACCACATCTGTCACTGCAGGAGGATGCAGCCACCATTTAATGGGACTGCTGCCAACACCCTGACTGACTGACGGGTGGCAGGTTGGATTTTGGGTTTGGTTTTTTTGTTTTTTTTTTGGTATTACTGTATTTTTATTTTATTTTTTTTTTTCTTAGCAAAGAACTGTTATTCCTATTCCCATATCTTTGCCTGAGAGCCCCTTAATTTCAAAATTATGATAATTTGGAGGGAGGGGATTTACATTTTCCATTTCAAGAGAGGCTCCTGTCTTTCTTAGCAGACACCTGTCTTTCAAACCAAGGCAAGCTTGAGAAAGGCTCATTAGCCTGGAGGAAGGAACAGGAGCTTGGGAAGTGGCTTTGCTCAGGGAACAGTGAATTGTTTATACAAAGCTACACAGCTGGAAAAGTGAGATTTACCATGGGGGCATCCAGAGCCTCTCCTTGGACTGCCTGTGACCAAAGCACTTTCCTGGCACGTGGCTGATCCCCTAAATCCTTTCAAGCTGCAAGAAAATTCAGATGTCACCAACTTCTTGAGCAGTTTATAACCCCAGGCCTCTATTTTCAGCATGAGAAGTTTTGCATTAAGTGGAAAAGCGTGCATTGAGCCACATGAAGTATTTAAGAGCTGGATTTTTGGGAGATGGACAATGAATGCTGTTTCAGCTCTCCAAAGCTCAACAGTTCCTTGAAAAAGTTTGAGTTTGGCTGTCACATGGAAAAAGAAATCAATCATTCACACCATTTTAGCAATTATCCCCTTTTTAGATTTAATTTGTCAAAATTGGAAGCCTGGAGTTCAATTCAAACCCAAAATAGCTGTTACATTGTTCTGGACTTTTAAATATTTACTGATTTCAAATTCTATAAAATACAAGTCCTCTTTTTTTCCCATTTTTTTTCCCATTTTTTTTCCCACTGCTGGCAAGGTCTGGTCTGCCCACAGAGCTCCCCTGGATGGCAGCAGGGATTAAACCCAACCCTTGCCTGCAGGAGCCATTGGGTTTAAGAATTAAATAGGCAATGGGTGCTTGGAGGGACTGTACCCAGAGTCCAGCCTGATCCTCCCCTGACACAGCCCCATGTCATTAATATCTTACATCTGTAATTAACTTTTACCTTCTGATTTAAAGATGAGCCACAGCTTGGCTTAAAACTCAGAACTCTTTCCCTCTCCCAGACAGGGACTGGGGATGAATTATCAGTGAAGAACATGGGAAACAAAGACATTTTGGAGATTTCGGAGCCCAAGTCCTGTTTCAGTGGTGCCATGGAAACTCGAGGATGCTGAGGGCCAGATTCCCAAAGGCATTTGGGGGTTTAGGGATGCGGATGGATGGGGGCTGGTCAGAGGCACAGCAGGCAGGGAAAAGGATGGTTTAAAATCCAGATGCAACAGGAAGAGCTCAGATCCAGGTTGGGAATCTCAGGCTGTGACCTGAGAGCTGTGGGGAGGGGACAGTGGGCAGAGGGCTGTGAGCCAGGCCAAAGCAGTCCTTAAGGGGCTTAGAAGATAATTTTCACCCACACAGCTGCACAATCCACAATTTCCAAGTGTTTGCTTCTCCACCCAACGCTGAAGTAGAATCCACAGGCTGGAGATGTTTCAAAATTCCTGGTCTGGCCTGTTTGGAAAACCCAGATTCCCAGCAAGAAGGGCAAAACAACCCTAATGATCCTTCTCCCCAAAGAAATCATTTATGCTTACAGAGAAAGTAGAAATTGAATTGGGCATTATGAAAAATTCTCTGTGTAGCTGCAACTACAACCCAGATAATTCATTTAGGCTAAATATACAGCTGTAATTGAAAAATCCAAATAAGGGATGCATATGCATTGATCCATATGATTTAAATCAAGCTATAAAACATCAACATTATCCAGCAAAAGCTGCTGAGGAAACAGCAGCCAAGCAGAATATGAAATTCCAGGGAGACCATTGCACTGGCTGGGAGGAGGACTTAATTGATTTTGACAAAGAAACCTATTTGCTGTTTAATTGATTCCTACTCTAAATTCCTAGCACTTTCAGACCTAGCAGAGAGAAGCAGCAGAATAGTGATTACCCAGAGCAAATTACAGCTGGCCAGGACTAGAGTACTTCAGGTCTGGTAATTCTCTATTTACCAAATTACTGCTGTGGATTTTCAGAGAAACACTAAAATGAGCTCATAGAAGCACACAAATCACCTCGAGTTACAGGAGGGTTGAAAGAGCTGCCCTGGTCCCAGAAAGACCTGGGGGGAAGCAGGAACATCCTCACTGTATCCCAAAAGCATCCCTGCTCTTCTGCACCTCTTTAGGGCAGCAAGGGCTGTGTTTGCTGGGAAGGACGGGCTCACAAATTGGGCCAGTGCTGTAAAATCCTCTTGGAATTTCTTCTCAGCTTTGAGATGTCTCTGTCACACTTCTCCTGGAGTTTCCACCACCTGACTGAGCTCCAGGGTGTCTTCCCTGCTTCTGGAGAGAATCTGCTCAGCAGCCCCAGGAGTGGCAGCACATCTGGGTACAGCTGTGTTAGGCTGGAGCCCACGGGGCTGCTGCCCCTCTCACACCTCCAGTGCCTTCCCACGGATTTCATGGGCATCACTGGGCCTTTGCCTTTACATCAGGGATGGGGAGAATGATTTTCTTCCCATACTAAAACAGAGAAGCAACCCCTGCAAATCAGGCATTGCCTCATGCCCAGGTCACTTTAGAGAGTGATGGTGTGAAGGTGCTCAGCAAAGTCATGGAAATGGGAAAAGGACCTCAGAAATGGCTCAGGACCTCAAAAATGGGAAAAGAGACAGAAGTGGGAAAAGGATCTCAATTCTGCTCTCCACAGCGACCTGGAAGGACATTGTGGCACAGTGGGAGTCACCCTCTCCACACAAGCAGCTGCAATAGGACATGGGAGAACGGCCTTGGGTTGTGCCAGGACAGGTTTGGGCCGGAGAGGTGGAAAAATTTCTTCATTGAAAGCCATGGAACAGGCTCCTTGGGGCAGTGGTGGAGCCACCCTCCATGGAAGATTCAAAAAGAAAAGAAAAAAAAAAAAAAAGGAGCAGATTTCACAACCTGGTTGGACTTGATGGTCTCAAAGGTCTTTTCCAACCTTACAGATGCTGTGATTTCTAGGATCCCAAGGAATGCACAGCTGGACACTGACTGTGCAGAGCTGCCAAGCACAGCTCCACAGGCCCTTTCCTGTGCTGGGGCTGTGCTAATTCCAGCTGTGACCAACAAGGATGCCCAGTTCCTCCTCCTGCTGCCAGCCCTGGAAGCACAAACCAGCACCCCCAAGGTATCACCTTGCTTTTCAAAAGCCCCTGTTTCCCCAGTACCTCCCTAACAGTGACCAACGGACTCAGGGCAGGGATTTCTCCATTTGAGAAATCCCTTCCCATTCCAGAAGTTCTCCCCCTCCCAGCTCACCCATTTGTTACATGGTGCCAGGCAGAGCTGGGGCTGGCACACTCCTCTGCCACAGGGAAAGTTGGGATAGAAACGTGACAATTACAGCCTGGACAGAGAGAATAAATCACTGGCTTTGTTTCAAAATAATTAAAGAAAGGATGTTTGGAAGTGTCTATAGGTTGGACCTATAGAAAATATTGTTATTACCTGGCAGGAGGTTGCAAGCAGTGGGGGGTCAGGCTCTTCTCCCAGGGAACAAGGGACAGGAAAAGAGGACACAGCCTAAAATTGCATCAGGGGAGGTTCAGATTGGATGTTGGGGAAAATGCTTTCCCTGAAAGGGCTGTAAGCATGGGAACAGGATGTGCAGGGAAGCAGTGGAGTCACTGTCCCTAGGAACATTCTAAAAACATGTGGATGTGGCATTTGAGGACATGGATTAGTGGTGAATGTGGCTGATGGTTGGACTTGATAATCTCAAAGATCTCTTCCAAACTAAACAATTCTATGATTATTATCATCAATATTTTAGGACAGATCTCATTCATTCAGGACTTAGACACTTCTTCCACCTCTCCTGCTGAAAGCAACAGAGCACAACCACCTGAAGACCTCACCTCAAACCTCTGTCCAGAGCTGGCCCTTGGCCACAAGCCCCTAAAGTCTTCTGTAACCTCCAGAAAATGCTGAAACCTCCCACAGCTCCACCAGTTTGGGAATGTCGATGACAAATGACAACTCTGCAGACTGACCTTTTGCAAGCTCTCCCCTCATTAAAAGCACAAGCCCTGGAAATCACTCACCCTCACCAGACCCATGGCCTGAGGGACTGCATTGGTGACTGAATTCCTCAGTTCATCCTTTCAGAAAGATCTGGCAGACCTGGAGGCCCCCCTGGAATTCCCCCCCCCCCACAGATGCCCCACTGCTGTGGGTACCTACCTGGAAATGGAGCTTCTGATCTGATTCAGGAGAGAAACAGCCTGAAAATCTCCTTCCTGCTTCCAACAGAGCAACTTCCCAAACCAAACAGTCTCCAGCCAAAGGAGAAGGAGCAAAGAGAAGCAGGACTTTGCTGTTAAGATCCACCCAGCTGCACTTCCAGCTGAATTCTTCACAAATTCTTCATGAGAAAGCAGGATGGAAACTATGGTTTGGAAGGGAAGAGGCTTCAAAGCTCAGCTCATTCCACCCTGGGACACCTTCCACTATCCCAGGCTGCTCCCAGCCCTGTCCATCCTGTCCTTGGGCACTTCCAGGGATGGAAGTCACCGTAACAATTCTCAAGGAAAGGAGCTTTGAGAGATGAAGCTCAACGAGGAGGGATAACCCCAGGAAAGGCTGAACCTCTCCACCTCCCTGCAGTGCTGGGGCAGGGCATGAATTACAGGGGTCCTGGAGCCCCCATTCCCAGGAGGAGCCCCCCAGGAGGTCTTGGCAGGTCCTTCTGTCCAGGAACAGGCTCCTCTCACCCAAAGGGACCCCAGGGAGGAGAGTCCCCAAGGCAATAAATGCCAGTGGATCCCTGCCTGGTGCCTTTTCCTGCAGCTCTGAGGAGCTCTCTTGTCCCAGCTGCTCTGTCATGATCTGCCAGCAGGCTCATGGAGCTGAACTTCCTTAGGGTGAGGGAGCAAATGAGATTGCCCAGATTTCCCAAAGCATCTTCTGGGATCTCTGAGGAGCTGCAGCCAGTGGTGCCCCTGCAAAGCCAGCAGTGGTTACCAAAACCAGGGATCTCCTTTTCCTGCTCGGCTTTTTTTTTTTTCTGCTTTTCCTTTTTCTCTCCTCCCTTCCTCCCCAAAACAGCCAAGGAGAGGGAGATCAAAAAGAAAAAAATAAAAAAACAAAAGGCAGGTTTGTGGTTTCTCCCCCAACGGCAGTGGGGTCCAGGGAGGTGAGGCCAGAAGTTTCTGAGGATTTCTGAGTTTCTGGGTGTGTCTCTGAGAACACAGCCAGCCAGGCTGCCCTGGGAACCAGGGAGTTTCTCTGGATCTTCTTCCCATGTTAAATCCACAGGCCAGGACAAAAGAAATCAGCATCTCTCAGCTTCTCCTCAGCAGGAAACTCTGTTAGTCACACCAGGAAACTTGCATTGCTAAGGACTTCTACCCAGATGCTGCAAAAAAACAATAAATAAATAAATAAATATTTATATTAAGCTTATATTAAAATTGTATATTTTATGTAAGGGATGGAATTGTGATATGAAAGTAGCAAATAGATCTGAGAAAATCAAGAAAAATTAAAATCAAATGTGGTCAGATATCTTTTCAGTAGTGATTCATTGGCCTAATTGAAAAAAAAGATTAAATAAATCAAACTAAATTAAATATATCTCTTTGATATAGACATTTATTTATATAACATTTATGTTATTTATTAAATAAAATAGGTGTGTTCTATTTCTCCAGGTGAAGGAAGAAATGTGCAGGAAGGTTATGAGTAAATCCAGTGTCTCCCACCACCCCTCAGAGCACTCCTGCCTCTCCATCAATTCTCCTTGAAGGGAGCTTCACACCCTGCCAGGGAACAATTCCTTCCCAGTTTCCCACCTAAACCTCCACTCTGTTGCTCAAAGCCATTCCCCCTGTCCTGTCTCAGTGCTCAGGATCCCCTCAGGTCTGATCCTTCCCTGCTTTAAGCACTTCCCCAGTGCCCAAAGCATCAGTGCAGCACAAACCCCTCCCTGCTCCCTGCACTCCTTGGGGCCATGGTTCAGCGTCCCCAGGAGGATGAGGGGCCCCAAAACAGCGACAGCACCACACAAACAGTGCCCTGCTCTGCTGGGGAGCAGTGGGAGAGGACACAAGACACAGCCAACAGGAAACATTAGAAGCAAAAACACTTCAAACCCCTAAAATTGTTTTTTTCTATTTCAAAAAGTGGCACAGGTGTTCCCAATCCATCTCTCACAAGGTAAACACTGCATTTGGGTTGTAATTTGTTTAGCAAACCTTGTATTTCCAGCTGTAATTACCCCATCGAGGCAGCTAAATGAAAATGGCATTTCAATGATCTTCAGCTTCCAGCTGCAATCACCATCCCAGGGGAGAGATGGAGCAGGGAGGGGAGGCAGCACAGGGTTCCCCAGGTGAGAGGTGCCTGGAAATACCAGCCAGATGTTCCTCCAAAATCAGCCAGCTCGAGGCAGAGTGGGGTTTTAGGGAGGGCAGCAGGCATAAACCCAAAATGTTGGATTTCTCTGCCAGGAAAATGCCCACTGTAGTTGGTATTCCCTCAGCTGGGAGAGCTCAGGATGTGTTTCCTCACAGAAACATCCTGCAAAGCCCAAGTGTGTGAGGACACCACCCTGCAGCATGGTCCATGCTGTGTAAATATTTTGGGGTTCCTCTTGCAGAAGAATAGGGTTCTCTGCAACATTCCCTTGCCAAAGGGCAGAGGTGGTGTTTTGCCTTGTACTGAGACACCCAGTGAGCCAACTTGATAAGATACACAGTGCCCTTAAAATAACTGTAAAAAAGGGATTTCCAGTTCTTTTCCATCTGATTCCTCTCCTGCTCTCCCATCTTCTGCACCTTGTCCCAGGTGAGCCCATCCCAGTCCACAATTCCCTGCTCCCATCCTCCAGGTACTCAGTTTACCCCTCCTCCCCCACACTCACTGAATTCTCACCTTTAATCCCAATCCATCTTGGAGGATTTCCCACTGGTTTTCCATGCAGCCTCTCTCCTGTTCTCTGCTGTCCCCAGCCCTCCTGGTGTCTCCTCCAGGTCTCTCTGCTTTCCCACTCCACCTCACCCCAGCCTTAGCCTCAAACCTCTCCCACTGTTTCTTTCCCAGATCATCTCCTCTAACAGCCCCCATCCCACTCTGCCTTCCAGGGCCCCTGGGGAGAGCCAGGCAGGAATCTGTGCCCCCTGCACTGAGCTCCTGCCACTTCATGAAGCAAGCTTAACAAAAACATGAATTAAAATGTGAAATCCATGCAGATAATGGCACAAAATCCAGCCATGTCAGCATCCAGCAGGTCAATCACCCCTTGAATCACCTCCCCTCCAACTCCACTTGGGGAAGCCAAAGCCATTGGTGGATCTAAGTGAATACAGGATCGGGGGGGTGCAGGAAGTTAATGCCACAAATGAACTGCTACTGCAAATGGATTTTCCTTGCCACAGGGGCAGCACAGCAAGGCAGTGACTCCCTGGCTGTGCTCTGTACCCACAGGAGGAGCTGGGGCTGTTTCTGCAGCAAAGGGAGCCCAGCATGGACCAAGGCAGCACCTGTCAGTGCTGCAGGTGTCAGGGGCTTTAACAAACTCTGCAAAGATCCTCTAGAGCTGTCACAAGCTCACACCTGGCTTGTAAGGCAGCCTGGAGCAGATTTATTGACCCCCACACCATCCACAGGGCACAGAGGGAAGGAAAGCAAAGGAATGCTCAAAGTCCAGCTCAAAGTCCTGCCAGGACCTGCCACAAACATCTGAATAGGGGAAGAGCTGAATGCTGCCAGCAGCGAAGATTCTGGCTGGAAAAGCATTGGAATGCTTCAGCAGGGAGCACAGGGCACTGCAGAGTGATGGCCCTGCAAGCACCTGAGCCCTCTTACACAAACCTGTGTTCTCTGCAGCTCCCAAACCCACCCTGATCTCACCTGGCCACTGCAGGCTGGCACAATGCAGCTCAGAGCAGGGAAATCCCTCCAGGGCTCTCTCCTGTGCCCTGCTATGTCGAGATTGCTATGGGTTTGAGCAGTTGTTGGTTGTTGTAAAGTTGTTTATTTGTAGAAGCACATCAGTGTCAAAGACAGAGTCCAAGGTTATAAAATCTGTGTTAAAGCTTTCTGGCATAAAATCCCAAGTAGAAGCAGCTCCCTGGTATAAAGCCCTGGGCAGAGGCAGCAGCAGCTCTGTGGTACAGAGTCCTGAGCAAAGGCAGATGCTCCCTGGTCTTTGTTCTTCCTCTTCTTTTTTCTTGAGGTGGTGATGATGACGATGATGGTGGAGGAAGAGAGAAGGAGAGAGCTCTCACTCTAATACATGGAGTTTAATTTACAAATTACCCAATGAGCTAAAAACACAAACCTGAAGCATTTCTTTTAAACCTACTGGAACTCTAGTTCTACAGTGCAAAAGTGGTGTTAATCTTTACACATATAGCATATCTATTTACACAAATAATTTTATCTGAAGAATGTAAGCAATATTCTTACTATGTTTTTATTATGCCTAGAACTATGTTTTTCTCATAAGCTTCTCTCATTGAGGCATGTTTTTTACACTAGATTCTAAAGCTTTTGCTCTTTCTTATGGCACTTAAAACATATTCTTACTTAAACTTATTTACTTAAAACTAAAGCTTACACCTCTGTTTCATGTCTATGTGGCTTAATATATTTTAATTTCTCTAAAAGCTTTAATTTAAACCCTGTATTCTGATGTCTCACTGAGTACTCAGAGAGGCTTCTGTTTTTTACACTCCAATACTGGAACACTCAGCTTCCTCTAATGCAAGAGAAGATGCAGTAGGAGAGGGAGGAGACAGGGAAGGGACACAAGGAAGGCACAGAACCAAGTGAAAACCAGGAGAACAGGGTTCCTGCCTGCCCACATCATCCACCAGAGCAGAACCCACAATCTGATTTTGCTCCTACACTGTCCAGCCACAGCAACTTCAACCCATCTCATCCCAAATTAATTCCTATGAGCTCTGAACATCTCGAATTTTTCCAATCACAAGATCTCAAAGTGACACAAATTGGAACCAGACAGCTTGTGGCCGTGCAGCTCCCCAAGCAGCCCTTCAGGGAGGCCCCAGACCTTTTATATACTCAGTGTATTTCACAAAAAGTCATAACACAGCACTGGAGAAGGGATGACAACATCCAAGAGTGACAGGAAACATGGAAGGGAAAAGGGGAAATTAAGCTCCTTGCAAGCAACTACAGAGCTTTTGCCTTCCAGCACTTGCTGAAAGCTTCACTTTCCCAATCTATTACCTTAACAAAGCTGCTTGGGAAACTCTCCTTAAGCCATTCCCTCTGCCAGGTAGGAAAACATGGAAATAGGCTGGTTAATGCCTCCTAATTTCACTCATAAAAAGTGTCAGCCTGCTGGAATGATGCCCAAGGAGCATCCATCCAACACCAGCACTTTCAGTCCCTGACCTACAGGTCAGGTATTGGAGCAGAGAACAGCAGGGATGGAAGAAAGAACAGCAGCAGTTCATGAAAATGAAATAATTAAAATGTTAAGAAAACTGGCAGAGGCATGTGATGGCATCCACCAAAAGTAGAACAAGAAGCAAGTGCCCCTGTGAGTGCATTTAAAGTTTAAATCAGCCCAAAAGTGAGCTGGCACACGGGCACAGCAGCAGCAGGGGAGGGTGAGACACAATCAGCAGGGCAGTAATTACCAGAATCAGGAACACTGCATCATTCCCAGGCTGCTCAGAGCCAGAGGAGGTGCCTCAAGGCACATCTTCCCTGCCAAGGTGTTGGCTTTGGGTTGTCACATTACCAACACATTTCTCATTTCTATCCAAAACTGCTCAAAATAAGCATGAATAATCAGGCAAGCTTGGAGACAATGAAGAACAACCTGGATACCTTCCCAGAGCTCAGAGGAGTTTCAACCTTAAAAACTGCAGGAAGCCAGTCCATTCATCATTCCCAGCTTCTTCCCACCTTTATCCCCTGCTGTTCCTGAAGCATGGATGAGAGCAGATCAAACAAAAAACTCAGACTATTCCCATGTGCAGCTGCTCAGAGTTTTCTCTTCTAGCTTGGTGTAAAAAGTCTCCATGGTTCCCAGAATCTCTGGATGTAAAGCAGTAAAACAGGGAGAGGTTTCCACTCCCCAAGCTCTGCTTGAGATGCCTCCTCTTCTCAAGCAGAGCTTTAGGAGCTGCCACAAAAAGGTCATTTCAGCCTGTGGCAGCTCTTCTGCTCCAGTCTCTGTAGCCTTTTTTGAGGCTTTTTTAGCTTTACAGGTGCTGGGCTGTTCATCACCAGCTCCAGCACAGGGAGATTCTGGTCACACACAGCACCGGAGTTGCCAGAGGGTCCCACAAGCTGTGGGCTCCAGGCACAGCCAGGAATGTTCTCAGGAAAGGGATTGAATGGCCATGCAAGAACACATCCCACTGATCCATGGGCAGGAGCAGCAGGATTTGCTGGGCTAAGCACTCTGTTAGCATAGCTCAGATGTGCTGCACTGACAAATCAATGCCAAGTGCAGGAATGCCCAGCTATTCCTTAAAATTCACTCTAAGTGGGCAAGTTCAAATTTCAGGCATTCCTAGGTGATGATACGACTTTGCTACTGAGAAGACAGAGTTTATTTCCCACCCAGCAGGGCTGGCTCCAATATCCCCAATTCCCACTCCCCAAATTCAGCAGGAGTTACAGGAGACAGAACTGCTGAGCTTTTTTCCAGAGAGAAGTCCCTGTGCATGGAGAGCACACAGTGCAGAGATGACCCCTGAACTTCTCTCACATCTCACCTTGGCCTGGCAGCTTAAACTGCCTGATTATTTTGCCTTCAGCACAAACTGGTTGCTACAGGAGGAAGATCCTTCTCTGGTACATGCTGAGCTCAGGGAATCAGCATCCAAACCTTTCCTCCATGGGGGGGTTGTGTTTCATGAAGGAATAATTGCTGCCCAAACCCAGAGCCCACACACTGCTGCCTCAGCACAAAGCCTTGGCACACAGGGTGGAGGATGAGGAGTGCTGGTGGAAGAGTGCCCACTTTGATGTGAGAGAGGAGGAAGTGCCACCTCTTCAAGGCTGCATTCACCAGCCACAAAAAGGCCCCATCCTCTGTAAACGTGGTGTCTGCACTACTTAATTAGTGGCTTGTTTTCATTTTCTTCTGTTTTCACTCAGTCAGGATTAAAAATACAAAGGAGATGAATTCTCTTATGTTTGGACTTGGTTGTTTATTAAATATTATCTGAAATACAGAGTTCTGCAACACTTCTAGTTACCAGCTAAAAGCCAGCAAAAGGGAGATGAATCTAGCCAGTTACAAAGTCTTTTAAAGCTAAACAGTCTAACAGAGAATTAACACCTATATTATCTATACTTTTAACCCAATAACCAAATTCCTGAGACCTGCAGTGCAGCACTGACTGTCCAAGAACTACTGCCTGAAATCATGAAGAAGGAAGAACACTGAAAGGAGACAATACCCCAAATCCTCCATCTTGTCCCATACCCATTACTATATTATAAAAACCTCAAATTCCAAACCATTCACCATGTGAAATCACACACTTCTATTTAACTACACACCAGTGATTTTAACTCCATCACTCACATTTGGAGCCTTCTCCAAGGCCTCAGGTCCAAAGCAGTGTTCTCCTGGGGGTCAGTGCCAGAAAGCACAGAAAGCTCAAAAAACCCCAGGTTTCTGAGTTCCAGCAATCCCCAATCCCTGTTTCTGACTCCCATGAAATAACTTTAATTATCTTTAAATAAAAGAACAACTCTGGAAGAAGCAGTATTCACATGAGAACAGAATCTACTTCTAGTCTTGAAGACAGAAGGATGAGGAGCCAGGAGCAGAGCTTTCCCTCTCCAAGTCCCACAGGCACCTGGGCCATCAGCCCAGCCCACAGCATTTCCTGGCCAGTCTGAAGGCATTGGGCTGCCCAGCCTCTTCCAAAGGGAGATGGACAAGGCACTGAGGAGCTCTGAACTCCCCAGAATCCCTGGTCAGGACAGGGCAGTGCTGGCAGCAAGTGTCTGTCACCACAGCCTGGTGCCTCCCCGTCAGTGAGGCTCCCCTGGGCGGGTGCTCCCCCACCTTCCAGCCACCAGCACAAACACAGGGGGAGAATTTGGCCTTGTAGGAGCAATGCCAAGGGATGCCAGGGCTCTGGCAGCTACCCAGGCACAGGACAGTGCCAGCAGGGCACATATTTGCCTCCAGGCTTGGGAGAGAGAAGGAATTCCAACTTCCCAGGACAACATCAGTGCTTACCACCCGGGATCCTTCCTGTAGCACTGGCTGCTCTTCCCTGAGTGCACAGTGGAATCCCATCAAGGAAGAGGTGGGAAGAGCACAGTTCACACCCACTGAGCAAAACTCCCAGTTTTTGTCCAAGAAAGACCAGAGACAGGATTTTTGTATGCAGCAGTTTTATTTGAAGCATCTATGACCCAGTACGAGCAGCTTTTAGGAAGACAATTCTTTACACTTCACACTTACTGAGGGTTTAATGCCAACAGCAATTATTGTTTTATCCTTTACATGGGGGTGCTGGAGGTTTCCAGGTGCCCAGCTCCTGCTGCCTCTTCCTCCTTCTCCTGGGAGGATTGATCCCCCCTGGGGGAGAAGGGTCCCACCAGCCAGGACAGAGGAGTGTTGTTCTTCAGGTAATCCAGCAGCCCCTCCATGTTCTCCTGGATCACAGCCAGCTCCCTCTGGCTCTGGGTCAAGACACTGCTGGACAAATCCTGGAAGGAGTTTGCTGCTGAGAAAGCATCATGCAGCTCCCTGATGGCACTGAGAGCCTGTTTGAGGCTGTCCTGCAGGCTGCAGGGCAGGCCCTGGATGGCAGCCACCACCCCAGAGCAGCTGAGCTGCAGCTGCTGGGTGATCCTGCGTGCCATGAGCAGGGCCAGACACTCCATCTCCTGGGAGGAGGCAGGAAGGACACGATCAGCAATGAGTCACTTAAATCAAGGGGATGCCCAGAGCCCTTTGCCTCCCTCCCCAGGAAGGTACCTCTGGCTCTGCAGGGTTCTCATCCACACTCCCTTTGAGATACTTCCTACTCCACTCCAGCCACATCTGGTGTAGCTTCTCCTGCCCCTCCTGAAGCTTTTGATTAAATCCTTGCTTAAACGCCTCACTCTGTGGCAGGGGAAGATCAGAATGCCAGGACAGACAGATCAGCTGGGGAACTGCAAAGGTCCTCAGCACAGCAATGAAGCTGAGACAATTCCAGGGCTTTGGTCCCCTCCTTCCAGGGCTGGGCTCTACCTACCAGCTCGAGGATGCAGTGAAGCTGTGCCAGGGCCCCCTGCATGCCCTGCCAGACCTGCTTGATCCTGGCTGTGGAGTGCAGGTGGGCAAAGAGGCGAAGTTCCTCCGAGAGAGAGCCCAGGCGCACAAAGTACCTCCTCTGCTGCAGGGGCATCACACCTGTGCCCTCCTCACACACTGCCAGCTGGGCTGGGGACAGAGGCAGTGCTTGGCTCAGAGATGCCACAGCAGCAAGCTCAGGAGACCCCAGACTAGCAGCCAGGTACCCTCCAGTGAGGCACTGCCACAGGGTGCCCAGAAAAGCTGCTCCTAAATCTCTGGAAGTGTCCAAGACCAGGCTGGACATGGCTTGGAGCACCCTGGGGTGGTAGAAGGTGTCCTCGCCCATGCTGAGAAGCCCACAATGAGCTTTAAGGTGCCTTCCAACCCAAACCATTCTGGGATTCTCTTCTTCCCATCAGCCCCATTCCAGAGTAGTGGGATGAGGAATGGGGCTGACATCCCCAGTCCAACAGTCCCCACTTCCATAGCCATATCCACCCTTTCCTTACCTAGCTCCTCGTTTCCAATAGGGAGAGAGTCACCTTCTGCTCTGCCCAGCACAGCCTCTGCTCCACAGACACCCATCTGTGCCAGCCCAGGCTCCAGAACCAGCCCAGCAGCACCGGTCACTGTGGGTCTGGCAGCCCCCTCACTGCTCTGCAGAGTCTCCTTGGTGACATCCAGCACCTCCTGCACTCTGCTGCCCACAGCCTCCTTCACCTCAGCCACTCTGGATGACACCAGCTCCTTTGTGTCAGAGAGAATCTGGGGAACAGGAGGAATGGCAGAGAATGGAGTGGGTTGTGTCTCACACTCAAATTCTGCACTGCACCAAGAGGACAGGGAGCACAGTGTCAGTTCAGTGTTTACTCTGGTAGGAGCCTGCATCACTCCCTAGCTCAGAAATCCCACAAGAACCAGGCCCCTCTGCCTGCCAGGGACAGCACAGCCTTTCATTGTTACCTGTTCCACTGGCTTTGGAAGGATTGGCAGCTTCTCCCCCACTTTATCCAAACCCTTGGAAGCATACTCAGTCACTGCAGCAACTGAAAAGAAAACCAAAAACGTGTCAAAATGTGGTTTTCTGCAATTTCACCTCAAATTCCACCTTGCAAAAACCGAATTTAGGAAAGTCAGCACTGGAATCAATCCCTGGCTCTCCATCACACTGCTGGGATTAGGGCCCAGCTTTAGCCTTATTTGTAAGCCAGGAGTTGCCTCTCACTGTGGCAATGGAGAGGTGCATTTCCTCACCCCAGGACTCCTCCCAGGTGTGGAAGGAGCCAGAGAGTCCCTCCCAGACAGGATTTCCCTTCCCCAGGGATTTACCGTGGGGCTCCAGGGTGGCCAGCACTGGCTGCACACAGCTGGCCGTGGCCTCGGTCACACTCTGCACTCCTTTCTCTGCAGCATCACACACAGACCTCAGGTAGGGGTGCCTCTCCTTGGTGGAGGCATAAGCTGCAGAAACCACATCACAGGCAGAGCTCACCAGGCTCAGATTGGCCACTTCCTTCACTGCAGCCTGGAACAGCAAAGGAAAGTGCAGCCATGAAGCTCCAAACACAGCCCTGAGCAGTTCTGCCCTGAAATTCCCTGTCTGGGAGGAATTCTCACCAGATCACCTGGCCTGCCTAAGGGAGAAACTCTTGCCTTGCTTACACATCTAATTAAATCCATAACTCAGTTGTGACACAAGCTGGGGAACCTTGGCATTAATGATGATCCACGCCAGGAAAGTTTTCCTCTAGCACAAAGAGCAACCAAGTTTGGGGGCTACCTCAATTCTGCCACATACCCATCTCCAGTTCACCTGGAATGGTTGTTTGATAAGCCAGTATCCCAAGAAAAGCTCCATCAGCCAGGACTGAGTTGGTTTTAAGCTGACAAACTTCACCCTTGCCTGCAAGGATGCTGCTGGTCAGAGGAGCAGAGCAAGAACAGCAGGTCTCAGGAGGCTGAAACTTTGGAGTATTTCCATGGGAGCACTGCTTACCAGGAGCCAGGACCTTCAGTTAGAGTAACATCTTTCCTAGCCAAGAACCAGGTAATTTTGCTGAGCCTAAGAGGTCACAGGAACTTCAGGTCCACATCTTTGTCTGTGTTGTCACCCAGGAGCTGCAGGGCACAGCCTGAGCAGAGGAAAGTGCCGGTTTTGGGGGCTCAGCTCCCCTCAGCCACAGCAGGGCCACCTCCTCACATCCCACAGGGAGCACTGACCTCCTGCTCCTCCTCTGGGGAGCTCTGGGCAACCTCCTCCTTGTGGGGCACAGCAGAGGCCATGGCAGCTGGAATGCAAGAACACCAAGGCTTTAGGGAAAGGTCCCCTTGCAAGGGGACACTTCCCTCTAGGGCCATAAAAGAGAGAAGTTCTTTACTGCCTGTTCAGGGGAAACCCCAAAATGGGTTCATAAGAAGGGTCTGTGCCTTGCAAGTCTACCTGGTTTCAAGTGTAGGTTCCAGGTGGTTGTGACAATCAAAGGAACAAGGAGAACATTCTCTCCTCACCCTAGAGACCAAATAGTTTTAATATATTTAAGAGAGGCACAAACTACTTCCTTCCTCTGATGCCTTAGCTTTTATATTTTCCATATATTTGTAATCCTGCAGCTCTTTAGTGTATAACTCTAAACTCCACATCCAGTGCTAGCTGCTGCTTTCCCATTTTGGTCACACACAACAATTCCTCTCCAGGCTGGGAATCAAGGACACCTCACTGTGTCAGGCCCTGAGAGATGGAAACAAAAGCGATTTGGGGGGGAGAAAACTTGGGGTAAATGACTTCATCACCTGAAGCTGTAATTGGAAGATTAACCCCCAATATGCAAATGGAACAAACATAAAAGTGTGAAAACCCGTGACCCATCGTCCATTTTGGGTGTAGCCCCTGGAGGAGCTTTGTCTGCCCAAAATATACCTGAAGGCCCTTCAATAAACATAATCACTTTTTATTCTCTTAATTCTGCCTAGCCTGTTTTTAGATAGCCCCAAAAAGGCATCACCTCCTCACCAGGGCTTCAAGAAATTCTTGACTAAAGGAAAAAATAACAGCAGAACTGGGAAAAAACAGAGCTCAAGGGTCTGCCCTGGTGCTATCACACCCCAACACCTGAATATTCCTCCCAGAAATTCCAGAATTGTACCTTTTTTTTTACCTGTTGGAGGAGAGCAGACCTCCAGCAAAGAAGAACCAGGCACTCACCATGCTCCAGCACCCCCTCCTGCCTTTTTATAGTGGCTGGGATGGGGCAGGGCAGGACCCTCAGGGACTGACAGCTCTGGGAAGCAGCAGGAAGGAGTCAGGTCCTGTCCTGGCCAATGGGAGGGGAACAGGGCTGACTGGGGCTCGTTAATTACTCTAATTACATTAATTACTCTGGAGTGAGGCAGGCACACCTTGCCCTGTGTAAAGCAGCTTTCATCAGCAATGACTTTGGGAAGGTGTGAAAGCAGTTTCCTATTCCTGCATGAATGATATTTAATAATTAATCATGTTCCTAGATTAGGGATGAGCAATAGGATTTTGGCTTATTAATTTCTAAAACTTAATTTCTTAGTTTGTCTGAGGTGCCACAATCCTTTGCCAAGCATGTTCAGTGCTCTCTGACCAGTTATCTACAGTTCTCCTTTTGGATTCTGAATCTCTCTGGATTCTGAGCATTGCAAGTAATTGAGTTTATTTATTAAAATGTTTTTTCTGATGGCAGGAACTAAGTACCAAAGTTCATCATTTTTACACTAAATATATGGCATTATCTGTGCTTTCACAGCACATCTAATGGTAAACTCAGTGTTAGAAAAAGGAAAAAAGCACTTTGGAATGGCCCTGGCTGCAAAGATCACAGTCTCATGCAGTTTTCTGCATGATGAGCCTGCCTGATTGTGAGGCTGCCAAACAAACCTGTTTTGATGGCCATGGAGCTGCTGCTGGAGGCTCACCCAGGAAACCTGGGGGTTCTGACACACTGTGTGTTATCAGTAACAGAGGCCAGGAGAGCAATCAGTGAAATGTCTCTGTGTGTGCCCTGGGGTCTGTGCTGCAAGAGAGGAAAAGCCCCCCCAAGCAGCCCCTGTGCTGCAGACAAGCCCTGGAGCAGTGCTGGAGTCCTGCAGGAGGATCCATCAGCCCAGAAGAGCTGGAGGGAGGAGCAGTGCTTGTGCTTTGCCTCAAGGTTTGTCTTTCTGGCTTGGGCTGGGACAGCAGCAGCCCTGGAATGTGTCACCCTCCTGCACAGAGCTGCCACAGCTCAGTCTCACTGCTCCTGTAAGGCTTTGCATGACCATGCTCGTAGTGCTTGTCACCTCAGACAGGGACACAAAGTGGCCTGAGGTGTCCAGGCAGCCCCCTCTGCCTGCAGCAGTAACAGCCTTGAGTTTCACCAGGGGAGGTTTAAGTTGGATATTGGGAAAAATTTCCTCATCCAAAGGGTGGTCAGGCATTAGAACAGCTGCCAGGGCACTGGTGGCATCAGCATCCCTGGGAGTGCTCAAAAAACCTGTGGGTGTGGGGCCTGGGGACATGGTTTGGTGGCAGAGCTGGGGGAATGGTTGGACTCAATGATCTTAAGTGCCTTTTCCAACCTTAATAATTCCATGATCCCATGATTCTGATTCCATCTGCTGAGGATGTTTACATGGGAAATTGCATTTTGAACCTGTTGAAATGGGAGCTACCATCTTCCAGAGGATGAGTTTCATCTGGCTCATCAGCACAGCACAAGGCACGGCCCCGAGGCTGCCAGAGCTCCAGGAGCATTTGGACATCAGGGATGCTCAGGGTGGGGTTGTTGGGGTGTCTGTGCAGGAGCTGGGCACCATGGTCCTTGTGGGTCCCTTCCAGCTGAGGATACTCCACGATCCTATGAAAGCAAAAGTGCATGGAAAGAGGCCAAAATGGGCATTGGCTGCATCTTTTCTCCATAATCCACACAGTCCCACCCAAGTTCTCAGCGTTACAGGTTGGTTCTCAGCTGGGTCTCTCTGCAGCTACAATTTCCTCAGGGGATGCCTTTGTGTGTGTGTGTGCCTGGGGTGTCTCTCTCCACCTGTTCTGGAGGAAAGACAGCACCCAGGGCAGGGGCAGGGGGAGAGGGAGGTGCTGGGGTGCTGGGAAGGGCACAAGCTGTGTGTAAATCCTGGGCAGAATTGATGGGAAGTGACTCCAACAGCTCTGTCAGTCACAGAGGTGCCAGCTCTGTCTGTGCTGTGAGTCAATCACCCTTCCCATGCTGATGGCTGCACTGGTGTGTGCAGCCCACAGAGCTCCTGTGGAAGAGCAGGAGCACAGCCTGAGGATGCTGTGTCCACGGCAACAGCTCCCTCCATCCACCCTCAGCAGCTGCCAGCAATTCCAAGTGGCCATCCCAGTGCTGATGGTGGGAATGGGAGGGCTGGAGCACTCTGGGACTGAGTCTGCAGCCCTGCCAGCTGCCTGTGGGGTGACTTGTCTGAGGCTGTTGGGTTTTGTGTCTCAGCTTTAAAATGGTGTCCATGTTTTTGACCTTTTTCCACAACAGGCTTTGGGATCAGCTGGTGCAAAGTGAGAGTTGGGGTTACTGACAACAGACCCACACTCACCACTAGGAAAGCTCACCCTGCTCAAGTAACAGCCCCCTCAGCCAGGGAAATAAGAGTTTCCCAGAGCAGATCTGGCTAGCACAAGTTGCCAAATCCTTGGATTTGCTCCCCTCCAGGAGGAGGAGGCACAGCCAGTCTCTGACGTGGCAGAGTTCTTGTGCAGGAGGTGAGAGCAGAGCTGCCAGGAGGTCAGGCTGGGCTCTGCTCTCCAGCCCATCCAGCTCCTCCTCCAGACACCTGGAGGAAACAGATCCAGCAAGGGCATGGAACCTTCTGGACTGGCTCCAGAGCAGGCACCAAGGTGATCAGAGGGATGGAGCAGCTCTGCTGTGAGGAAAGGCCGGGAGAGTTGGCATTGTTCAGCCTGGAAAAGAGAAGGATCTGGGATGATCTAATTCCAGCCTTCCAGTGCCCGGAGGAGCCAACAGGAAAGCTGGAGAAAAACTATTGACAAGGGCCTGGAATGACAGGACAAGGGATAATGGCTTCAAACTGAGAGGGAGTAGGTTTGGATTGAATATTAGGAAGGAATTGTTCCCTGTGAGGGTGGGCAGGCCCTGGCACAGGGTGCCCAGAGCAGCTGTGGCTGCCCCTGGATCCCTGGAGTGTCCAAGGCCAGTTTGGACAGGGCTGGCAGCAGCCTGGGACAATGGAAGGTGTCCCTGCCATGGCAGGGGTGGCACTGGATTGGCTTTAAGGTCCCTTCCAACCCATTTGTGATGATTCTGTGATGAAATAGGTGCCTGTCCCCCAGAAGGTGCCTTCCAGCAGCACCCCTTGTACCTGGAGCAGCCTGGACCACTGGACAAGTTCTGGCTGCAGCAGGCAAAGTGGGAGACCCATGGGAGACCATCCACATCCTTCCAAGAGCGTCCTTAGAGACTGACACCAGCTCAGTGCTTGGATTTGGAGTCACAAAACAGAAGAGGAGTTCTGGGTGCCCCTCTGCCCCACAACACACTTGCTTAGAGTGTCCTGGCCTCTTTCAGTCATCTCCATATCATGCCATCAGCAGGTGGCATATATTTGAAGAAGGTGACCAGCAAACTGCCATAAACACCCCTCAGAAATATTATTTGAAGTCCTTTCCATAAAAAGAAACTGGAGCTTGATATATGTGCAGAGCACAAAGAATGGGCTCCAGCAGCACATTTTGAAAATCACTGCTTTAGGCAATCTCCTTAGCAGCTTGTTAGATGCTTTATAAGTGTCCTTCCCAGCTCCAAAAGAAATAATACCACTAATGATTGTGTCAGATACAAAATAATTTCACAGCCTTTTTTGTCTGCAAGCTTTCCAATTTCAATAAATCACGTGCCCTTCTGTGCAGCTGAAGGAATCCAAATCCCAAGGAGCAGGCAGCTTGGCTGGGAAAGAAAATAAAAATAGGAAGGACACCAGGGCAATTTTTTTTCCTGTATTAATTCCAGCAACACTTTGCTTGCCTTAGGAAGCCAGGCCTAGCTGAGCTGCAATTCCTGCTCTAGTATGGCTGAGCACTCTTGGATCTCATGGGGAAGGGCTGGAATTGAACATGGAGAGGGATAATGAGGGAATCTGCACAGCCCTGCGTGTCTCACCAGTTTGCAAAGTGGACTGGTGTCCCTGAGGGGGCTGGGGACCATCCCAGCTCCCAGTGACACATCTCCTGTCACATCAGGGAACTGTGGGGACCTGTAAGCTCTCTGCAAATCCCCCAGTGCCCCAGAGATTGTCCTTGTGGACACAGCCACACCTGAGTGACAGCATCAATCCAGCAGGAAAAGCTTTCCTGCCAGTGACATCCTTGGGGACAGCAGGGATGATGCAGGGCACTGTTATAAGTACATATTATATTATTGGCTTTTCATAAATATTAAGATGAATCCTATATGTATAATGTTGGAAAACTTTGCTGTATAAATATAGTTTCTTTTAGTTCTGTTATTAACAGAATTTAGAAATAGTAGTGTGATAAATATTTTTCTTGGACTACAACATGGTGATGTAAAAAGCTTTTGTTCATGTAACTAACTCAGAGAATGGTAAAAAAAGATAATCACGAAGTCCTTCACATTCTTGGATTATCCTATCTGGATGAAGACAGGGGTGATGAACACCAGACCTCCAGAGGAGGAATTTATTGATCAGGGAGTGAGTGACAGGATGGAGCTGCAAAAAAAAGTTGATTTACAGATTGGGGGGGATGATTTTGAATAATGCATGAACATCTATGAATATGCAACATGTTGATGCATTTAAGGAAGTGTTTTCTGAGTTAGTGTGTGCTCTTGGCTGAAGGCCAAGCACCCAGCCTTTGTAACCTTTTGCTTTATTGTTTGTCTCTTATTGTCTTTTATTAAACCTTCTAAAATTTACCAGGAAAGTGAACCTCGTTTTTCACAGCAAGAAGGACACGAGTGCGTTTGTGCTTTACCTCTTGGATTTGAGGATGGAATATTGTATAGGGGAAGGAGGAACCTCGTTTCACAACTCCCTTGAATCACAAAATCACTGAATGGTTTGGGCTAGAAGGAAACCTTAAAGCTCATCTTATTCCAGCTTCTCCAAAGGGGCACCTTGCACTGGACCAGGTTGCTCCAAGCCTCATCCATCCTGGTCTTGGACACTTCCAGGGATGGGGCAATGCTGAGTTTCTTTCTCACAGAATAATTGCAACCCAGGCCAGAGTTATTATAAACAGCCAGTGTTGGGGAAGATGAAAAACGAAAACTTTACAAATATGACTGCCTGGCAAAAGATTTTGAGAACATGGAAACTACAAGCAAGATCGAAATGAAAGCCGTCTTTGAGATACCAAACCTGAGTTACTGAACAACTAGAAAACAATAGCATGGCCGGCTGAAAGTAATCCCCTCGTGACTGAACAATTCCCTCTGCTTGCAGACAGGTCCAAAGGGCAGAGAAGACCCTGCTAGCTTGGCAGAGGGGTCCAAAGAGCAGTTTTTAGGGTTTGAAGTGTAACACAGTATGGTAATGTAGTGATTCTTATAGGCTGTATGTAAATGCTATAGGATTTGTATCTTGTATTAGATTGGTTCGTGAAAATTAGAATATTCAACACAGAAGAAGATTTATTGTATTGTAACGGGAGCCTCGCTCTCTTACTCGCTTTATTCTTGCTCTCTCTCTTACCTCTCTTATTCTTGCTCTTGCCTCTCTTACATTTACTTTCTCACCCTCCTGCTCACAGCCCTGCTCTGAGCTGTGGCTGGCAGCTCCAAGCAGGGCCCTTTCACCCATGCCCTTAGCAATAAACCACAAGTTCCAACACTTTGCTTTAGAGATCTCTCCATTTGTCCTGACCGCCTGGACCAAGCAGCTCATACAACCCAGAAACAATCAGTAAAAATTCATATTTCTGGGAAATGTGCATTTCCAGTTTTTTGAGACTCCCTGCTGAATTTTCACTGGGAGTTATGGGGGGGGAATAAACCAATTGTTTACAAACATAAATAAACAAGATGAATTGAAAAGAGCAGAGGATGGAGACTCTCCAGGGCCCAGTGCAGCTCCAGGCAATGAATAAATAACATGCACTGCTAGAACACCCTTCCTGTGGTGATTGCATGCGCCAACTCCTGTTCTGAACAACAGCAGGGATCTCTCCAGACTCTTGCAGAAAGGAGTGAGGCCAGAAGTTCTCTGGCCTGGTGCTCCAGAGACCTATGGAGCACTTGAGGAGAAGCACATTCCCATTGTCCCTTGGCCCCACACACCGGGGCTGATGGAGCAGGTTGTCTTGGTTTGAAAGACAGGTGTCTGCCAAGAAAGGCAGGAGCCTCTTGAAATGGAGAATGTAAACCCCCTGCCTCCAAATTATTATAATTTTGAAATTAAGGGGCTCTCAGGCAAAGATATGGAAATAGGAATAACAGTTCTTTACTAGGAAAATTAAAATAGAAGTACAGTATTACAAAACAACAAAACACTGCCAGAGTCAGAATCCAACCTGCCACCCGTCAGTCAGTCAGGGTGTTGGCAGCAGTCCCATTAAATGGTGGCTGCATCCTCCTGCAGTGACAGATGTGGTTCTGTTGGAGCAGTGCTCCTGTAGAAGGTGCAGTTTTCCTCCAAAGGTCCAGTGATGATGCAGAAGGGTCTGGTTTTCCTCTGGAATCCAGTGGAAAAAGGCTGCTTTGGTGTTGCAAATCTCAGTTTTTATCTAGGTAGGAAAGGCTTGGCTCCTCCCCCTGGCTGGAGCATCTCCCAATGGGATGATGGAATTTTATCAGTCATCCAGTAGGATTCAATGGCCCATTAACAGGAGATATCTCCTGGAGGGAGGATGGGTTGTGGAAAAGATAAAGATGACTGCTTCACCTGGTTTAACAGATGGTGACAGAATACAGACTTTTGGTTACATCCTATATTGCAACCTAAGACACAGGTTTAGTCTCATGACTAATTCCAGGTCCTGGCTGAGCTTCCCCTGGGATTTGCACACTCTCCACCCAATCCCCTGGTGGCTGCTGCACTCCCAGCTCACACAGTGATGTCTGCATCACTCAGGATGCTTTCCCTGCCTCTCTTAGCCAGGTGCCTATATTTTTAACATTTTGTAAGAATTTAATTACCTTTGAAACCTTTTCTGTATTCAGTAAGACGTGATTGAAACTTAGTAATGGGTGCAGAAAGCACAATTTAAACACCCAAAGGAGAGAGTTACTCTGCAATGTGAAATAACATGTGGTCCAGCTTAGTTTCATTTATCCACAGCAATTACAATTTTTCCTTATTTGCTGACTGGTGGAATTTTGAGAAATTTATTCCAGTCCTGCATGGCCCCTCATTTTCCACAGAAATTCCTGGAGTACCTGGCACCACTAGGGAGATGATCCCACTCAAGGCATGCCAGGGACCCCTCTCTGGCAGAGCAGCAACCTCAGCTCATCATCTACAAATTAAAAATATAACTCAAAGAAGAAGGAAAAGCTCAAAAAGCACATGATTAACTATTTTTTTCTCTGTGTGTGTGCAGATATTTAAGTTTTAATTGTTAAAGCTGTCCCTGGGCTCCTGGGCTTTGCCCCAGAGGTGAGTGGGTAACTCAGGTGTGATGATCTTCATCTCCCACCCATGGTGTTTCCACTGCCCTGCTCTGGGTTGAGGTCTTCCCTTGCTTATTCCCCTGGCACAAGTTGTGCTAAACCCCCATAAAATCCCTGTTCCCTTCATCCATGGTCACTGTCTCGGGGTCCCTCACTCTGATCCCTCATGGGCCGTGGATAGAGGGGGATGCTTCTTCCAGGCAGGAGAGACTCACAGTAACTGCAGGAGATGGATAAGAATTATTGGGGCATTTGGGTGTTTGGGATCCTCCCATTTATTGTCCCTGTTTTTTTGAAAACCACCTGACTATTATTGTCCTTTGAATTGTACCATTGGCTGATCCCAAAAAGAAGCCTCTTCTCCCCATGGCTTAAGGCTTTCACGGGAGAATGAAGATGAAATGTACGTCTGGAAACATCATTTCATGGGGGACAATCTGTGCTGTGCCCCTGGCAGGGAGACACAGGATGGGAGTCACTAATTGTGTGGGTCTGAATGAAGTCTGTCCAGTGGAATTCCAGCTGCCCAACCCAAACTCTGAGGCTCTGAAATTCCACACAACACTTGGAATGTGCTGCCACCATTCAGGTGCAGTTGGGAGATTCATTTCCCTGTGGTTGAATTTGTAGTTTAATGACATCAGGGTCAGGATGGATCACAGCCATTCCCTCTGCCCTTGGGCTGCAACTCCAGTGCCAGAATTCCTTGGGAATTCCAGGGAGGATTTGGGAATATCACATTCCTTGTGAATTCCAGGGAGCTTTTGGGAATATCAGGGGTATGGAAGCAGCAGCCTGTGCACCAGCCCAGCTATTTTGCATTTGAATTTCAGACCTGCAGGCCTGAAGGCTAAAACAGATTTAATGCTTGGTTCTGCAAATAAACATCCAATCTTACATGGCTACACGATGCCAGGCAGCTGAGAAAACTTATAAATGTAGGAATATTATGGGATAACCCCGATGCAATCAGAGGTAACTTGCCTGTAACACTCATATATTGCTTTCACATGTCCCAGCAGCTTTTTCATTGCTTTTTTTTGGTGGTTTGGATTTTTGAAGGTAGAAGTTAGAGATGTTACAGCTGACTTTAGAGTGATGCCTCCAGCTCCAAAGAGGGATTTTCCAGCAGCCCCATTTCCAAGCTGATGCTGGCTTTGTGGCCGTGCTGCCCCAACATCCTGCAGGATGCTCTGGGAGGAGAAGTGGCATTTTCCTTGCTGTAAATCTCCTTTCTGAGTCCGTGGAGGCTCAGAGCTCCTGGCAGCAGTGAGCCATGGCCAGGAGCTCTTCTCCCTGTTCAGTGGGATTGCAGACTTTTCCAGACATGCCTGTGTTCCAGGGAGCTGTGCTGGGGCTCTGCTCACAGCCCACGACGTGCTGGGGTTTTATCCCAGTGCTGCTCTCAAGGAGACTTTGTTTGCATTATTATCCTGAGCAGTGGGATAGGACTGCCCTACTTTGCCTCCCATAAAAATAGGCCTGAAATAAGGTTTGATCTTTTTCCAGCCACAGAAATAATTGTGAGCTGTTTGCTTCCATGCTCTTCCCAGTTAGTTTTTGGAGCTATTCTAAAATTATTCTTTCAGTGCCTTTTTGTTCTGATGGGGTCACTGAGATTGCTGGTAAATCTCGATACACCTGTCAAAATACCTTTTTTTTCTCACTGACAGAACATTTTGTATTCAATGTTGCAGCATTAGTGTATTTTAATATGTATCCCTTTCTTTTGCCATTCTCTAAAGTAGTTGGAAGATGCAATTTTCAAATCTTTTATTGTACAGCCTTTTATCAAACTGTCTCTATAGCTGCTGCCTTTTTTTTTTTAAATCAGATTTCTCTCTGATAGGATCAGATCTGAAATCATTTGTTACATTCCTTGCATTTCTCATTTCTAAAGCCAGGCATTGCTTTTTTACACAGTTTCTCTGGGGCTGAGCCTTTTGTACTTCTTTTCTCCCCTTTTAATATTGATTCTAATGTTTGTCAGACTATTTTATTTCTGCCTTCTTTGTTCTCTGCTTTTCTGATCTTTCCTGTTGGTGCTTCCCTATGAGTTTTATAACTAAATTTCTTTAATTTCCACTTGGCATCCTTTCTTTAAGTGCTGTTGATATGGAAGAAAAGCAGAAGAAACGTGATAGATTTTCTGCTGGTTTGACAGTCTAATAAGAGATGGAAGAAACCACACACTCCAGCTCCTCATAAATCCTACAGCTTCATTGTCATGGGAAGAGAATGTGTGTGAAAAATAAAAGTGACATCCAGGGAACATCATCAAGGTGTGGATCCAGTCAAGCCAAATTAGGAACATAAATAAATTGCTTTATGAAGTGGAGCTCTGTTTCAGGAATCCTAGAATTATGGTGTACCCTGAGCTGGAAGGAGCCCACAAAAAACATCCTGGCCCTGCACAGACACCCCAACAATCCCACCCTGAGCATCCCTGGCAGTGTGGTCCAAAATGAGGAGAACTGGGGTGACTTCCAGCAGATTCTGATGTATGGTGGATTTAGGTCTGGGTAGAGATGGATCTCTTCACTCCCTTCCCAGAAGAATTCAGGAAAAGGGATTTATCACACAGCAGGCTGAAATCCCAACTCCAATAATAGAGTCACTGAAGAGTGATGTGAAAAATTAATGAGCAGTTTAGAAAAACTCAGTATCCAGCTGCTGAGGAAGGCTGGGCTGGCTCGTGCTCAGCTGCTGCTGTTCCCATTCCTCATGCTCCACTTGTTCCTTCCCTTCCTTCCCACCCTCTTTGTTTTGGATCTTTTCTTCATGTCCCCATGCAGCCCAGCTGAGCTGGGGAGGGCAGAGCAGCCCAGGATCACAGAGGGGCACTCCTAAACCATTCCTCCTTCACTGTTTAATCCATGATTTCTGTATTTGCAGCGCTGACGTGGAACTGAGAGTCTGGGTTGTGCTGTGCTCACACACACAGGATGGGTGATGCACAAACCCTCCAGGCAGAGCAGGGCAGGGCAGGCAGCATGCAGAGAAATGTCAGGAAACTGTGAGATGTTGCTGAGAACTCCAGTCAGGAGTGGCAGTGCATGGCAGGGAGCTCGGACAGTGCCAGGGTGTCAGCCTGGGGACATCAGAGGGGAGAGGTGACAGAGGACGTGACAGCCTGGGAATGCCCTGGAACAACAGGGATGGCATGTGCTCACTCTGGAGTAGCAAAGCAAAAAGAGCTGCTCTCCTTGCAGTAATTCCAGCCAGGAAAGGCATGGAATATTTTTCTTTTTTTTTTCCACAATGCTGAACTTCCCCATCCCTCAGCAGCGTCTCCCCAGAGCCCCCTTGGCTCAAGAGCTGCTCATTTTAAACCTTCCTCTCCTCCGTGTTAAGGGGAAAGTCCCAGGGCTCCCAAAGGAAAAACTGAGCAGCAATAGAACCTTTTAAAAAGAACATTTTCTGTGTGAGGAAACCAAGCCAGCCACAGAGAAATTGTTCCCTGAGGACCAGGAGCATCCTGAGTCCTTCCCTCCATGTTTCCAAGAATCAACCCTTGCTGCTGATCAGGCACAGCCTCCATCCATCCCCTGCTTTCTCATTCAAGAGCCTGCTCTAAGAAAGTTATAACTCAGCTGTTGGGGCTGGAATAAAGGAGGAAGTGACAGGAATGTGTCACACTTGCAAACGGTCTCTTCTCCCACCCCTTGGCAAGCCTGGCCTGGCTCTCCCTGAGGACTCATCTAAAAGCAAGAACAAACACTGCACTCAACAAGCCCAAGGGAGGGGAGATTTCCACCACCTTCTCCTGCAACCCTCCCATTCTCTTTGGATGGAGGAAAAAGAATAAAAGGAAAAGCAAGATTTTATAAAATCATAAGATGATGTAACTTCTTTGCCTAGGAGAAAATTTTAGATTTGGGTTCTTTTGCACATCTGCTGCCTTTGTTTAAATGCAAATAACAAAATGGGGTTCCTTTAGGAAGCCTGGAGGTGGTACATGCCCCAGCTGTGCCAAACATCCATAAACTTTGGGTTTTACCAGAGGTTCCAGTGCCCAAACTGATGGGCAGTGAGACACACCCAGAGTCCTGCTAAGGTCACCCCCACATAAACCTTTTCATCATCCAGGAGTCCAGGATTTCAGTTTAAATCATTTTAATGGTTTGGGTTCAGCTGATGAACAGCCCAAAGCCAAAACTTCCCACGTTCTTGTCCCAGCCCTGCTGCATCATGCTCAGAGCAATGATTTACTGAAGTGCAGCTGGCACGGGGTCCCAGCCATGCTCTGAGCCCCAGCAGTGCCCAGAAAAACAAATCCTGGCAGAAAATTTATTTCCTTGCAGGCAGAAGAAGCTGGCCAAGAAGTTTCCAAGCACGAGCTACTCTGCAAGCCAGGGGCCACAGAGATATCCAGCACGAGGAAATTAATGCAGGAGGGGGTGCAGTTGTTCAGAGAAGGTTTGGTGAAGATCAGACTAAGATAAAGCAGAGATTTGCTGCTTCTTTCTACCAAACCTCTGGTGTTTGGTGTGTTTGCAAAGCCCCTGCTTTGGTTGAATGGCACATGACCATTTTCCCTCTCTCAAGAGAGGGAGCACAGGGGAAAGAAGTGCCTGTGTGGCAAATCCTGGCATTTCCTGCAAAGCAGTGGATTACCTGGGTGTCATAATGAAAATGAAAATCAACAACAACAACAACAACAACAATAATAATAATAACAATAATAATAATAATAATAGTAATAATGGCAGGGTGGAGGCAAGGGCTACCTGCTTCTGCAGCAATGGGAGCACAGGTGCCCAAAACCCGGCTGGCCACAAGCTTCCCTGAAACTGGAGGACTGGTGAGGACTCTGAAAAGCCCCTCCACTCCAGACCCCTGCAGCCAAAAACATCTTTGAGAGAGCAAGACAGTAAAATTCCCTTTGAAAAGATCAAAGGGCAAAACCTCACTTAAAAATGCTCCAAGTATTTTAGGGCATTTTCTTTCACATTTTTTTTCTCGCTCAAAACTATTCACTGAACTTCACCTAGGGCTGTTTCACACCCCCCAAAACATGGTTTTAGGGCAAACACCCTGTTCATGACGATGTTTCAACCAGCTCTTGTTTTGTAGCCAACTGAGCATCACATTTACAGATGCAGGAGGCACAAATGTGCCTTATCCTGGTGCCAGGAGCTTGGAGCAAGAGCTCTGGGCTCTGCAGTCACTGCTGTGAGCAGTCCTGAAATTACTGCAGGTTTCCAAGAGCAGGTTGGCAGGTGACAGCCCCCCAAATGGCAGATCTGTGTCTGTCTATGCACAATCCCATTTTCTGAATCTCCAGCCCAAATCTCATTGCTCTGGGAGGTTTTGTCTTATCCTGACACTGGAGATCTCAAGGAGAAAAGGGCTCAGATGCTGCTGCTATTGGACACCAGCACCATCTGCTCCCCATCCTTATTCACTCTACATTAAAGACTAGAGAGCTCTCATGAAGTCAGAAAAAAGAAAAAACCATGGATATGTCATCTGGGATTCCTGCTGTTTGCTGGTAATTAAGTTTGTCACAATCTTGACAGAGCTGGGAACAATGGAGGGAATCAGAAAGAAAAGGCAGAGGGAGGGAAAATATAAAAGAGTCACTCTGGAGCTTTTTACTTCTGATTCTGTTGCCAAAGAAAATGATTAAAGGAAATAATGATATCTCCATGGCGTTTGCTCTCCAGTTCCACTAACAATTTGTCAATTTTTTCTCAAGCTCAGGTAATGTCATTCCAATATTTACTGGGCTGCACAGCAGTTCCTGGGGTTTCTACCAATTCAAATCTCAGCTCTCCCTCTTTGTCACTCCCTCTTTGTTGTTTTGTCCTAGTTTTAGCCTGTCTTTTACTTTGGGAGAGCAAATCAAGCTGAGCCCAGTGTCCCAGTGCTGGGCTGAAGGGCACCTCAGCAGAAGGACTTGCCCATCCTCATCTCTCTGCAGGAAAAAGGGATCACTGGAGTTCATTTTCATCTCTTGCTGTGCTCACTGCAGCTCATTTGGCTTGGGAAAAGCTCTTAGATCATCTGACAGAGTGGAAGGATGTAGGAGAAGCAGGAGGTGTTGGCAGAGCTTCTTTTGAGTGCTGAGAGCTGCAGGAACCCAAACCAAGGGGGCCCAGGCTTTGCCCTTCAGCATCCACAGAGGGCAAGAAGGGCACTGCTGCTGGGGCTTCTCCAGCGGAGAGGATACAAGAATTTGGAGCAGGTTGTCTTGGTTTGAAAAAAAAGGTGTCTGCTAAGAAAGGTAGGAGCCTCTCTTTGAAACTAAAAATGTAAACCCTCTCCCTCCAAATTATTATAGTTTTGAAATTAAGGAGCTCTCAGGCAAAGATATGGAAATAGGAATAATAGGTCTTTACTAGGAAAAATTAAAATAGAAATACAGTATTACAAAGAACAAACCCAAAGCACTGCCAGAGTCAGAATCCAACCTGCCACCCGTCAGTCAGTCAGGGTGTTGGTGCAGTCCCATTAAATGGTGGCTGCATCCTCCTGCAGTGACAGATGTGGTTCTGTTGGAGCAGTGCTCCTGTAGAAGGTGCCGTTTTCCTCCAAAGGTCCAGTGATGATGCAGAAGGGTCTGGTTTTCCTCTGGAATCCAGTGGGAAAAGGCTGCTTTGGTGTTGCAAATCTCAGTTTTTATCTAGGTAGGAAAGGCTTGGCTCCTCCCCCTGGCTGGAGCATCTCCCAATGGGATGATGGAATTTTATCAGTCATCCAGTAGGATTCAATGGCCCATTAACAGGAGATATCTCCTGGAGGGAGGATGGGTTGTGGAAAAGATAAGGATCACTGCCCCACCTGGTTTAACACATGGTGACAGAATTAACACTTTTGTTCACATCCTGTATTGCAACCTAAGACGGGGGGGTCATTGCAAACAATCACCCCAAGCAGTTCTGGAGTTCCTCATCCCTCTCTGTCACAGCCCAGCTCTGGGGCTGCTGCTGGCACCTCCCTGTCCATGGGATCACCATGGGCCTGGAAAAGCTGGGTTCATGCTTGGATTGGATCTTAGAAGTCTTTTCCAACCTAAAAATTTCTGTGATTCCTGCTTATTTTCCTTTGGTTTCCTGGACCGAATAATAATAATTTGCTCCTTAATTGTAAATACAGACCCTACCAAAATAACTGCAGGAAGTATTCTCAAGGAAACAGGAGGAGAAATTGAATCCATCTTGCCTGTGTCCTCAGAGCAACACTTGAGAGGCATTTCCTGTGCATTCCCAACTTCATGGCCAGACTTGGGGCTGGGTTTGAAAAATGTGGACACCACAGGGCAGCTGCTGTGATGTACATCTCGTGCTGCCCCACCTCCTCCCAAACTGCTACATCTGCAGAGGGTTCTCAGAGTGGACTTTGCAGAGGGCCATGAAAACAGATTTATTTTGGAATATTTTCACTTGCCACTACAATTAATCACCAGAACCCAAGGAAAAGCAGTGCAGTTTATGAAAACATCAAGCAGGGAATGTGCCTGCAGGAACCTGACAAATGGGACAGCCACACAGAGAGGTGGTTTAGAATAATCCATTTTCATGCCAGCTCCAGTAAAGAAAATAGAGAAAGACTGAGCAGCATCCTTCCCTCTGACAACCTCCAGAGCATAATCGTAGCCCTCATCTGAAACCTTGCAGTGGCTCCTCTGAACATTTTTGAAAGACAAGGCACTGTATTTTTCAAACTCTGTCTCAAGCAGGAAACTCAAAAGAGTTCCCTCTGCTGTGAAAAAATAAATGTCCCTCTGTAAAAGAAGTAAGTCCCCATTTTTCAAACCCAGCCTCAGCTCTGGCCATGAAGTTGGGAATACACAGAATAATGCCATCAAAAGTTTTGCTCTGAGGCACCGGTGAGATGGACTCAGTTCCTCTCCCTTTTCCTTGGGAATGCTTCCACTTCCTTCCATCCCCTGCCAGGAAGCAACAGGCTCCTCTGGGATACATCTTTGTAGGGTTGCCATCATTAGGATGTAAGAGAAGTGGGGAGTGGCCCTTTCTAACCCAGCCCCAGTGAAGTGTCCCAGCCTCCAAGCTACCTTTAAGGTTGAGGAAGAGAAGAGGGAGGAAGAGAAGATCCCGTTCAGTGATCCCCACCTTTGGGTCTGTGCAGTGTCAGGCAGTCCCAGCAGAGCAGATAGCTCAGTCCAACAGGAATTCCTTCAGACTTTCACTGCATACACCAGAAATGTATTTTGGTCTATCCAAACCACTTCCTTTTTTTGCATCCTGGCAGCTGAGCTGTAAAGGCAAAACAAGCAAATGCCCGAAGTGCAGCCTTGCCTTGGGAAGTCAGCTCCTAAATGCTCTGAATGAAGGTTTTTGGGGAAGGCTGGGGGGTTCTGGAGTTTGCCTCCCTGTGGGACAGAGGGATGGAGCTCCCATGCCTGGGCAGTCCAGGCGAGGATGGTCCAGAGCCTCATGGCTCTTGTCCAGTCTCTGTGAGAGGCAGGAGAAGATCAGGCAGATTTCCTCCAAGAACTCACTCCAGCCTTCCAGGAAGCAGATAGTTTTGTTTTCTCCTACTCTGCTTCCCCAAACCTGTGTGTCTCTTCATCTGCTCCATCCTCTGAGAGCACTCACAGCCAGGCCCAAAATAATTACAAGTGTTTTGTGGCTGGTAATTCAAAAGCTATGAAAGCTCACAGACATACTCTGTGGGGTTGGGGCTGGTTGGGAAGACAGAGCGAGTTCTGGAGGGTCTTTGTTCTCTTTGCTCTTCATCTGCCTCTGGTGACCGACCTGGACAAATCTTCACACAGCAACACCACCATTTCCATTACAATTACCAGAGCTCCTGCTGGGGGAAGGAGAATCACCACAACCACAAAGTGGAGCATTCCTTCCATTCCAGCAGCAGCTCCTTGACCAGGAACTCCACTGGTCACCATGAGGAAGTCCATAGCCAAATTTCACCATGGGTAGTTCATAACCATGAAAAGGCACCCCTGGGACCCCCAGAATGAGTTGTGCCTCCTGAACAGTTCATTATCCAAGGCATGATACCTCCTGAACATACTCCTAGCAGGGAGGCTCCCAAGGGATGTGTATTTTGAGTGGATCCACCAAAATTCTCTCCAGCATTCCCCAGCAAGGAATCCTTAGCTGGAATCTGCAGAGGGAGGGAGCTCATTGCTCCCATAGGTGAAATTTAATTTGGCCTTAATAATTAAACCTCCAAATAACAGCTTTCACATGCCAGCTGAACCATTAAATTCCAGGAGTGGATGCAAGCCTTTTTGCACTGAGTGGAGTTTACTCATGTGGAAATTTCCTGGTGCTCTACTAGACTTGTTATTGATGTAAATTTTGTGGCACTGATTAAAAATGTTTCTCTTCCCTTTCAGACCACAATAGAAACTGTGAGTTGTTTGGTTGGGTTGTTTGGGTGTTTTTAATCCACTTGGCACAGAGAAATTCCACATTGTTCGAGCTGTGCCTCAGTGCTGATGCACAGGACCTTTTCCAGAGGTGGTGCTGGAACTGGAGTCACCTCACAGCAGCCTCAGCTGGAGTCTGTGGGGCTGCTAAAATTCAGCAGTGGTGCCTCCAGAAACCCTCAGAGAGTCTTCTTGTCCTAAGCCTCATCCTCCAGGATGCACCAGCCAGGAAATGCAGTGGGACCACCCCACCAGCACTCCCTGATAGGCTCAACCACAGGAAACTAAACAAGAGGGTCTGAAATATCAGATTTTCTCTTGTTCCCTGCTCTACTCAAAAGTCAGTGGTTGTACAACACAGCCAAACATCCGTCCCTGAGTTTGGCTCAGGAATCTGGGCAGCTTTGGAAAAAACCACTTTGCCATCACATGTGTAAGGGCAGCAGAAGGGCTTCCCTCAAACAGCTCCTCCTGGATTCCAACCACAGACCTCTTTATAAATCTAAATAATTCAAAAGCCACAAACAAGACATCTCTAGCTGCTCACACGCCCAAATCTGAGCATCTTTATTCACCAAAAAAAGTGCACTAATGAAATTGTAATGTACATGTTAATTAATGTACATATTTTCTCAGTAAATTTTGCTCAGCTGTAAGTGGCCAAATAAATAATGAATGCTGTGGAATAATTTATGTGAACTCTGTTTCTTACTGTACATGTTTTAATTACTGATATGGACACATCTCAATGAATTATTGAAAGTCAAAGAATAAATAATATTAAAATTAAAAAGTACATGAGAAGCAAAGTTCAAATAGATATTTAATTCTACTAACATGCTGCGGTGTAATTCTTGCCCAATAATTGGCAGCAGGAGAGGAAATGTTTCTCCTGGCCAGCCTGAGCTCCATTTCTTCTGAGGTTTTTTGTGCCTTTCAGTGTTGAAATTCATCAGCTAAAGCTACAGAGATGCTTTTCATCATTGGACCTTCAGAAGGAATTAGGTTAATTACATTAATTATGTCAATGCTTCCCTGTGAGGCTGGCACAGGTTTCCTGTGGCTGCCCCATCCCTGGAAGTGTCCAAGGCCAGGCTGGATGGGGCTTGGAGCAACCTGGGATAGGGGAGGGTGTCCAGGTTCCATTGTGATGCCCCGACACCAACTTGGAGCATTATCAGCAGCTTTCCACACTCCCACAGATCCTTCAGCAGAGAATTCCACACCACTCAGGGGTTAATTAGTGAAGCTTTAAAATTCCCCCGTGGAGCTACAAATTGGCATCTGATTTTTACACAGTGAACCAAAGGACAGGGATGTTCTGGGCCTCTGAATGCAGTTGTTAAACAGTGTGAGCTGGTTTTACAGCTGGGACCAGAGGCTGGGAACAGCTTGGGGAAATGGCCAGTAATTAATGCTGCTGCTCATTAGCACACTTGATTGCTCTCTGCTCATGCCCTGCAGAGTAATCCTGTGCAATTTGCTGTTCTGTGGGCTCCTCAAAGGTGCTGCTGTGGCCTTTGGAAGAACTGCCCTGGATGCTTTGTGCAGGGAGATGTTTGTAAAACCTCAGCAGAAGCTGTGCCTAAAGGAGCCTCTCAGTGTAGCTGTTGGGACCAGGGGGTTTTGCCCCCAAACTGCCACCACGAGCCCAGATGGGTTGTTCCATATAGAACAGCCCTTCCTGGTGTCTCAGGCAGGTTTCAGCTTAGCCAGCAGAGAGAAGAGACTGGGAAGAGACATAAAGAAGTTACACAGAATCTTTATTTTTTCCATGAAGGGGTCCAGGGCAGCAAACTCACTGGACAGGGTATAATCAGGGTTTTGTAGGGTCAGGGTGTCTTGGAAACGAAACAATAATATGGGGGATTCTAATATGAACCAACTACAAGAGATTTTAGGTAAAAAGAGAACCAATTATCTAAGGGATTGAAAATGAATCAGTAGAATCACAGAGAGATAAAGCAGGGGTTTGCAAAGGGGGAAATATTTCTAGTATTACTTATTCTAAGTAAGCAATTTCTTATCTAAGGTATCACTTTCCAGGGAGGCCTCTCTTGGGTCTCTGCTCCTTCCACACCTCAGGAGATGTTTGACACCCATGAGTGTTTCCTGAGTGATGGGTGCAGCCACTGCCCTCAGCCCAGCAGGAATCCTCCAGCCAAAGCTGCTGCTGGCCTGTCCATCCTGCCCTCACTCAGTGCACTGTGATGGGAACTCCTCATTCCGACCCACTGCCTTTCCCTCCCCCAGCAAATCCATGGACTGGCTGTGGTGGTTTCACCCCAGCCCCTCTTGGCTGCTCAGCCACTCTCCCAGCAGCAGGACCAGGGAGAGAACTGGAAGGGTAAAAGCTGGGAAACTCCTGGGTTGAGATAAAGACAGTTTAATAAGGGAAGCAAAAGCCATGCACACAAGGTAAGCAAAATAAGGAATTAATTCATTGCTTGCCATGGTTGGTTCTCCAGAAGAGCAGGGCCCCATCTCACAGTGGCTTGGGAAGACAAAAACTATCACTCCAAATGTCCTTCACTTGCACTTTCTTTTCCCCACGTTATATACTGAGCATGATGCCCTAAGGTCTGGGATATCCCTGGGGTCATTTGTGGTCACCTGTCCTGGCTGTGTCCCCCCAACCTCCCACACACCCCCAGCATGTCCACACGAGGAGCAGAAAAGGCCTGGGCTCTGTGCAAGCCCTGCTCAGCAATAACAAAAATATCTGTATATGTGTATTACCCTGTGCTCAGCACAAATCCAAAACACAGCCCCAAAGCAGCTGCTGGCAAGGGACTGAACTGTACCCCAGCCCAGAGCAGCACCCCATGGTTCCCTCAATGATGGATCCATCCACATGATCCATCCTAGTGGGACACTCATGGTGACACTGCCTTGCCCACGCTCCAGCCAGGAAACGTCCCATGGACAGTGCAGCCAAGGCTCATTTCCCCGTAAGGAGCTCCAGTTCCACACCTCCCTTTGTCCCACAAGGACCTCCAGTGTCACCTCCCCTGTCCCACAGATCCAGTGTCACACCCCACAGCTCCAGTGCCACATCCCAAACCTCCCCCTGGTCCCACAGCTCCAGTGCCACATCCCACACCTCCCCTGTCCCACAGCTCCAGTGCCACATCCCAGACTTCCAGTGTCACACCCCACAGCTCCAGTGCCACATCCCACACCTCCCCTGTCCCACAGCTCTCCCAAAGCAGAGCAGCTTTTCCTATCAGGAGCTGATCAGTGTTTCAATTATTTATTACATTATTAGCACATGTGGAACACAGATCAATGAGCAGATCCTGGCTTGGGAAGAGATCCCTGCTCTGCACTTGTGGGTGCATCCATGGGGAGCAGGAGCTGCTTGCCCAGAAGGAGCTGGGGCACCAAGCCCAGTCCCTCTGTCTCCAGTGAGGGACAAAACTCCCTCTGCCTGCTCCTGGAGCAATCCCAGCCCAGCACAGGATGGGAGCCCCAACAGACAAATACCAGGGCAATGAGACACACTGGAAATGACATTCTTAAACGGTGTCACTTCCAATTAGTCTTTGTGCCTGCAGAATGAGAGGAACTATTTAAGTTATGTTGGAGATTTGTTTTCAAGCTTTTCCAAGGTATATCAAGCATTTTCCTTTCCGAGATGTCACAGCTTGCTCTTTTGATCCTTTTTATGATTTGCCTTTGCTTTTTTCCCTTTTCTCTTTCTCCTGTCATATCCCAAACATTCACCAATTTTCCCCACAAAGGCAGTATCCACTTGTGATTTTTTTATAAAAGGGTTTTCTATGGAAATTCTCAGTGAACAATTAATTCTTTGGCCAGCTCTACAAATGGAAAATACTTGTTCAAACAGCATCAATATATGGACAAACCCAACACAGACACACAAAATATCCTTAAGATGAATTAATTTTCAAACGAAAAGGCAAAAAAAAAAGTTGCAATTTGCAGATACACCAAAGGTAAAATTCATCCACAGAATGGTTTGGGTTGGAAGGGACCTTAAAGCTCATTTAATTCCACCCCTGCCATGGGCAGGGACACCTTCCTCTGTCCCAGGTTGCTCCAAGCCCTGTCCAACCTGGCCCTCCAGGGATCCAGGGGCAGCCACAGCTGCTCTGGGCACCCTGTGCCTCCCCACCCTCACAGGGAACAACTTCTTGTGTATATCCCCTATTATATCCCCTAAATTTCCCCTCCTTCAGTTTGATCCCATCTCCCATTGTCCTGTCACTGGAGTTCCTGAGGAAGAGTTGCTGTCCCACTTCCCTGCAGCCCCTTCACACCCTGGGAAGTTGCAAGGAGGTCTCCACAAAACCTTCTCTTCTCCAGGTTCAACTTTCCCAGCCTGTCCCCATAGGGAAGGTGCTCCAGTCCCCTTGCCAACATCTCCACCTGGTTCCTCACAGGACACTACCCATGGAATTGCTCAAGATCCTAGCAACCCTGACCAGGACACCCCCAGACACTGCAATTTAGACCCAAAAATGCTCAGGATGGCGAGGCTGAACATGAGCCAGCACACCCACATCTCAGTCAATATCCATCATTTTATTCTGGAATGGATTCTCCACTGCTGACCTCCCCCTCCTCACGTGTCCACCTGCAGGATTGAGCAAATCTTCTCTCCTGGCTGCACACTGAGGTTTCCTTTGCTTCCCCCGAGGGGAAGGAGATGGAAAACCAAAGCTCTGGAGAAGAGGGAGGTGGGAAACAATCCCCTTTTCATCACCTGGAAGCAACACAAAATTCTGCTGCTCCAAACAACATCTGGGGCTCTTTGCTAGAAAGGAGGAGCAGAATTCAGGGACTGTTCAGCTCCAGACTAAAAAAAAAGCCAAAAAAGCAAGTCAAAGTCCTTGCCAGGCTGTCCCCTGCCCCCTGGCCAGGTGACTTTCACTGAATACTGAACTAGTGCATCTCACAGGAACTTTGTCTCAGAAATGATAAATCAAGCAGGTTTTTTTAAAGCTCCACCTTATCACAGTCTCTCCTCCAGCACTTCTATGGGAAGGAATAATTATTTTGTGCTCACTGCATGTATAATGAATTTTCAGGCATACTTGTTTGATCTATAGCCTTGAAAATAAAAATCCCATTAGTCTAACAAGCTCACCAATTATTTCCTGGGATCACTGAGCCTATTCCAGCGGAGAGAGTTGCATAAAATTGAAAGTGAACAGGGAACAGTGCAATATGTTGTTTTACAGGGTAAAACATTCTAAAACAGTGTTTCACATCATGTTTGGGGGCAGAGGAAAGAGAATTGGAAAGAGGAGTGAGCTTGCATCTGCCTTAGCTCAATGGATGTACCTGGGCAGGGAAGAAACACATTTAAATTTGCCTGAATTTAGATATTAACTACTCATGTGTCTCTGTCCAAGCCAGTTTTTGGAGGTTCCATGTTTTAAAAAAAGGCTTTTCCAGGACACACATTGTCTCTGATTTCAGATATTGAAATCCAGGGTAGTGAATGGCACTCCAGAAAATTTTGTTTCTCTCTCTCAGCTCCAAGGGAAGCCTCAATAACTTGCTCAGACACAGCTGCCTGCACTGGATATGCACAAAGTTGGATGATGCAGGTTTTCCTTCCACACCCAATCTCCCTCAGTCCCCATGAGCTTCTGGGGGCTGTGGGGACAATGTCCCCTAGGAGAATCCACTAAGCTCTCTCCAGATGCCAACCTCCAAATCAGTCCTGCTGCCCTCTGGGGTGACCACCTCTCCCCACTGCCTCGGGCAAAATAAAAAATAATTCAAATTGCTCTCAGGAGCTGTCTCAGCTTCAGCTGGATGCTGGTGGCAGGCTGAACCCAGCACACAAAGGGATTCATTCACTGAAAGCAGCAAGGGGCCAAACCCAAGGCAAAGATTCCCAAGTAAGTCTGTGTAGGAACCCTGAAGCCTGGCAGTTTTAAACTTTCTGTGCTTTCTGGCTCTGACCCCCAGGAGAACACTGCTTTTGACCTGAGGCCTTGGAGAAGGCTCCAAATGTGAGTGATGGAGTTAAAATCATGGGTGTGTAGTTAAATAGAAGTGTGTGATTTCACATGGTGAAGGGTTTGGAATTTGGGATTTTTATAATATAGTAATAGGTATGGGACAAGATGGAGGTTCTTGGGCATTGTCTCTTTCTGTTTTCTTCCTTCTTCTTCATGATTTCAGGGAGTAGTTTCTGGTTGAATAGAAAATCCCACAGTGTGTGTCACAAGTGTTTAGTTATTGGGTCAAAATTATAAATAATATTGGTGTTAGTTCTTTATTGGACTGTTCAGCTTTAAAAGACCTTGTAAGCTAAATTCACCTCCATTTTGTTCACTTTTAGCTGGTAGCTGGAAGTGCTGCAAAAACTCTTTGTACTATAGGTAAAATTTAATAAACAACTGAGCCTGAACACGAGAAAATTAATCTCCTTCGTGTTTTAATCCTAACTCTGAGTAAAAGCAGAAGAAAATGAAGACAAGCCACTAATTATGGGATGCAACCTAACCACCTTCAAGTCTGCAGCTTGGAACAAGCTGGGGGTGGGCATGGACAGGACACAGCTTCAGTTTGAGCATCTGTGTCAAAGCATCAGTAAAACCCCCAACAAGTGATTTATTGCTGGGGGTTTAAATGAGGATTGCACCCAAATGTTGCTCCTCCACACATTTGGTAACTCATGGATCAGTACATTGAGGAAGGAAGGAGGCTTGGTGTGGTTGTTCCTCTGTTGGCAGAGGTGGCTCCAGGGTTTCAGCCCTTGCCCTGCCATGCTGAGTGCTGGAAGGATGAGAGCATATCAGAATTCAAAGCACAACTTAATTCCTGTTTGCTCTTTAGGGGTGTTGGGAGATGATTTTCTGTGGCTCTGGAGGGCCAGAGGAGTCTTGCAGCAGCAGCAATGGCAAGCAGTGATTAGAGAAATGCCTAAAATAAACACATGTAACACTGGCATTCCTGACTTCCAGCACTCCATTCTGCACCCAGAAAGGTGGGAATGACTGCACAAACACCCATGAAAACTACAAATTAGACAGACCTGGAAAACAGAACTATTTTGTGCTGGGGGATGGAGTCAGAAGCAAAAATGGACCTTCATGGGCAGAAAGGATGATGTGACTTAATCTAACAGGATAATTGCAGCCCTGAACAGTGTGGGGATTGAACATGAAGAGTTTTGAGGGTTCCATGGCACCAAACCAAGCCCAGAGCTGTCCTCCAGATGCCAGCCCAGCCCTGGGAGGAGGCAGGGCCAGAGGCTGCAGGATCTTGTCCAGGCTCACCCAAACTGCTGCCTTCTGCTTTCACCCCAGCACATCCCCTTTTCCTGTGCTTTGGAGCATCCATCCGTGTTCCTGCCCCGTTGGAGTCTGTCAGTCAAGAGTCTCTCTGAATTCTTCAGGGAGAAATCAGAGTGCAGGGATTGGATTAAAACCTTTGGATGGATTGAAGTATGTTGAGCCACTCACACATAAAGTAGAGGTGTAAGTTTAAGTTTTGGAATAAGCAAGCAAGTAAGTAAGAGTAAGTTTTAAGTGCTTTTAGAGAGCAAAGGTCTCAGATTCCAGAGTAGATGTGAGAGTTCTAGTGAAGGTGGATAAGCATAGTCCCAGATACTGGTGTTTCTGTGGAGGCTCCAGGAACATAGTTTTAGACATAATAAAACTATAGTAAGAATATTGCTTACATTTTTTAGATAGAACAAGATAGACCATATGTGTAGTTTATACATAACCTGGTGTGCTAAGAAACTAGAATTCTAATAGGTTAAGAAGAAATGGTTCAGGTTTGTGTCTTCAGCTTGTTGGGAAGTTTGCATAGAAGAATCTGTGCTTTGGGGAGAGATTTGCTTTTTGCCTTTTGCTTTTGTTCCTGCTTTCTCACTTCTCTCCTCATCACCATCATCATCACCCAAAGAAGACAGGAGCTGCTGCAGCAACACCAGCCCTGCCGGGACCTTTGGGAGCAGCTTCTGCTTCGAACTGGGACTTTGCCTATTCAGGACTCTATTCCAAAACTTTAGCATGGACTTTAACACTTGTGACTCTCTGCCTTTCAGGACTGATGTGCCTTTGCAATAAACAACTTTATAGCAACTATTAGTATAGTAGGACCCCAGCTGGTCTGTGAGTTAGAGACGGTTAATGAATGAAGTTTGTTTTGAGAAGTTTTCTCTGACCAACGCTGTTGGCATGGAGACCAAGAGGAGAAGAGGAGAGAAGATAACCAGGGAAAAAAAACCCCACAGCTGTGGAAAGTATTTTTAGAAGTGTTCTGGGAAGAATAGAGGTGGAGAATTTTCCACCAACGACTGCTATATTGACTAATTGTGACCAATAAGAAATTGTAAACTGTATAGAGGGTATAGAAGATGGTGCAAAATTGTAATAAACAGATATTAGCCTCCTGTAGTATAGTGTGCCTTTTGTGTGCTGCACCTGCCTCTACAGTGACATATTGGCTGCTTGACTCTTTAAAGAAAACAACCACAACCCGAGAAATGGTGCCCTGAGTACCAGTGCATAACCTACACTGCCCCTCACCCTGTGCCTCCCTGCAGGTCACAGCTGCTCTGCTGTTCTTTGCCTCCTCACAGCCCTGACACGGAGACCCACCAGGAGCAGAGGTGTCCCCACCACCCCAGGGGCAACAGGACGGGCTGGACTGCTCTGGCTGAACAGATCCCACCAGGAATCAGGTGGGTGCAGAGCAACCCCAGCACAAACGGGCTCTCTGGGGGCTGCTGCCATCCCTGCTCTCATTTTCCCAGGTAAAGGACTCTTCTGTTGGATGGATGCAAATGTGCAGAGTCACACAAGCCTATTTCTATTACAAAAGGATAAAAAAACCTGCCACCAACAAAAACCCCACACATTTTGTCCCTGTTGCTGCCTCTGGAAAAAGATCCACAACTCAAAATAAAACATGGGAGTATTAAAAACAACCAGGAATCATGAGAGAAAGGGCACAGGTGGAGTAATTAAGCCATGAAAATGGAGTTTTAGCTTGTCACATTCAGTACTGCCTAGAAATACTAGGGGGAAATACTTTTGGTATTGTCCTGTCCCTCCATCCCTGTCCAAAGTCCCTCTCCAGCTCTCCTGGAGCCCCCTTAGGCACTGGAAGGGGCTCTAAGGTCTCCCTGAAGCCTTCTCTTAATTTCTGCTGGCCCAACCAGTTGCTCTGCCCACAGAAACTCCCAGAGTTCCTGCTTGGTCTCCAAGAAATGCAGCTTTTCATCTTTCTTTTCCCTTTAAAAGGCTGTTTATCATCTGCTCTCTATTAGGCTGTCCTCCATCACCCAGATTTGTTCCTACCTGTGAGTCCAGTTGGGAATCTCCACATTTACTCTTGCCCACCCAAGACCAAAACCCCACCAAAACCAGAGAGCCCAGCCCAGGCCCCCCGAGCTCTGCAGCAGACTTGGTTTAAATGCCAAGGTGAGGCTCTGAATTGTGCCTCAGTTTCAGACATATTATCCCAAACCCAAAAGGTGTCTTGAATAAAACATGAAAACCCAGAATGCCATCTGTGCAATAT